>VXBO01001729.1:104173-269205 GCA_013400135.1 Rhinoptilus africanus | reverse complement strand
GGGGGTGTAGGCTGAAGACGTACGTTAAGTTGAGCTCATCCATGCCTACTGAGGAAGAGATCTCTGATGTTCAGGCAGGAGTTAGCTTTTCCTCTTCAGCTGGGGTTTGGATGCGAGCAGGGAAACCTCGTACAGATGGCCAGCACATGGGGACTTGAGATCCCTCAGCAGAACCCAGATGATGAGTAAAAACTGAAGATTAGCCTTAGGCAACCATGGATCACCTTTTCTGGTCTGTGTTGCAACTTTACGCTTGGCAAATGACAACTTCAGAAGGCCACGTTGCTGTTTATCATTCTGTTTTCATTCATCATGTGCAGTTTTTGATCCTGAGTATGTCTTTCATAGGGTGATTTCTAGTTCTCTTATCATCTTTTCTTTAGCTCCCACAGTTTTGATGATACGTTATTGTCATTTATATCAAATAAGTTAGCCTCTCGGGCACTACCGTAATTATTGACCTATAATGGCCACTTTACTTGAAGTCATTAGGGGAATTTTGCAGTCCAACAAAATACAAAGGAATGACCCATTAACAGGCCCCAAATGCTAAACATTCAGTGAGGGGAATCCCCCACCCTCTTGAATCTCATCCCTGTCCTATCCTCACACACACAGCAACCGGACACTTGCCTGGCGTATGCATGAATTCTTGCTTTTTCATTTTTTCTCAGAAAGATTGTTAATGTTGTCACTTAAACCAACAAACCCCCCACACTAAAAATCTATCCTATGTGTGCACAAAGCTCACTCCTGCCCCTGACAGCATTTGTTCAAAAGTAATACAAACATCTGGCCCTTAAAGTGTATTTTTCCCACTCAAAGATAGCATTGTCAACTCACCTTTTAAAACTACTTAGGGTTTCTTTAAGAAGGTGCTCTGTCTTGCAGAGGCAGCAAAACAATGCAGTAGATCTGGTGGCTATTCATTTTCATTTAGCAGATAAATCAATACTCACATAAAGCCTGAGTAACTTGTTGGCACTAAACTATGCAGCCCCATTTTCACTGAAATTTGTCAAGCTTCAAGCATGTGGGCTTTTTTATTTTTTTAAAAGGGGATATGTGTTTTCATGTTGTATTTCGTGAAACTGATACCAATAATAAACTGTAATAATCAAGTTATTAATCCTCTCTGTATATTCCAAGGGAAAAGGGTTTTCTCAACATAAATAGAGTAAGTAGAAATCAGAGCAAAAAGCCCCACTAAACCTTTGTGTGTGATTGAGAGAGGGCTGTTTCATAGTCTGTAGTTTACAGGCGTATGTTATACTGTACACACCGTCTGCAAGCACTTTAGAAAATCCTGGATGCTTAGCATAGTCTTAAATCAGGCATATTGCCAATTGTGGATTAAGTAGAGGATAGCTGGGTCATTTTCCTAGGAGTTCCTTTACAGTTCAGTCTCTTTTCTTGGTGTTAATGCTTTTACCGCCGTTGGGTGAAGGGAGGAGAGGCTTGGAATACCCTGCCCTAGGGCCTCCTAAACTGTACATCTGTCATGGATCATGTCATGGAACAGAAATGTTTGTTTTTGCTCCCATTCATTTCAACTGGCAGCCAGTTATTATTAGAATGAAAAATTAAGCTATTATGCAGTGGAAGCCTTGCTGGCTCTATCAAATTTATGGAGTTAATACAGCGAAATTATCCTTTATAGCGGGTATAAGCAGCTGTATGTGTAATGCAGGCCCCTTCTTGATCAGTTCAAATACAAAATGGCAGCCTTGTTTTCAGTATGATTGTTAAAGCTCAGTAACAATGTCACCATATTTCAGAAATTTCGAGGGAGCAGTTCCTGGGTTCAGAGTACTGTGGGTGACTTGCTTAGGCATGGAAGTCCATTCTCTGCTCTTTAGGAACTGCAGATAATGGGGAGTTGTTTTCAGAAAGGCAGAAATCATAGAATTTCTCAGGGCTTCCCCAAACATGTATTTTCAAGTGCCCCTAACTTCTTGTTTGATGAGGTGCTTTTTGGGTCTTTTTTTTTTTTTTTTTAATAATGAGGGAAATGGCTGTATCTTTTACTAGCCAAGGAGGGGAGTGATTTATTTCATCAAGCTTTTGTATCCTCTTGAGAATCTGAGGTCTCAAAGTCTAATAGACACCCTTAGACATAAGGCATTCACTAGGAGCAAGGTGCCTGGTGAAAACAGAAGGGTAAGAACTAAGTAAAAGACGGAAGATGAATAAACAGAAGATACATCCAAGAGGAAGAGAATTTTAATAGTACGTGTGTGCTTGAAGCTGTACCCCACCGCAAGATACTGTTAATGCTAATGCTGTATATAGAGGGCAGCCTGTTGTTCTAAAGTCAGCTTTTTGCCTAGCTAAAGAAATTCCAGATCCACCTCAGTGTTGCAGACACTTTTACTAGAGGGTGCTGCTGCACTAAAAGAAATGCCGAAAGTTCACCCCCACTTTCTCCCCTCACTCCAAAAATAATTGCAGTGAAGTTGCCAAGATGGGGTTAAATGAACTATCTTCATTGCTATGGAATTGTCTTTCTAGCAGATATTGTCTTTCTAGCACGTTCTCCAGATGTAGTTTCTGTGTCTTACTGGAACATTTGGGATGGACTTGAAAAGAAAAGAAATAGAAGCAAGTTTCTAGCATTTTGTATTGTGAGTAGACCCGCCTTTGGAACTAAGCAGTTATTTTACAAAAGTTGTATTGCAGGAAGGGAGAAGAGGGGAAGAAACAGCATCTGAGGGAGAGAGAAGAAATCAGATTTTCAAAATTAAAAGGGCTTTGTGAGAAAACCCAAAGAGATGTAAAGTACTTGAAACACTGAGCCATTCAGTCATTCCTGCTGAAATTATGCTCATGGAGTTTATCAATCTCTGTGTACCAGTATCATAGGGGACCAATTAATTGCACTCATAGTTGCCTTTGAGCTATTTTGAAAGTAGGAAGAACTCATTTTGCAAATGGTTTAAACAGCACTACAGTCTTTACATACAGTTTCTAGCAGATACTGTCTTTGTAGTAGATGGAAGGACAGAAATATTGTTACATTTCATGATTGCTAATGAATTTTGAAGAGAAGCCTAATAAAAAGAAATTACAAGCTGGTAATTAAATGCAATATATAGTTATAAAATTAATATTTGCTGTGTCACAATGCTTATCCAGAAAACCTACAATCAGAGTTCCTTCCCAGTATTTAAAAAAACTGCTGTGAGGAGCAATCTTGAGGCAAGAAAGAAAGAAATCCTTGGCTGTAACAAGTAAAAAGTTACTTGAAAAAGAAGCGACAACCTCATAAAAAGTGGAGCTGGCATTCGGTATTTACTGGGAGCCAGGTGTGGCTCATCTTCCACTGAAAGCCCTGGTTGGCTCAAGCCTGGAGATGTTAATGGAAAACAGCTGTGTATCTACCACAGTTCTCTGTGCCCACCTCCTTTTCCCTGGTTTGGAGCCCTTCTCTGCCAGCTTCCTTAGGAGCCAGGTATGCCTGAACTCTCCTTCTCTCTTCCCTGGTGTCTCTCTGGGTTACTGGGAAGGTGCCTTTCCCCTGGTGTCCTTCTGGAAGGCTATTGTCCTTGGGTTTGGTATGTGGAAGTTTTCTGGGCAGGACAGGTTTGTGTCTATCTTAGCAGAGCATTATTTGCTTGGCTGCTGGTTTTTCAGTTCTAGTCCTTGGTGAGTGCTTCTTGGTGGAGCACTAAGCGTGGGAGAAGGCTCTCCTGCTCCCATCGAGCAGCAGAGAGGAGGCAGTGAATGTTTCCCGGGCCTCTCTGTAGAAATTTGGAAGAAAGATGCCCAAATCTGGCAGTCCCTTTCAACAGAAATTACTGACTGGCTACCAGCTTCAGTATCTGGAGACCTATCATCATGTTGTTGCCTTGCATTTATATGGGAAGACCCATGTGAAAGGAACATGGAGATACTGATTCTGACTTGTGTGAAAAAGGCCCTTTTGCTTGCCCAGGTGTGGTCTAAAGTGTGTGTAAATTTGGCCCTAAAGGATTTTTATGTCTCCCTTATGGATCCTCCTATCAGAGTTGTGTGAACAGGCTGAAGTGCCAAAGACTATCAGGCCCTGGGTAGTGAGAAGGTGAAATAACTGGCTATGCAGAGAATTTATTTATTGGTGATGGGCAACAGCGATGAAACCGTGTTTAGTGATGCTGCCAACCACAGAACACCTTATTTTCCTTCAAAGGTGGAACATGGGGAGATGCTTGCAAGTTTTGTCACAGGAGCTAATTTCTGCTGATACCCTGACTCTTTTTAAAACATTAAAAATAAAAATAGTGAAACCTGTAAGGAGATTTTAGATCAATTTGGAAAGATTCACCCGCTGAGTTGCTCATACTGGCCTCTTCCTAAATTATCTAGGGAGAGCATAGGGATTTTGAGTTTGAACACTGAGATAGCCAGTTCCTGGGGAGGTCGAGTGCCGAGGAAAGCAAACAGTACATTGATTTTTGTTGTTGTTAATTTCCCATAATCTAGAATTTGCAATGAAATGGAAGTTGAAAGTATTGTTCACCTTTAGATAGATCTTAAGGTCAGAAATTGATGAAATGCGTAGAGGAATGACAGTCTTGTGAGTTTTGGAAGTGCATAAATCCTGGGGATTGTGTTACTTCTGGCTAAACATTTTTCTGTTCATCTTGGAGGGATATGTTTTCATTTTAGCCTATTAATCTCAGTATATCTTTTTTTTTGACACAGATCTATTAGGAATTTTAGAGACTACAATATAGACTCCAGATGCTAGGTGTTCCTTCATCTTTTTGGTACACACTTTAATCCGTAACAACCAACACATTTATTTTATGAGCCTTCACAATCAAGAGAGTCTTAATATCCTTTCTGGCAGGTTTTCACTCTTTGATTTCACATTATATGAGGGACTGGTTACTTTGAACATACTCTAGAAAGCCTCAGAAGTAACTCCTTTATGGTAACTTCTTTACATCTCTATGGTAAATCCTGTTTTGCTTTTAAAATATGCTCGCAAGCACATGTATGGAAGTGTAGCTGCATTATAAGCTGAATGATAACACATGAGATTGTGCGCTGGCAGTCTGTTGTAGGTTGACAAGGTTGACTATTTCACACAGAGTGACCAAGCCTCATTAGAGACGTCCATCATCCGGGCAGAGCCTCCCTCTCCATGTTTCATGACAGTCCCGGTACTCAGCAGTGAAATAAAACACATGCTGATCAAACTGCTGTGTTGTCCTGCGTTATCCGTCGGTGCTTGCAATATGTCTCTCCTGCAAAACGGCTCCGTTGCTGAGATCTGCTGTTACCATGCATGTAACTGTAGGTTTTCTTCTGCTCCTGGAATTTCAGGCTATAGATTCTTTATTTTATTTCATTTCTCGGAATGAAACTGAATTCTGTGCTCATTTTCACCAGAGTGCCTCAATTGATGTTGTTGGGGTTACTGCAGACTTTACACGAGTGCAACTCTGAACAAATTTGGCTCCTGGCAGGTGGAAAACTTTCCTCCCTTTTTCTTGTCTCCACATCTGTGTGTGCCTTCATATCTCCTTCTGAAAGGCAACTGTTAGGATGTGTAAATCCTACCAGTGAAAAAATGGCATGCAGGGAAAAGCAAAGATGTTTACCCACCGCTGAGCTAGACAAACATCTTCATTTCGGTGATTCAGAAAACAAATCAAATAAAGAAAGAAACCCTCTGATGAACTCCTCCCTTGCTTCCCTTCATCCGGTTCATCTGATGCTGAAGTGAAATACATTTCTGCAAGTACAGTCAAGCCATAAATTGAACAATGAATATCTTGTCCAGTAAAGCTCATATCCCAGCTGGGGTTTTCAGCAGCAGCTTGAGCAACATTTCTGAGGGGAAGACCTTTATGAAGGAGATTAAGGAGTGCCCGCGTTCGGCAGGCACTGCCTTTTCCCATATGACTGGAGGAGTAATGGCTGTGTGCGAGATCCTGGCTGCTCTCCTGCAGGCAGAGAAAAAGGGATAGTCAGATTCACGGTGTTTATCCTCGGAAAGGTTTGGGAGCAAGGGGGGCTGGAGGTTCACCTCCCTCTACGGTGACTGGTCTGGGTTGACTGAGGTGTACTGGGACAAGTTTTTGAAGGTGTTTTTCTGCCTTGTTCTCCTACTGCTTGTATCTTTAAAAATCTGGTTCTTTCTGCTGGAAAGTACGTGTCTGCTGCTCCTGGCCCCTGTAAAGGTCATTGCAAAGAGGGATTTTCTGCTGAATCCTGGTCCAGGCTGTAACTTCACCCTCTTCTGCAGTCTGTAGTAGTGCCAGGGGTGCAGCAGTACCCCTGCGGAGCTGCTTGTGAAAGCCTTCTCCTCATGATGTGATTTATACATGCACTGATGTGAGTTTTTCGAATCTGTATCTGTACAATGGAAGTGCCGTACCAAGCAACTCTAACATGCTGCTCAAGCTGCCATCTTACTTTCATACTTCTTCGTCCCTCTTTGTTGATAAATAACTGGCATCTGCATCCGTATTGGTGGTCCTGAAAGGGACCCAGGAAAAGAGATAAATCCTGCTGAATGTTGCGTACTAAAAAGAGCTTGCGCATTGCTGCCCATGGTTTTGTGTCCCTTTTGTTTGTGTTGTTTTTTTTTTGTTTGTTTGTTTTTTTTTTTTAAACCGCTTGAATTCTTGCTAGTGCCTTGGAAGGAGGCTGGATTTGGACTATTGCATTTCCTTTCTCCGTCAAGAGAATGTGTCTGAAACCCATTAAGGCTTTTTAGCGATGATGAACATTAGAAAAGGAGGGACGCACAGTAACAGGTTCAGTGCTAGTTTGAGCTTAACTTATTTTTCTTTTTCAGGTAGTTGTCATCCTCCATTTGGTAGCTGCAAATCCATAACAGCAAACATCTTGGAATTGTAGCGGATTAAGGCTTTGCATGTTAAGTGTAGTGTGCTGATGATACAGGAGGTGGGGGCTGCTGTTCCTGTACGAGGGAGGGACTGAGCACCAAATTTTATTGTATGTTATAACTCTGCTGATGTTGGGTTTGACTTTGGTGCCTCAGAAAGAAGCTCGAGACCCAGAGGACCATTGCAGTCTTAAAAGCCTAACATTAAAGCAAGCTACAGATAGAGGAAAGCTGCAACAGAACTAAGAGGAAGAGGCTCTACGTTAGATTTTTTTCTCCAGTGCTAAGATAATGAAGGTTATTCATGTTAACACTAGTGCCTTGCAAATATGGATGGGGATTGCTTTTAAGCTTTTTTTTTTTTTGTTCTGCAAGTGGCTTTTTGGTTTGGGGATTGGAAAAAAAATAACCAGTGTTTCACTGCAGCTATCCCAATATTTTAGCAGCAGAGGGGCTTCCATGCGGAGTTTAATTGTGTATTCTCTACACAGGCACACAGAAGCACAGACGCGCAGATAATGTTGCCCACATCTTGCCCTGGCTTCAGGACCATGAGCTAATTTTATAACAATTGACGGTGACTTAAACTAATGTTGCTAGGGTGCTGTCAGTGATGCTGAATAAATAGGGAAGGACTTGAGGAGAACAGCAAACAGCAGCTGTGACGACTTTTGTTCTGAAGCTACCTCTGCATGCCAGATTTTACCCTCCAGGCACAGCAGCAGAGCACGACTCCCACCTGTTATCTCTCACCATTGAGGCTTGCTTCTTTCTGTTTAAGTTAGGTTAAATATTTCCCCTTTTCCCAGGATTCAGAGCTCATCAGCCCAGCTGTGGCGCACAGGCTTGAAACACAAAACAGCTGGAGACATAATGTGAACAAAGTTCACCTTTTCTTGTTTACATTTGAAAGCTGCTGCACTGTTTATGGGATGATGCATTTGTTTAAATGAATGTCCAGCTATTATTGATTTTTCCTCTCCTTTCCCCCCCTACCCCCCCTTTTTTTTATGGTTGTGTCACTGGTGTCGTGCAGCAGAAATCTCTCGCTTTAGCACACCTGCACACATATTGACTGTGGAAAGAATTAGGCCACGCTCTCCTTCCAGTTGCTGTGGTGAAACTCAGGCATGGATTTACCCAAGAGACCTCGTGAGGTCTCTCTCCTTCCTTTTGGCATCCCCACAGTTCTCTGTGAGCGTGCACCCCCCCGTCGCACAGCACACCCAAGGGTCAGCTGGATGGGTAGCCCCCTTCTATCCTCTTCCTCCTCCCCCTTTTGCGCCATCCTCTGCTCACAGCTACATCCTTCTGGGGTGAAATTCTGGATGAGGGAGCAAGAAGCAGGGATAGTGATAGAGAATTTCAACCTCTTCATGCATTTGGAGAACTGGTAGCTTGGAGATTGAGTCCTGAAGATCCCTTTATCACCATGTAGTTTGCCCTGATGCCTAATGCAGGGTGTAAGAGCCTCAGCCACTAATTAGTTTTATGTGCCCAGTAACTTGCAGTGTGCTGAGGTTTCAGGCCTAAAGGATGGCAGCTAGCACTACTGGAAATGCAGTTTTTGAGGACCTGCTACACCTTTCAGAATTTCTTATTTCTCCTGATTATTGACAATTAATGATTGTTTGGCTTTGAGTTTGTCTAGCTTCAATTTCAAACGAAGAGGATGACTTTTATCTATTTGCAATATTAACACTCATCTAAATTATTGCTGTGGTCGTTTCATTTATTTTTACTACTTGTCTGAAAAGAAAGCTGTTTGAACCCCTGAATTTGTGTAGGCCTGGTTGAGATAAGAGAGAAATTGCCCTAATGTGCAAGTACTGTGGTTGAGGCAGCAATGTTAAATGTGCTTCAGGCTTAGGAAGCCAAAAATTAGACAGTGGTGGGATTTAGTGTGTCTGCTTCTAGGTGAGGTAAAACCCCCTTGTCTAGAATCTGTCCTATTTTAGTAAGGGAAAGAAGTACCTCTACTGGGCAATTTAGCCCAGTATGGGGGATTTTGAGATGTCCGTTTCTGTTTAGAGCCTGCAGATGTGGCCTGAATGATCAGAGTTGGTTAGATGAGGCACTTTTCCATGGTTAGGGATGGGGAAGATCCCCTCTCCCCACCACTGTTGCAGAATAACTTACTTATAAGGAAACTTCCTTCTCAACTTCTCAGAGAAAAGTTGGCTTATGCCTTAAAAGCTGGAGATTTACGCTCCTTAAAATGTGTGTGGGTTTTTTTAATCCTGTCTAATGTTACTATAGATGGTCTCCATAACCATATAAATCCCCCGTTATTCTTTGATTCCAGCCAAGACCTTGGCCTCGGTGATATCTGGTCGTAATGAGCTCCACTGAGTTACAGTGAAGCTAATTGTATTTGATATGGCTCCAGTACTCAATACAGGGAATAAACTTGCCAGGGATGGAATTCACCTCCATCCAAAAGACTTAAATAGTATATTGTGCGGGCCTTCTGGACAAACCAATGTTTATTTTTAGCAAGCTAACTGTAAGCATGACCTGTCTCGTAGTCTGTTTCTTCTTGTAAGGATAGATCCTGCTCTCCCAAATGGCCAGCAAGGCAAATGAAGGTTGAAAATACTTCTGGATAAGATACGGGCTGAAACTTCTTCAAGTGTTGAATTTAATCTACAGGAAAAACTTGCCTTGAGAAGTTTTTCTTCTATAATATTGTGTGTGTGAGTGTTTTCATTTTTGCTTTGTCACTTTTGCCTGTCCCTTCTTTGCCTGCCCTTCCAGTCTAATTACAAGCAGGGGCTACCAGATGCATAATTTGAGGAGATACCACTCTTGAGGTGAAAAGTGCTTTTTTTCCTTCCTTTTTTTTAAAGAGTCACAGAAGCTACAGGATTGTAGTGTGTGACACTAGATCGCTCGTTCTGATCTGTCCCTCAGACCTTTAGAAGTCTGTACTTTTCAGTATATGTTAAAAATCTGAAGTTCATTTTTCTTGAAGAAACTTGAAGTTTCTTTAAGGAGAAAACAAGATCACTTTTATCAACCCTGACCTTTTGCAATCTGTGTAACAAAAATACACTTCTCTGCTCAGGAAATATTAGCATTGTCTTCCTGAGGGTTGTTTAAATTGACGGTGTGCATCTGTGTCCTTGTGGGTTTCACATCTTGGAGAATTTTAGGGGATTTTTAAAGGTAGCTTTTTTTGACTTTTCACCATTTTCCTTCTGGCCCAGAACTTTAATACCACAAGAATAATGGGGCTTGCATTATTTTAATCCTCAACCTCATGGAACTATACACAGAGTTAAATAAAGAGACAAACCCTGAACGTTTGAAGCATAAATATGACTACCCATATATACTTTTTGTTGCTTGTTATTCCTATTCTTTAACCGTGAATATCAGGTTCCTGTAAACATGACAAATCCACGTTCCAATGAAGCCTGTAAAAGTTGTTGAAAAGCCATCTTCTTCTTTGAGTTATAAAGTAATGTAAATCTGGAATAACTCATTTCGCTTAATTTGAATTGCATGAGTTGACATAGGTGTGGCTGAGAGTGGAGGCTGGCCAGCGGTTCCCCACATCAGGAAATCATGAGGTCACACTTGCTTCTTGGTCCAAAGACAGCTTTGTCTTCATTCCAGGTGAAGCCACACCAAAAAAGTGATTCATGATTTATTTTTTCTGCACCTGTAATTCAGTCACAATTAGCACGTGGGGTATAGAGATGTCAAAATACTTAGAGCAAAAGCAGCAGGTTTAATCATTATTGCCTAATAATGTATTACTAGAAAAAAAATAGATGTAAAAGAAGTGCCCTTTCCCTCTTCTTTGAATAAGAATAATATTGTTAAATACATAAAAAGTTACACGGAAACCCTTATGAAAATTGCTAAGAGTGTTTTTCCAATTCCATTTGGCAATAATTTTCTCTATTAGTTCTTAAGCATTTTCATTTCAGATCTTCTCTCCCTCTCTCCTTTCTCCCCAGACAACATTGTGAACAAGTAACTTGAGGCTTTTATAGGAAGAAGCGTATTAATGAACTAAGTTGCACAGAAATGTAATAAAATAAACCAGACTGAAAAAACCTGACTCCAGCCTTCCCATACATCCGCTCCTTGTAGGTTTAAAAAAAAATCCCTAATTATCAGCAATAGTCAATCATCGTTATACTTTGTGTGGCTCAAAAAGGCCAGGGAACACACACGGGAGGGAATGGGGCGCAGCAGGTTTTACACGTCGAGCTGACTTTCTGATGAGGCTAAAGCTGCGGGTGACTGCACCCAGGGGACGCGTCTTTGGGCACCGTTCTCAAAGTAGGAGGTAAAACAGCCCAATACTTACTCTTTGAAACTCTTTACCTTTATAAAAAAGGGAGAAAAAAATAACCCCACCACATAAAGGAAGGACAGAGAATGAGAACAGTGAGAGTTGTATAGTTGGGGAAGTGTGTTGTTCTCTTTCATTTTTATGAAGGCCATTCATGAAATTCTTTCCTGAAATACTAACTAATCTCTCCAAATGCTGCTTTTGTGAAAGGACTTGGAATCATTAGATGAGATTTTTCTGAAATGTGGTGAACTCATTGACAAGATTTTTTTTATTTTTGTGTTAATAGAAAGATTTCTTTTTGCTTTGCAAAGGAACTAGAGCCTTGTCTCTTAAGTTTCTAGGAACATGAATAATCCTGCAAGCATTTATACCTTAACACTTTCTGATCTGTGCCGATTCATGCAACTACTGAGGTATAGATGCTGTTGCATCTATTCAGAAAAGTTTTTGTTTGTACAGTTTCTCAGACATTGACGGATATAAATTGGAGGTGTATGACCTTATTAGTCTATCCTTGGATTTTTCAGAGTGTATTTCTATGCTAATAATAGTTTTCAAAATAGTTTTTTTTTAATTTCATAAAATGTAAACATTTTAGTATTTAATACTGTATCTATTGTAAGTACTTAAATATTTAAATTATTTATTTTAATGAAGTTAATTATTTCAGTATATCACTTTGAGGACTTGTGAACATTCAGAAACGTTTGTCGTACCAGATTTTCATAGATTTTTTTTTTTTAAAATAGCACAGTGATTCATGAAGCGCTAAGCTGGGCTGAGCATCCCATTGTTGTTTACTTTGGGCAAAATGAGAGACAAAAATAGACTGTTTAATAGCATTTTCCTATACTGGGCAGTTTTCATTATCCCACACTGTATTTATGGCATGCCAATATAAGGTGAAGTAGATTGTATTGGCAGTACCAATGTTAGTAAATATTCCATGTGTAGTATTTCTAGCACTGCAGCCCTTCATTGTGTTGCCAGGGGGATTTTCAGAATGTGCATCACTGACACGAGTCCTCTCCCCACCCCCCGAAGTCAGTGGCAATTTTAAATACTGAAATAGGAGCAGCGTTTAGCTAGTGAGAACTTCTGAAGTGGAAAGTTGAATACAGGGCAATTTAAAAAAAAAAAAAAAGGTTGGGTTGTGCTGTCTAGTGAAGTTCATTGAGTATTCTTAAAGTTGTGCAGTTCCACAGTTACATAGCCGTTTTACGCTGTCTTAAAGTATTTCTAAAGCTAGATGCCAAGAATTATATCAAATGTGGTACATTTGCCAATATGGCAAAGTTAATTTAGCCTTTCTAGCATGTCTGCTCTGTGATCCTCTCTTAGAGTCATAATATTTCTTCCATACTTGCTGGATTCAGGGTACACCATAGACTCTCTGGGAATAAATCAGGATTATGTAGAGAAAGTGACTGTTATTTATGGGACTCTTGTTCACCGGTGGCGAAGTTGAAGTGTGTGTAGCTGGTACGATGGGAACGGTGAGGAGGAGACCCTTGAGATCGCAGGAGACGTTTTCCTTTTCTCACTTCCCTGCCTGGCACCTGAAGAAGAAATTTGAAGGAAAACCCTGCTTTGTCTCCACAGCTTCAGACAGAAGCCGACCCACTGGAGATGCAGGCAGGAGAGAATTTAGCTGCTGAAGTCAAAGAAATATTTTCTGATTAGGTGTGAACTGATTTTATTATTTTTCCCTAAAGGCTTATAAGTTGACCAACTTTAGGTAACTTTTTATGAAGTACCAAAAGGCATTTATCTAATGCCAGAGCAGCTGCTGACAAATTTCAAGCTTTTATTTCAAAGCATGAAACGGTTAAGTGGTTGGAAGAATATTTTTAAGCATGAGAAAAGCCAAGTAATGTGGAGAGTTGTGCGTTTATTTTGAGATGTCTGTAGCCCTGTTTCTCATGGATTTTTACTCAGTGTGGTGATCCAGCCAGTTCACGTGATGCTTCCCAATTTCCACCTCAATATTTTTCTGAATACAAGTAAAACCAGCAAGCTCCAAAATCGAAAACCCCAGCTCCCCCAAATCTGAATTTAAAACAAAACCTCCAATTTGAAGAATTTCCTTCTGAGTTACTGCCTGAAAGCAGTGTTTTAGCATGGAAAATGTTGGTTGATCTGCTTTATAGGTGCTTTGTGTATTTCCTGTGCATGCAGAAACATCGGACAGCTAAAATTCTGACTTTGACATGCGTGTAAAACCGCAATGAAAAGGATCACTGTGTGTGTACATGGTCAAACTAATTTCACTTAGGATACCTTAGAGATGAAGTCCCTCACTAGCAAGTCTTGTGAGGCCAATATTCCAATATTTAAGTATTTTGAACCTTGAGTATTTATAAAATGGAGCCAGATTTGAGGCTAAGTCCAGGTCTTACCAACGCTTACCCAGCACAATTTGTGGTAAAATTAAGCAAGTTTGCAGGATGTCCCCCTGTAATTTTCACTTGTGACTAGTTAATTTTGCTGCTCTGAGTTTTAGGAGTTTAGGTGAAAGTGTGTTAAAGGAGCTGGTTTCCAAAAGCTCACCGGAATGACTGCTTACTGGCCTTCTGAGATGTCTTCCAGCCGAGCGCTGGAAAATCAAGGCTACTAAAATCACTAGGAACATGACTTTGAGCATTTAAGCTTTCCAGACCTTGCTTTCCTTGCTCCTTGAGAAGAATTTCATTGGGAACAGATTTGCACTTAAGGAAATGAAATTTGCCTAGAGAGCTAAGTAATGTGTATTTTCTTTTAGAGAAAAAAAACAAAATATGAATATTCAAGATGCCCTTGACCAGGGGCTGTGAAATTGCTGATGGTGGGCCTTCCTGAAACAGTCTCTGTTACAGAAATTCAAATTTATAAACCAAACACGTTCTCTTGATCAATAATCAGGATAATAGAATATTTTTAGGAACTTTTAGAAAGTGTAACTCTATCTGGCGTGATTACTCATGCTCGCTTAAAAAACCCTGTCAATCAATACCAGTTATCAGATTTGCTACAAACAACAACAGTGGAGAGAGGGAGAGGCTTGTAAAATTGTTTATAAAACATAGCTTCGGTGCAGTCTAGTAGTTGCTTAGAAGGTATAACAGAGACTGGACTATCAGACAGCCTTAACAGTGCATTGAGTCAATAGGTATATTTAAGTTTATGAGGAAACAGGCACAATTAATGACACAGCAGTTAAGCCTTGAACATGGTGGTGTAATTTGGATATTCTCTTGATGACTGATCAAAGTGTGATGGATTCCTAAGATAGGAACTAAAAATACTTCTGTGTAGATATGAATCTTGGTCAGGCTAGATGGAAAAAGAAAATGATGATTGAGTTATGCTGATTCTGCTAAAGAGCTCCAGTTATATATTAAGGCAGTAAAACTCTCTATGAAGCATGGGAGGAATGTATTACTAGTTAATTACAACAGCAAGATACACCATTGAAGGGATTATTACCATATTTTATGATGGCTGTTTTATCATCTCCTTGTTTATGCTTTCCTTTGGTAATGAACTTTTTTTCTGAACTTTGAAATATTTAATATTTGAGCATTAAATATTGTACCCCTTGTATTCGATCAGAATAGTTCTTAATATAGGGAGTAAGAATATAACTGCAGAGGAATAGAAAACCCAGATGGGAAAAAATGGCGTTTTCTGTAATTATAGGTTGTGTCCATGCATCAGCAGTGGAGTGGTTGGTTTGGTTTAGGTTATTTTCTGGTGGCGATGAGGCATGGAAAGGAATAGCTTGTTTTATAGTGGAAAGCAAATGCTGCTCTGGCTGATACGCCCGGTAAAGCGGTTGGATTCCCAGGCCGGTTTCAGCAGCACCTCTTCAAATGGGGATGGCTGAAAGATGAACATCTCTTGTTTTAAGTAGTTGGACAACTGTTTGATTGCTCCTTTCTATAGGAAAATAATCTCTTCATGGACGGCTATAAGTGGCATCATTTTTCCTTTGGGTTCCCAGTGCTCTCTCTGTATATATTACACATCTGGAGTGTAAGTGAAACTTGCTCATTCCTCGGAAACATCTGTTGCGTCCTGCTGCAGAGAAGGCTTACTTATCTGCTACTTTTACTGCGGACTGTGTAATTTTATTAAATCTTTGTCTAGCGGCCGCCATTCCAGATACAGTCAATTCAAAATCATACAGAAATAGTTAATATTTTCTGCAAAAAGAGTTACCTTGTTTAACAACTGGGTCACTTCAAAAAAAAAAAGAAAAAAAAGGAAGGCGGAAAAAATGCAAGTCAATGAAAAAGTGTAAAGAGTTTTTTCCCTTTAGCTTTGGAAAATGTAAACACCTAAGGAGAAAAATGGTAGGAAGTTTCTAGTTAGAAAAAAGATTACTGTTTTCTTCAGTTTAAAAGTATCAATCTGTTTATCGTGTTTATGCAGCAGCTCAAAGAAAGAGCGTCACAAAAAACAGGAGAGTAATTCTTCTAGTGAGAGAAGGAAGGAGGAAGGAAAAAAGCAAAAAAGAAAAAAAGCCAACCTAAAAAAAGTTGCAGAATTTCAGGCAGAAACCCTGCTGAGGACAGAAAGAGCTTGGATGGCAAATACCAGTCATCCCTGGAGCTCAGAGCTTACTTTGTGGGAGATGCTTAACTATAGCAATGAGAGAGAAAAGCCTTTTTTTATTTGCACAAACACATTTCGGCATGCCCAGAGGAGGCTCTGGCCCCACCATCAAGAAGATTCAGTGAGAGTCACCACAAGACTCTGGGCTAATCGAGGTCCTGTGCCTACAATTGCTAGTTTTTCCTTCATTCCTCAGGCACCAGATCTTCAGCTGGCTGCTTTCTCAGCATCGTAGAAGAAAATAAAAGAAAACAAGTGATTTCTGAGACAGGGAACCAGGATTCAGTGGTCTGGGGAGTGAGTAGTAGTTGGAAACTTCTATAATTTTTCAGAGCAGCAAAAAGGGACAAAGCTTTACTTGTTTGGGTGGCTTGTTTGTTGGTTTTCGTACCAGCGTCATGTCCCACACAAGTGAGGAGTCGTGATGTGCTCCTGACCCACTAATTCTGCTCCCCGCCTGCTGTGCTGGGTAGGATGTGGGACTTGGACTTCATCGCTACAAGCCTATGTGGCTTCAGAAGCGTACTTTTGAATGAAAAGCACCTTTTTATTCAGCATTCAGGGCACATGAAGAAGTTATATTTATTTATTTATTTATCTTATCACAGGCCAAAGCTGGAGAAAGCAAGGGAGGTGCTCGCACAAAGGAAAGCCAGCTGCATTTTACAAATACCAAAATTGCGCTATCAGATTGTTAAATATTTATCAGTGAGTGTCTGCCCATTGAGCACTTTGGTATATTTAATATTTTTTTTTATTGTTGTTGTCTGTCTGGACTTGGACTTATCTCCTTGGCCAAAGATAAAAGATGATTTGCGTCGTAAACGTATGGCATGTGAGGTAGCGCTTAGGTTTTGCTCGCGATTCGATTACTGAGGTAAGAGAAGGGCAGAGGTATGAAAGAAGGCTTTGGTAAGCCGCCTTTTAAATCCTGTACCATATTGAAAATGGAGCTCTGTCAGAAACAGTTTTGGTTTTGAAGGTCTGCTCCGTGTTAGCAGCTGCCTAAAACAGGAAAATATTAGGAGGATGTTGGGGGCCTGTTTAGTGAGGGCAAAGGCAGGGAGCTGTGGGCGGCGTGTGCTTCCCAGGCTGCTGAGGGCAGCGGGGACCATGGAGCTCGCGTTGATAAGGAGCGGATGATAACATACTAACGCACTTTTACTTTTCTGAGAAGGATTAAGGCTAGAGAGCTGCCGACTGTTAGTGACACATGGTAATTTGTTGAAAATTGCTATTTGCAAAATAGAGAGGACCCGTTGTATTAACAGAACTGACAAGAAAACAAACAGCTATTCTGGGGGTTGATGTTTTGGGGGTTTTTTTAAAGAAAACAAAGCCTTTGGAACTAGGAAAGATAGACGCAATGTTGGCTATTATTTACCAAATCAAGCTGATTTAAATGCACTGTCTTTGATACTTAATAAATGTTGTAGCATGGCTTTTCGTGGCTAATAAAACTTGGTTTACATTACACCCCTTGTCTGCTATGATTTGCCTCCTAGGGCTCACTTAGAGTGCATTAAGAAGCTGCACGCAAGATCAGGGTGATTTGCTGCAAAACTTAAATAATTCATTTATGCACCGCTGCTCTCAGACAGTGTTTTTACAAATGCTGTAATGAGACAAGCTGTGAAATGTTTTACGTGGCAGAAATGAAGGGGTGCTGCTCAAGTCAAGTATTTTTGCACAGATTTGATTCCTTGAAGTCTTCAAGAAGACTTTCAAATGGTTGTGGTGGAGACCTCCAAAGCACGCTGTCCCGCTGGTACGGCCGTTTGGCCTCACTCAGCAATACTATTTTTTACTTCCATGTGCTTTCACTGGAGGACCTGAAATGAGCACAGGCAACTTAAGGAGCGCAGAGTGGAAACTATAGTTCATTATCCTGGGGAACAGGACCTTTTCTGACTGCAACTATACCTTGTCTACCACACTGATCCTCATTCTTACTCTGCTTTGCTTTTTTGTTAACGGGCATGGAAGAAGTTGGAATGATCGAAGTTGAAATATATACCAGAACTAAGCTTTGCTGTCAACGTTGTTGACAACTCCCCTGATGTTAGCTCTAAGTTCTCATCCTCTGGAGTCGTGTTTCTTCTGTGTAGCTATAACCTTCAATACCCTCTGCAAAAGTCTTGTTGTCATGAGGAAGAGCTTGAAAGGAAGTCCTGCACCTGCACTCTCAGGAAACAGTTGTCTGGACATAAAATAGCTCTGTTATTTACACTATATGTTAGAATAATTCTTATTTTTATTAATCCAGTAATTTGGATGGAGAAGGGGGGGTGGCACTTGGGGTTGGTGGAGCGAGTGTGACCCCTCCATCACTCTTGCATGCATTTTAGGCTGTAGCTGTTAACTACATGATCGGATCTGATTTGTTCTACAGGAAGAACAGATTACGGAAGAATTAAAACATAAACAAATTAGTCTTAAATTCGTAATTGGGTAAGAGTAATCTCTTTGTCGTATGTGTCTGACTTTGCCAGGAAAAGTAGCCAATAGTTTACATTTTCCATGCACATCTCACCACTGACTTGGAGCTTGAGACAAGATAGGGGAAAAATACTAGGTGTCACTGAGACTGCTGGATGGCTTTGATTGGAAGTTGTAACTAATAGGAATAATGTATAATTGGAAGCAGACTTTAATTTTTAGGATTAAGACACAAATGTTCTGTTTTTCAGAACTTCTTCATGTGTAAAATTTGCCTTAGAATCTTTTGCTAGAAAATATTTTGCAATTGCTTGTATTTTTGCTTGGCCATTGTGAAACCTGGAAGTGCGCAAAGGCGATTACCATTTTACAGAATGAAACCTGGAGAATACAGAGAGGAGGGGATTCAGAACACAAAACATTTGGGCTGCTGCTAGGTAGAGATCCCTTTGAATTTGCTAGCATTTCTGTGAGCGTTTTCCCCCCTCTTCTTGACAAGTCTTGAATCCAAGGAAATTACCATCTGTGCATAGATATGCAGGAAATGAGCTAAATTTGTAGTGTAAACATTTTCAAATGAATATTTGCACAGTACAGTCTCTCAGCAATGCATTATCCTCTTTTATTTGATAATCAACACATATCCCTTATGAGTTGTGTTGAAAGGGAAGAGGATGACTCTCACTAAACTCTAATTATCCTCCTCTTCCTCCTGGGAAGAGCTCTCTTTAAGCTCCCTTTTGTGAGCTGCTCTGTGTTTCATAGTCATTCCACCTCTTGATGACTCTTTCTCCTTATTTTGCCTCCTTATTTTGGACTCTCAGATATAAGGGCATAGCATAGCATGAGCCCAGACAGCTCCGTATAGGGACATCTGTTGAATTTCCATAAGGTAGGATTGCCAGGCCAAGCCAAAGCCTTGGACAGATTCAGAGCAATTAACTTTCAACTGAGGCTTTATGCAGGACGCAAGCTTGTGATAATACATAAATATTTCTTGGCTTAGGACTGGGAGAACGGCATATTTCCATTAGCCCCAAAGTCCTTTTGACTCGATTCAGTCTGCAGCAACATGAGTCAGCTGTTTCAGCCAAGCAGTGTTTCTAATTCAGCCTTTTTCTAATAAGCACGTAGGCATAACGTGAGCTTCCTACACCGATTAATCCGTGTTTCCTCCATATGGTTTGTAGATTTTTATTTTCTTTTAATTCAGTGCAAGCTGCTGAATAGTAAAATGCGGTCAAGATCTTGTTCCAGGAAAAAAAAAAAAAAGAGACCCCAGCTGAAGTTGCCAGGGAATTGCCAAGATTAGCATATCCTGGTCGTTTTGGGAAAGGAATTTTTCAGACGGTCCCTCTGACTGCTAGGGCTTGAAAATGGGTGAAGTCCTCCATATAGGAGGCCCTATGTTTTTCTGGGGAACTTCTTGAAGGCAGGGCTTGTAGAAGGCGGCGGCGGCTGGACTGAATCTCGCTAAAGCTGGTTCAGAAAGACAAAGGAATAGGCCTCTAGAGTTGGCCTGAGAGTATTCAGCTGAGACGCTACACCTCGTGAGAGGGAGATGGGGCGGGCATGGCAGGAGACAGGTGACGAAGCTGCTGTGTTTGGAATAGTACAGGATGGAAGAGGTTTGCAAATTGGTATTTAGTATTTGGGAAGGGCAGGAATTTACAGTCTGTGCATGGAAGAGAGTGACTTGATTAGCTAATTTTAATGTGTGTTTAGGACTGTTAGAGTGATACTAGCAAAGCCTTGCTATTGCTACTGCCAGGCTATCAGAATAAAGCATGTGCATCCGTATACACAGAAAAACAAGACCATGTGCATGGTAAAGAATTGCAAAATCTAACTTTTTTTTCTCTGCCCTCACTAGCAACCTTGATTAACACCCCTTTCCCCCCCCCAAAAAAAACCCCAAACCAAAATAACCTTACAACCTTTTTCTTTTAGTACCAAGAAAATGGAATGGCACAGTTTTTCCTCCTTCAAACAGGGAGAATGTTAATTCCCTGAATGCACTTTATACAAATTAAAGTCCTTTCCCCCTCCCAAGCATAGTTTTTAACAAAAGAATCAATTTCTCTCCTAGCAAACCAAGGTGAACAAATACATATATAGAAAATAATTAAATTGCTTTTTTCTTATTATAAGAGTTTGTTTGGTTTGTAAAACCGACCCGGAATATTTATGCCCTTCCTCTTAGGGAAGGTCAGCAGATATATACTCAATTACCTATTTGTGTGCGTTAAATCAAATGACTCTATATTCAATATTTTGTTTTTTAATTTTGCCTGAGCAGGAAGCTGGAAATCCAAATTAATGACTCTTCCCCGGTGACATAAATTCTGCGAGGTGTTTGTAGCTTGCTTGCCTTGTTAAAGTGCTCTGATGTGATTGATAACCATTGTCCTCTCCGACAGTGAAGCCCGCGCAGCAGTGGCAAGTAGACCAGCAAGCACATGGAGAACTTGCACTAGGATCAAAATCCGAGATGTTTCATTAATTCTTCTTCCAGGTTGTGAGGAATGGTTTCTAAATAGGCTGGTACCCTTCTTGTCTTCTCGCTAACAGCTGTTGTTAGGCATGATAATATACCAAAGTCACGGCAGCTGAGCAAGGAAAAGTGAAGCTTGTTGGTGTGTGGGGTATCAGGGGGCAGTAAAGTCGCTCCTGCTGAGGGAAGAATTTCTGTGCTGGGACTGTCCTCTGCATGCCCCGTGCTGGTTGCATAGTATGGGTAGTTTAACTTGCAAAGAGTCCCCACATGGATGATCGACCGGGTGTCCCACTGTTGCCATCTTTCTGTGTTTCCCTGTGCACTCAGGGGTTGGACCCTGAACCTGCAAGGGCAGATTCCTTCCAGGGAACGATAAAGTGGCCATAACAAAATCCAGGCTGTAAACGTTTCAAACTCTTTTGCACCAAGTTTTTTAGTTTTCAGTTCATTATTCTCAAGCAGTGATGGACCCCACACTGCAGAAAATGTCTCAAACCAAGACAACATTTACTCACGGCGGCTAGGAATGTGACAGTCCAGTGCAGGCAAGATTAAATTGCGATCACCTTGTGAAAGCCCTGTTAATTTGGAGGCTTTGTTTTAATCTTCTTTTTCCTTTTGTATGATAGTGGAGCGGAGAATGGATTTGTCTTCTGTGGGCTAACGTTTGTGAGGCTTATGGAGTTGCTAAGGGATAGCTTGTTGACTCACGTTACGGGGATCTTTCCTGTAATACAGTAATTTAGTCCCTCCCAATTTGTTCAAAATACAGGAGCTTAACTTAAACTATAAGTATTATCTGCAGTAAGTCTTTAGGAAGGTATCACTGAAAACAGATTAAACATCAAATAAAAATTGCATCGATGTCACAATTTGTGTGAAAGTTGGAAAAATAGTTCAGAGTGTTTGGTCTTGAGATAATAAATATGCGACGTTTAAAGAAAGAGCTATTGCGAGAGCTTTGAAATATGAGTGGGAATCAAGGTTAAAATTGACAAATGATGCTTACAAATGTCTGAAGTAAATGAGTAGCACCAGTCACCTGCGGATGTTGATGTGGCCAGAATCCCCGGGGAGATACCTGTATTACAGCATGGATACCTCTCTCTAATCAATGTATTGTTACTGCTCGTTTCTATGTTCTCTTTAAACAGAAGCAAAATGTAAGTAAAAGAGCTGTGCACGTTGCTCTTTCCATAATCCTTGTGCTATGAACTATTTTTTCCCCATAGGCTATTAGTGTCTTTGAATAAGTATCTAGTTCCTTTCAATAAACACGGGGCGTCTGAAGTTAAAGTGGCTACTGGTAACCAAAGTGACAGTTACTGAACTGCTAGCAACAAGAACCAGCTTGTTAAACCTGAAGATGTCACATCATTTTTGTAGCCCCATTTCTGAGCTCTAGGAGACTTGAGTGCCATATTTTTAAGGCAGAAACAGGTAGGCAACTAGGGTGTTTATTCATTGAAGGTCAGGCTTTTGTATTATGAAACTTCTAGCAGATGTGATAAGCAGTAAATTGCAGATCTATCACCTTTTCTTTTCTTTTTTCTTTTCGTTTTTTTTTTCCCCCCCAGTGAGCGTGTGTGTGAAATCAGCAGAATACTGCCTGCATTTGATTTATGGCCCACTTTTGACCAACTCTTATCAGGTTCCCACAAGCCCTTTTCTGATGCAGCTCATGTCTGAATGACAATAGACAACCAGTGCCATTATGCTCCAAAATCCCTCTCTGCATTCTAGACACCTAAGATTACATCTGGGCTATTGATTTATTACTCTTCCCCCCCCCCTTCCTTTTTTTTTCTCCCCCACAGGGACCAGTTTGTTCAGCCCGAACAAGATAGACTATTATTAAAGCAAGCAAACTACTCCATGTGAACTTGGTAAAGAAATAATCATTTGCAACCACCTTTCTAACCACCCAGGTTCATAAAGAAATGTAGGTGTTGAAATATTAAGACTGTTTATATATGGGTCCCACCATTCGTGTTTGTTCAGATTATATATAATTTATATACATGAAATGAGACCCAACAGGCATTCTGTTGTGTTGGACATTATAGGCATATTGCCTAAAGCACCGCAGTATTACCACCCAATGTACAAACCCCAAATTATTGCAAATCTGCGTTATAGAAATACCTACTGTAACGCCAACTGTATCTGTGGCAGGGAGGTTTTATGACACCTTTTAGAGTCTCAGCAAAATTTATATGTTCTACCAGTAGATTTTTTTCTTTTCCTTTTTTGGGGAGGGAGAGGAAGCTATAAATTTTACAGTATGTCGGATTTTTATATCTCCTAAAAATGTACTGTGCAGGATTCACATTTAATATCCCTCAGCTATAGTCATCGATGTATTTAAGTCACTAAGTGAAAAGGTACAGACAGGGCTTCTAGTTAAAATGGTTATTTTTTCCTCTCTCTCTCTCTTCGCCCCCCTCCCCTTTCCCTCCCACCAGCACATACCTCACCCTTGCGTCTTCTCTTGGTTAAAATAACATTACAAAAGCTGATTCACTGGTTCAGGGTTCGCACGTGAACACCCCTGGCCTGCTTTCAGGAAACTCTGAGCACCATCGCACCAGACCGACAAGCTCTGCAGGTGCTCTGAGAAAAACCCAGGCCATGGCACGGACCAAACACCATAATCGGAGGCTTTTGGAGCTGTGCTCCTCCTGTTGTTGGCCGTGGGGACAGATCTGCTTAACTCTCAACTAAACCTCCCATGGTTTATGTCCTACCTCAAAGGATTTATTTTATTCTGACTACTCTTCAGTTCTTTGTGGACCAGCATCTATCGTTGCTTGAGTCCTGTTAGACTGTGCCCTTTGAGACTGTTTGTTTCAGTGACACATGTGGGCAAAAGTATCACGCTCAGGCTGTATTTTAAGTATTTCCTTTTACTGCCTTAGCGTACTGCTAACAATTTATGGGTTTTTAGGCATTCTTTTGTTCTCCTGTGGAGCAAAACTCTTTATCAGCAAAGAACCAGATAATGCTAGCATCAAGTGAGGAGAAAAATGAAATTTTGTCATTTATTACTAGATGTCTGTTTTCTATGTCATCATTTTCTCATATTTAAGAACAAAAGAGTCACAGAAAAAAAATAATTGTAGTTTTATAATTATTCTGTGATCTCTTTTGTGGGCTTCTATTTCTTCTCTGTCCATTCAGGGCTTGATCCTTCCTGATCCTGTGTCTGTTCCAATGAAGCACCTATGGATGTGCTCAGCAGCATTTGGAAGCTCAGACATCCATAAATGCATTTGAAATATCGTAGTGTTTCTGTTTGAAGAGGGCTAGTTGACAGGGTGTCTGAGCAATACCTACCACAGAGGCCTTTTAGAAAGCGAAGAGGATTTTTCCCGTGAAAATCATGCCTTTTCAATTAGAATCTAGTTGAGCATCTAAATAACGGGACGAGAAAAGGAACTGTGTAATGCTAAGTATGATTAAACCGAGACTCTGTTCAGGAGGGAGGAAATAAGTTACACAGAAATACATAAATCAGAGTTTCACAGACCCACGGATTGCATAGCTATAGGTAACAGAGGGCACTCAGGCTCCGTAAGGATACTGGAGAGTTACAGTAGTTTCTGGGTAGAGTAGGGAGAATAATTAATGGCAGATGGAAAAGGATGAAATGTTTTTTCCTCAGAATGGAGCGAGTAAGAAGGGATGTGAAGGCAGCACAAAACAAGAAGTGGAGAGTCAAGCGAACTGAAATATGGCAGGCTGAAAAACCCAAAAGGGAACACTTTTTCCCGTAATGTGTAACTCAGCTGGGAAATTCTGTGCTTCTGTTCAACTGAGAACAAATCAAATTTTAGAGAGAGATAACCAAATTTATAGCAGTAGTCCATGCTACAGCAGGAAGAGCAACGGCAAGGTCATTAGAAATGCAGTGCATCGAGCCTTCAGTCGCTGGATTTTGGGGGGACGAGAGGGACAAATAGCCAACAACTATAGGCAGCCTGGTTCTGACCTCTTTGAAGCCTGGTTCTGGCCACAAGAGACTGGCTTGCATGGTCTGTTGCCCTTATCTAGTATTGCAGTTTCTTTGCTTTTATCATTAAATTTAACACTTTATAAAAGTTTGGGATAACCAGGCTCTTGGATGTCCTGTGCAGAATGTCTGTCTCAGTCTCCCTACGTTGTGGTTCACTGTTGTACGGAGGAAAGAGAAATCACAGCAATGCAAACAAGCCAAACAAGATGCAAGTCTTGAATAAACTGACAATCACTTTCGTGACAGTCTCTGGCTGTTTGGAGTAAGCTCTTTAGAGCCTTTCCAGCCTGCGTTACAACTGTTTTTTATTTGCATCTGGGCGTTGCCAGAAAAAGCAGTGGCAGAAACCTGCTCAGCGTAAGCCAGGTCTCGAATTTTTCTGGCTTCGTGGAGGACCTTTTCCTCTGCCACAGAAAAGTGTCCCCCTTCCCTTACTGCAGTTGACTTGAAATTGTGATTTATTTGTCTAAAGGCATTTCCTGGTTTCACTTTGTTTCGGAGCAGAAACCTACTTTCTTCCTTTAAGCTCCTGGTGTCTTCTACCCTGGAATACAGACACCAGCCTGCACAAGCATTGGCTTGCATAATGCTGCTTCAGATAAAGGTCATAAATGGTCTTATTTGGAAATTAATTCAAATAAGAAAGAGAACGAGCCAAAACTGAGCCTCTACTGGGCATGTTAATAATGTCATTTGTTTACAGAGTGCAAGATCGCTGCTAGAGGACATCCTGAATCATTGGCTGTTGCCCTTAGTGTTTGCCCTTGGGTGTCCCTGTTGTGGGGGAAGCAAGTCCAAAGGTCAGAGAGACTCTGCTGGACCAACACTGCCTGAAGATAGCTATTCATCTTCTGGAAACCCAGGCTGATATTTGGAAAGATCAATGTTAGGATGTTGATGCCTGAAAAAAAATAGATGGGATTCACTTCATTCCATGGACTAGTTCCAGTACAGTCATTGGCACTGCAACCAGGAGGAATTAGTGCTGCAGTTCTTGAACACTAACCAGGAAAAAGGAGGTGGTTGTAATGTCGGAGGAGTATGGCAGCAGATCAGAACTGGCATTTGGGGACTGCGACCGTGGTGCGTGTGACAGGAGAGCCTGGCGGCATGTGTTTCTTTTGTGCTTACTTCTTACATGTGTAAAATCTCTTTGGGGTGGGTGGTTGGGTTATTTTGAGGGGGTTTTTTGGAGCAGTCTTCAATCCAGTATTTGCAGAGGTATTCCCCGCAGAAAACATATTTGTTGTAATGTTCCTCTCACACACGAAAGGGTGCAAGAAGGCACAGTCAAAATACGAGCTCCACGCAGAACGTACGCTGAGTTTCAGCAGGTAGCGGGTAAAAGAGCAAGCAAATAAGGAGCCATATTGTCAGCCACGCTGAAAATTGCTCTCATGCCCTTTCCTAAGCATTTTCTCATCAACAGCAACAAAATCAGATGTTTCTATCAGAAACATGAATAACACAAACACATGGCTCTTGGCTCTTTCCTTCAGTAAGTAGCAGCAGCAATTAATTAGCTCTTGGAACAGGTTGCATTTATGGAGAGCATCTTAAAAACTCACTTTTTTTTCTAAGGTTTAAAAGTATTTGTGGACAGTTGAGCAGCATCAATGACGTGTGGAAGAAGCTGGCATTCTAGTTTCGGCAGCAGGTACACAAAGATGATCTTCCCACAAGTTCAGTTGCACTTTTGGCTTAAGAGAGCACATCTCACTTATTGCAGTGAATAAAGAGCAGGGGATATTCTGACACTCTGCAAAGGTCTCCTGGGTGTAGCTACGGAGAGTAAGTAGTATTTATGCTCCATTTTGTATGCTTGTCAACAGCTCTTTGTGTCAGACTTCTTTTTTAATGCAGGTTGTCCTCAGGAAAGTAATGAAAAGGAGTGAACGTTGTCTCAGCTGCCATAAAATGTTACGTTCTCTTTAGTATAAATCATAATCCTGAAGTTCATTAACCTTAATACAGTTTAGTCTTTATGTGTCATCGGTTGAGCCCAAGCCTTCCAGATGAGTCATTTGCTATATGCTGGATTTGTGGGAGCAAGCTGATTTTTGCATATAATGTATATTGTGAACTGGCCTCTTCCCTTCCATGGTCTGCTTATTGACTTGAAATCGCATTTGTTGAACTGAGAAGGTGTTATGAGAAAAGCAGGGTTGTGACAGCCTAAAAGAAGGAGGCGAAGTCTGGAGAAGGAGTGGTATAACAACCCTGATTCCTTTTTTTTCCTTCTGCACCAGTGTGTAAATCAAGAATTTCCCTGTTGTGGCAAAGGGAAGCACGTAGCTAAGGAATTTCCCCAAAGCTAGCACCGAACCCGACCTGGGCTGTCCACAAAACAATGAGATGTATGGACTCGAGCCCCAGAGTGAGCGCTGGTGAACGTTGAGCAGGTGGGGAAGCCCCAGTGTCCTCAGCAGCCACCTTAGCACGCCAGCTGCTTTGCAATGTCCCGTGCTGCCCAAGGGTCGCATCAGGGGCTGATTTTGAGGAGGAATGTGAAGTAGGATAATGTAGCCACTGACCTTGTGGATTTTTACAGGGAACTCATCCAGTGCCTCCGGGCTGGCACGACACAGAAGGTGCTCGTTGGAAGGTTTGACGAATGGGCGGTGGAGACTGGCACTGTGTGCGGAGTGGAGGCAGGGGTCGATGTAGTGTGTATGAGATGAAAGATGAGGACAGGGCTAGGTCAGGAAGAACACTGTAGCTTGGGCAGTTGTTTTTTTCACTATCCACATTCCTCATAATCAGTTTTTCTGTCTCCTTTAGCAAATCAAAGGTATTTGTAATTCATGTTTTTAAATACCGCTGTCTAGTTCTGCTACTCTGTGGATGGAAAAAAAAATACCTAAACATGTACACACAGAGATATAATGGAAGAAGATAAAAATCCCTCCGTAGCTTCAGGTCATCACTCTTCTGGCTGCGGGAAGCTCACCTATTGACAGAAATCATCTACCTCCAGCTGATCTTACCTCTCAGCCAAGGTCTGAAAGTCTGTCACCTCCCGTCATGATCTGTCATACGAACATCACATGCAGCGTTAACCTAGCGGTTAGAAAGATTTGTTGCAAGTCTGTTGGAGCCTTTTTCTTTTTTTTTTTTTTTTAACCCGCTTAATACAGTGGGGGTGAATTGTCTTATAGGTTAAGGGCAGAGGCTGGGTCTTAATTTATCCCAGTGATCTGCCCGGAGTGTGCACAGCAATCCTGCAGACTGCACAAAAAGTGCTTGAATCAGACCCTTCTCTGCTCAAGACTCAATAAGGGCATGAGTTGATCTAAACACGTATATCTTCCTCTGGGCTGGCAGGACAGGGGGAGGAGAAGAGAAAAAAAAAACCCAATTCTGTCTCTGGCTGAATTTCTGGTTGTGTTTCACAAGGCTGTTGCTTGACTCTTCTCTTTACCTCCAGACATTGCAGAGTAGCCCTGCTGCATTCCCTCTGCATTGGACCGCCTGGATTTTCCTCAGAGACGACAGGCTTGGCCTTTTCCTTCAGCTTCTGCTGTTTCTCTGTCTTGTTCTTTTTTTACATTCGTCCTCCCCTCCTCCCCCCATTTTTTACCTTCTCTAGGCTGTCACAAACTGCCTCTTGCTGTTCTGGCTGCTCTGATGCCTTCCTCTCCAGGGCTCCGAGTGGGCAATGCAGATGAATTATTTTCCAAAGCACAGGAGCCTCTTCTTGGCCCCAGAAAAAGTGTCTTGTACAGATTTTGCAAATTTGTATGAGGTCTTTAAAAGAAGAAAGAGGAAGATTGCGTGCTAAAAATTTGCATGAAGAAAACGTTGTTATTTGCGTATGTAAGATTTTTAAAGGCTTTGTGGCAGAATTGAGGAAAATTACCTATGGGTTGTTAAATAATCTTCAAGGTCCTTGTAGCATATTACAGGCTCAATTCAGAAGATATTTACATCATTACAATTGATGCTGAGCTTGAGCATCTTGGCTTAACATAGTTTAAGCATGGTATAAAACTTAAACGTAGTTTTTTTCTCTTTTAAAAAAATTGTTACCGTTTTTCCTTTGTTTTCTAAAAACTCTTCTTTTTGCTGTCACAAAACAGTCCCAATTAAACCACTGAAAGTGCTTTTAAATGTAATGATGATAAGAAATCACTACGTTCAAGGTCTGGAGACAGTAAAGAGGAGGGTTATACTTTTGAAACAAGTTTGGTTTTGCCTATAGTTTTAGGCAAAATAATTTGCCTAAAGCAAAGCTTCTAACTGTTGCACCACTTCATCTATAGTGTGGACGAATCAGTCAATCAGCTGTATTGACACCTCTCCATCAACTAGTTTGTCTTCAGTCTTTGACTCAGTGAAGGGCCCATGAGGACTCCAGCTACATCACTGGGAACAAGACTGGGGCCAAAGTAATGTTTGAAAGGTTTTCTTTTATTTGTAGAACAAATGTTTTCACCCAGCTGTAGCACAGTCAAACAGTGTGAAGGAAACATTACAATACCGCTGTCTATTTATCTGTGTTTTTATAAGGTCACCCATCACCATGGTATCTAAGTGTCTTTCTTCTTTCCTTTAAGGGTCCTGGTCAGGAGTTGAAAATAAGGAAAAGAGAGGAAGAAAACCACAAAGAAAGAGGCATATGAAAAGTAAAAAAAATACAGAGCTGGAGGTGAACCTAAACACTCAGAGGTAATTTGCCTTGAGGAGCAAGAACCCTTGAGACCTATGTGTAGACTTTGGGAAAAAAAGAATCTGTGAACAATAGTAAAGGCTACGAACGTGCTATCCTCTGACAGGTATGTAAACCTTAAGATTAAAATAACAGCTTCAAAAATCCTTCTGTCAGAGAGAGTTTGCTTTAGCTAGTCTGGGTTTCAGGGGAAGTATCACAAAGACAATATATATCAAGTGGAGATAGCAAAGGAAAATACTGTGTGAAATTTCTAAACAGGTCAGTTCTTGAAGCATATTCTTGAAGCCTAATTTGACAAAGTTATGACATTAAAATAGCATTATATCAAATCAGATAATTAAGAATTAGAACCTAGTGGATTTTCTAAATATTTTTTCTGCGCATGTTGAATCATCTCAAAGATTAATTTCATACTTAAGAAGAAAGATGAAGAAAGAGTCAGATAGGGCACAAAATTGAAGTTTCCTTTCACTTGTCTTTGTCAGTTACAGTTTTGATTTGAAAATATTTTCACCGATAATTCTGGCAATCCCAATACTCCTTTACTTCACTGAGTAATTTGGAAGGGTTCCTTGATGGGCTTCTAAAATTTTGTCTGTCTTAGCAATATATTTCCACTCTTACCATGTTTTGGGGGTTGTTTTTGTACTTACGTTCGTGGTGATACCGAGGGGAGGATGGCAGGTATTTCAATCCCGTATCTGTTACCTACTCTCCCTCTGTGCATGGCGCCCTGAAAATTGTGTTGTGGGAAACAACCTTGTGCTTTAGTGATATCAGTCTGCAATCGTGGTGGTACTTGGGTGGGAGGGTGGGGGCACCCAGGTGTTCTCACCTCCATCCCTGGGGTGGGAGCCCTCCCAGCTTCGAGTGTGCCAACCTGAGATTTAAGAGATGTCTGAAATGGATGGTGATAACAGGAAGTTAAGCGTGTCTTACTCCGATTTATTTTCCCAGTTTGATTAAATATGAATTCCTCTGAATATCAACTATTTGTATGCTAATCGCATCCCTTCAACAAACACAAGCCATTAACCAAACTCCTTTTTGCATACTGTAAAGAAGTAAAGCAAATTCTTCACTGCAGAAGGCAGGCATGATGTACAAAAAAAGAGTGAAATTATTCAGCATGTGCTCCTTGATACTTCTTTAAACAGCAGCTTCCTCCTCCCAGAGATCTTCCTTGAGGTTTGCAGATGACCACATGTAATGATGTGGTTTCTTGTCACTAGTAATAGCTTTGTGAGGCAGCGATATGGGATGCAAGATCTTATTACTCACTAAGTGGCATTTAACTGACCTGGTTACCCCAAAAGCTAATTGCTAGCTTGAACATATTGCCACACCTTCCAGCATCGCAGTAGACTTCAAAGAAGTCTTTTGTAAAAGTTTTAGCTGCTGTCAGGCTGTGTTGAGTTCAGGTATGAGGTCCACTGGAGTCAGTGGCTGACTTACACAGTGAAGCAAAGTAGACTGAAAGGTCAGATTCTCAAAATTATCTCACGAACTTTGACATTTACTTTGACAAATCCCATGCGTCCATACGTGGCCATCGGTTCAACAAGCTACTTAAATCTATGACCAGCTTAGAAAAAGTGAGTCACTGCAGTGACTTCAGCGTGGTGACTCACATCCTTCACCAGCATCCCGTAAGCTGCCCCTCTGGGTTGGCCCTTGCGCTCCAACAGGCTGTTGAGAAGGCCTGTCTGCGGTTTCAGGTGTTTACTAAAGGCGACTGGGTCATGATGATGGATTGTGTTTTGGCTGCCTGCTTGGAAAGTTTGACCCCAAATAACGACCCCAAATATTGGGATCTCTGGGTGGTTCTCTCCTCTTTTATTCCACCAAGAATGTCGTATGTAAAAGCATTAATTAAAGAGGAAGAAGCTTTCCAGAAATACCACCACCATCCCCTGACTCTTAAATAGGAGCAGTAAAATTATTTGTTTTAATTGTTTTGTCCTTATTTAAGTTTGTATGTACCTCATCTATGCAATGAACTTCATCAGAAGTTATACTATTGGTCTATTAGATCCAGCGAAGTTTTCACAATTGTTCTTTAGACCCGTTATTTGTAAAACATGTATTAGAGAATCATAAAAATCAGAGAAGGAGAAGTTCTGCATTAGATCATTTCACCCCTGCCCTTGCCGACACAGGCTTTTTTTCCCCCATATAGTGTATTCTCTAGCGCTTTGTCCGGTCTAGCTTTAAGTAGATTAAATATGGTACTTTCTCACTGCCCTGTCAGAAGCTGTTGGAGAGGCTGGGAGGTAATTGACACTGGCACCCTTTGAAGGTGCGTTGTGGACCTGACCACACTTGTCATTTGTATCCAAACACGGTGCTTTCCTCCAGCTGTCATGAGTATTGTGTGGCCATAATTCTTTCAGACCCAGCATACGGCCTGTGCCGAACACTTACAACTAAGATGGAACAAAAGAAATGAAAATGTGGTTTTGGTTTCTTTTTGGCAGACAGTGTACATAGGGTTAATTCTTTTGAGCAGCCCAGAGGTGAAATAGTAAGGTGAAGGCCTCCAGAATATTTTGTTGATGAAAACTAGTGGTATTGAGATATGATGTGCTTGTCTGCACATGAAGCTTTTTCCTAGATAGAGAGGTATATTTTATAGGGTTCAATTAATAACTACATGTGAAATACCAACTGTCTGCTCTTGTGACACGAAAAGCAGATTTAGCCAAACAGTGAGTGCTTTTGAAGAATGCTACTGATGATATACGTGTTTAAGTGAAGTAGTAATAACATTTAGAGTTTCCTTTTTCTGTCAAGGAACCCACCAAGTGTTTCACCGGGTCCTTGCTCAAACTGTACAGCTGCTTTGGGGTTGGGATGTGCCTGACACTCCCTGGCATGACAAAATATAGGACACACTTGACGGGGAAGTCTGTAGTAAGCTGCTGGGCCCCTTGGATTCAGAGTCTAATTCCTGAGCTGTTCTGTTTCTCACAAAAGACATTGATGCACCACCGTGATCAGAAAACAGAGGTTGTTAGCTAATCTTTTGATTTAAATGTTTTTTTTCTCCTCTCATCGTCACCAGAACCCCGTCTTGTTGTTCTGCCAGCCATGTTCTACCTATAAAGCCATGAATCTCTAAGTACAATTCTCCATCCAAATCAGTCATTACTCATTTCTGTAGCTTTACAGATAGGGCAATATTGTCCCTTGGTGTAGCCTCTTTACTTACTGCTTTTACTCAACTCATATTGAAGATTCTTGATGCAGGGATTATTCATAGCATTCTCGCTGCTTGCTTTTACTGCCTCTGAGTTCACGAATCCCAAACTGAGATCACGTCATGTAGCCCAGCATTCCTTGGACATGTAGCACCACATTAAAATGTCATTGTAAGCAATTAATATTTTATTTATAAATACTTATAAATATTTATTATAAACGGGGCTTGAAACAGCAGCTCATGAGAAAACAATCTATTACATTTGTATTAAAACATGTTCAAATGTTTAATTGTAAGAGAGAGTATTCAACTCAACTGTAAAAAAATACATTGCAGTGCCCTGCTTTGGCCAGTTCATGTCAGGCTGCCACTTTCAGCTGAGAAGGTGGATTTTGTTTTGTTCCACACTAAATCCAAGAAACCAAGGCCCAGCTAAATAGTCCATGTTCTTGTCTTGGACGATAGTCCTGTTTGAGACTCTGGGTCAAATGCTGCTCTTGAAATCCCATATGTGACTCGTGGCTGAGGAGGAGCTTTGCTGGATTTGAAACATGAAACGTTGCTCCAAACATGGGCTTTATATCTCGCCCAGAATCATAGAATCATGGAATCGTTTTGGTTGGAAGAGACCTTGAAGATCATCAAGCCCAACCGTTATCCTAGCACTGCCAAGTTACTGCTAAACCATGGCCCTCAAAGGACCTTTGCTTTGCTGACTCCAAAATCCAGAGGTCTGACTCCACTGGAGTCATCTTCTGTTTGGTAGGGATCCTTCCTTCCTTCCAGCACACTGCTTGGGGTGGTTTTGCTCACCTTTTCTGTAGAGTCTTTCTAGGAAAGCACGGAGGCACAGCCTTCTCGGGCTGTTTCTCTAAACTTTACACCCTTTAGAAGAAGTATGTATTTGGCTAAGATCCACCCCTTTGTAATACAGGGCAGAAAACAGGGCAGTTTTAAATATAAATAATAATATAAAAAAATCAAAATAATTGTCGTGAGTCTGGTAACTGTTTTATATCTTTTCCTTGAACCAGAATGACCGAACGTCTCTGATTAAGTACCTACAAAAGCATTTAAATTCAGCAATTTTAATAGTTCTTAACAACTCCCGTTGATGGTATTATTTTTCATTGGGAAGAAAAATGGTTATTGCTCACATTGACCTCCAGTAAATCTTGTCACCCAGCCCATACCCTAGTCTCGAAATATAATTAAAGCACTCTGTTTTGATAATAGTGACTTACAAAAGTGTAGGAACTAGTATTTACATTTTCTCTTTTTATTGCTCTTAAGTTTGGTATGAAAAGAAAGGTAATGCAGCTGAATTACCTTAAATGGCCATGACTGATTTATTTCTGTCTAAGCGTGTTGTAGTTTACATACATCAAAGTTATATATATTTTTTTTCCCTAAGATTACCTCAGTGTTTGATTGGCCTTTTATTTTTTTTCACTGTGTAGATTTTAAATTCAACCCACAGTGTAAACGCCTTCAGAGGACCGAAGCAGTTGTTTTTACCCCATGTAAAAAAAAAGTGACTAAACAAATAAATAAAAATCAGGTTTGCAGCCATATATTTCTGAGAACTGCTGTTCATAATATTTTGTGTTGTTGTAGCAACATGTTCCTCATCTATATTTAGTTTAATAGCTGCTTTTGGAATATTGCAAGCTAGTACAGTATATTATCAAGTGGTTTGAATGACATCATAACCTATGAGTGTCATCTCTTGTGGGTTATAAAATCCTCCCAAACCCTCCGTTTGTATTAATGGCTTGTAATATAATTTTAAACCAGGTATTATAGTTTACAGTGGAAGGATAAAAATTCTGGCCTGCCTCATACAGTGCACTGGGGGAAGAAGAGGGCAGAGGAGAGGCTCTTTCCTGCCTTACTGATGTATGGACTGGGCGAGATAGGCAGTATGGTGCTCACTGGGCTTAGGTTTTGCCTGTGGGCCACAAGAAATCTGTCAGTCTCTGAGGAGTATTTTAGGTGGTCCCTGCCCACACTGAAGAACTTTATCTTGTGAAGAAGTTTGGTATTGGGACAGGAACAAACACAATGTCTGCGCCTTGTCTTTTGCCGTGTTGCCCTACACCTATAAGAAGGCTGGGAAAACCTGCTGGACGTTCTGTGCCTCGTGTTCTCTACCCCATGATAGAGAAGAGGCAGTCAAATTACTTGTTAGAGACACTGTGCATTCTCAGTTGCCTTGAACCAGCTTGTCCCACTCTCTCTCAGTTTCTGAAGATACAGTAATGAGTCACCTCAACTTCTGCTGTAGTGAGTGGAGGGAGAGGGGTGTCTTGATGGGACAAGTCACTCCACATGGTGCACCCCAAGGCATAAGACGGGGCGTGTTTCTCCCTGGAGGTGAGGTACCACTGTAAACTGAGTTGAGGGCCTCCCAGCTGGTGTTGGTGGGTGGGATGAACCCCGTGTCTTCGTGCCAAGTCCGAGTGTTTTTGCAGGGAATGTGGAGTAGCACCTGCAGCGATTTGATGGGTGTCCCTTGGTGGAATTTTTTCTCCTGTTTGTTATAGAGGAATATGTTTCAATTTCCTATAATCCTAATTTTATATAGGAGGCCTCCTTACAAGGTCAGATTAGTTGCTTGTTGGGGAAATCTGTGGCAGGTGTCTGTCTTCACTGAAGTCAAAGGGAAGCGGAAATCTCAGGGAGTGTCTTGAACCCAGAATTTAAACCTATGCCTGTGTGGAAACTCTAAGTGTACGTGGGTCACTGGCCAGTATTACGGCTCTATAGCACTCGCTAGATTGAACGATTCCCAAAGTAATTAAACATGCCATGTGTTACCCCTGTGGCCACAAAAGGGTCTCCCTATATTTTGGAAGGGAATAGACTGCTATGAAAGGACTGCTGTGGATATTGTTGACCTCTTTGCATGGCTCTCTGGTTCTGCTTCTTCCCCCCAAATGCCATCGGCACAGAGCGTTTCCTGATGCTGAAGTGGGACACAAGATATGTTGATAAATACATTTCAGTCTAATAAAACTGCAGCCATCTTCATGGCATAAAAATAAAGCATCTTATCGTAGGGATTTGGAAAGTGTACAATGCAAAGTTGCCTTATTCCAGAGCATAAGAGTAAATTGTGATAATTCCTGGTAGAATAAACTTGATGTTTATTGCACGCACTGAGGCTCAAAACCCGCTTCTTCTGTTCGTAGTGAAAGATTTAGCATCATATGCATAATTTTTATGCTATATTATTTGTCCTGGTGTAAATCTAGAAGCATGTTTGTTTTTTAAAAAAATTGTTTGCACACAGATAAAATTTTTTTTATCCCTGAAATGTTCACCATAAATAGTTCAGCTGCTGTAATGTTCTGCCACTAGAAATGATCAATAAAACGTTATTAAAATGTACAGTCCATGCATATCTAATTCCACTTACCCACATGTTACCTAATTACAGATTTTAATCGCTTCCCCTCCACCCCTGAAAACCTGCTTGGCGATGTGAGTATATTGAAAAACGTGTGAAGAAATTCACCTTCGCTTTCAAAGAAAAGAAAAGAAATTAGGTGTTATGCACCCAAAAGGTTAAATTTATCATGCTGGGAAGAGAACTGCATATCACAGAAGCTCTGGATATTTTTGGCATTCAACTTCTCCCACCCCCCTCCCCGTCTTTAATCACACCCAGAATGCAGTGCTTGTAAACTGTACTGATGTGTCAACTGTCCTCTATTTATTACATCTTACGCTTTAAATATCACCTCTGACAAACAAAAGAAAAGCAAATGTTCCTAAATTTCCTGAAGGGCTGAAACATCAAGCCCGGATTATTATTGTTTATGTCTCAGCTTTAGCAGCTCCAATGTCTCCATGGTCTGCTGTGCGCCGTGGTTGGCAATGATGGATGACCATTACAGCAGCTTATTGGAAATGGCTTGATTTATAACCTGTTCTCCCGCCTCAGTCTAATGGCTTCATTTCTTTCCTCCAGTGCGTGATGCCACAGCCAAGGTCATTGCGCCAATGGCCTTTTGTTGTTAGTTTGCTGATGACCACTGTGCCCGAGAGTCGGCATGTGGGGAGGGCGAGGGTGGTGGGGGGGACACAGCCAATCTTTACATTTTATTTTTTTTTTCCCCTCTCAGCCCCGATAACTGCAGCAGAACAGTAGATTAAATGCTGTCTTCTATTTGCTTCCTGTGCTTGCCAGACAAGGGGCTGCTTTATGATCCTCACTGGGAAAGTCTATTACTCACATCTACTTTAAATGACCAACATCAAATATATACAGCTCCCATTAAAGCTGAGATCAATAAAAATGCCATTAAGATAGTAAAAGTTGCTGATATTAGTGAAGCCCCCAAACAAAATATTTGATTTTCTTTCAGGTTGTTAGTGAGATGGAATACGAACATATAAGAGAAAGGAGAGAGGGCCATGCCCGTGGTCAATAATTTATCTCTGAGATTCATTCAGCCTCTCACCCAATATTTCCCTCCTGTCTATTGATTCCTCATCATTATTTGTCATAAGCTGTCCTAACTCAAGGAGAAAATATGCCCTCCATGTCCAAGGGGAGTCATACCTGAAGAAATAGAAAGGAATTTCATTAAAAGCAAGAAAGGACTGCCTTGGCTTTGAGAAACTCCAGCAGAAACTTACACAGACTTGTGTTATGTGTAGGTTTTGTGTGGGTTTTTTTGTTTTGTTTTTTTTTTTTTAAAGTGGCGTTTGAAGCCCATTAGACAGCACCATGACAGAAAATGCTTAAACTTTGAAGCAAGTTGCTTTGATTACATTTTGTTGCCAAGGAGCTGTGTTTGGCCCTGAATGAAAATGGGCCTATTAAAAAAGAAAAAAAAGACTAAAAAGCCAACTTTGTAAGTTATTTACAGCGATTCTCTCCTGAGCCATGCTGAATCTGGAGGTGGAAGTCTCCTTCAGGAGGTCGCAAGGATTTGGCACTAGCAGCCCTGGCCATCAAAACAAAGTACAAGCGATGGTAATATAATCATTAAGATAAACTGTAGCCCAAACGGTAAAAGCATGAGTCGTGAAATGGAATTAAATTTTTAAGTATGGTTATTTGCTAAGAGGCTGTTTAAAACAGGCAATATTTTAAGTTAATGAGACCCATATGTTTTATGGTATGTCATTCAACTGCTTTCTTTGGAAATGGCTTGGAACAATAGCTTTCATGCTTACTTTGTAAAATCCAGAAAGGATAGTGATTGGGAAGTGCGTGCGTGGAAAAAATCTGCAAGGCATAATGATGCATGTCTAGGAAGTGTCATCTGTATGTTGGTATATTGTTACCTCAAAAAGTGCGTTTATCTCTGCATACTGCGGCTGAGTGTCTTGCGTTTTCTCCCTCTCCTGTTTTTCTGTTATGGAGGTGGGAAGCTTCTTAGGGGGGGCACGTTGATTTAAACAGGGATGGATTTTCCAACATCACTTTTGCAGCCTTCTCAAGTGATCTTTCTTTGCTCGCCAAAGCAGGTCATGTTTGCCTTTGATATTATTTAGGGTGTTTTTTGCCAGGATGGCTGCAACTTTGGCAGAGGTAGTGGGGAGGGATGGAGCTGCTCTCCTCACCCCACGCAATCCTGTCTCCCGTTCAGAGGTAGGCAAGTGGTGCAGAGTTTCAGAGGCCAAGGCAGAAAGCTGTTGGTCACTTTCCTAGGGCTCACGAAGGTCCCCATGAAGTAAACCCACACCTGGTTTCCCTGCGGTTATTTTCCTCCCCTCTCTTCTCCTTTTCACGTCCCATCTTTTCTAGGTATTGCTGCAGTAAAGCCCACCATAGCTCTGAGGTTCTTGATAAAATACTTTTCTTCTCCAATTTTAAAAACTGAGTCTATTTGAGTTAGGCCTGCCTTCTATACTCTGTTAAATTTCTTGGTACAACAGCATACTCCCTCTGCGGAAGCTGCTTGAAAAGAAAGGGAAAAATAATCTGAAATGGTTCTATTTTTTGTATGCCTTTTTGTTAATTTGCACTATTAACCAGGATAAATCATTACTGTTTTTAAGTGTCTGTGGTCACATAAATATGCACTTGTGACTCTCATTAATTCTTATCGGTCTGAAATACTGACAAAAATATATGAGCTGGGAATACCTGAGTCAAAACTGTAATTTAGTTGAGTCTTTTTAATGATACATTCTGGATAGCATCATATAACTGGTGACAGAAATAAGCCAACTCGTATTCACCTAAAACAACTATTCCTTGATTCTTTTTAGACTGTCAAAAGACTAGAAGAGAAGAATAAGAAGGAGGGATTTGAAAAATAAAGTCTGTAATTTTTCACCTGCAGTTTCGTACCCATGGTCAACTTAAATGGTGGAGGAAAAAAAAAAGAAGAAAAGAATTAAAATCATGGTGTGACCGATAGATTGCAGATGTTGCTTTTTTTCCCCAGCCTGTACCAGGGAGTCAAATCTCTGCCTTCTGTCTTTTTCACCCCGATCTAGTGAGAGCTGCAGAACTGTGGATGTGAGACGAGAAGTTGGGGTGAGGCCTTGGTGCGGGCTGGCCGTGCTGGTGAAAGCGCTACGATGGAGCCTGGCTTCAGGGGATGCCTATGCCAGCCGGTATCTCCTGGCTGTTGGGTTTGGAAAAGAGCGAAGCTTTGTGGGACTCAACTTGCAGCTTTGTAGGTGGCAGGGAGAGGGGCTGGTTTAGCATGAAGTGGGGAGTGCCAAGCCCTATATGATTAATTTTTTTTTTTCATGAGACGCTTTAAATGATAAATGTTATTTTAAGTGTAGAATTAGGAGCACTAATTACGGCTGACACGTTGTTTCGTGATTGTTATTTCCATCACTGCATAGTGCTTGGATTTCTCCAGTCTTTTCTAGAGAGCTCTTTTTTGACTACATAAGCAGAAAATGGCGGATTCAGAAATCAGCTGTTTCCCTAATGAATTCAGAGAAACTCACGTGGAAACACAGACTCTTAAGGCTCATTTTTCATTAATGTGGAGGGGACTGGAGTTCTGACCATATAAAGGTAAAAGCAGGTGTTTCTCTGGGGCTATATTTGGCTTCTGCAGGGGTTACGCACACGGAAAACATCTCAGGCTCATTCTGTATGTAATGCGTTATCAAAGCTTTGCGTTATTAATCTGTTGCCTTTTGGAAATGAGAAAACAAAATGTGACGTGAGGATTGGAGAGGTCAGGAATAGGTCCTGGTGGTAGCAAAACCCTGCATTTGCTGTAACAGATTCCCTTCACTTCTTCCACTTTCTCTCATTATCTTGTTTGTTATGTGTAGCTGAATAGGCATGTAACCTCCAAGGCTGTGGAGCAGATCGTTAGGAGTTACTGATTAACGCCATGTTTCAGTAGCAGATCCTGAGTTCTTCTTTTTACAAACTGAAGGGGTCTGGCTTTATGATTTTTTAATTAGAGTGTAAATATTGCAGCCTCATAAACTGCTTGATTTATAGGTGACAGGAAAGTTTGCACTTTGGGTAAGGACACGGGAGGCTTCAGCTGTATGGTTTCACTGCCCCTGTTTGCCGGTACAGCCAGCCTTTTCGTTTGCCTTTGCTGCACTCATCAGCCTTCCCGATAGTGCCTGTGTGTCATTTCTTTAAGCTGGCAGGACGATTGGATTTCCTTTTTATGTTTTTAAGCAAAAGGACACTCATACTACACATTTTAACCGATGAAGTCGGAGAATATTGATATCCTCTATGTGATATTCTTGTCACTGTCAGCCAACAAGGTGAGCTTAAAAATTGATGTTCATTATGAGGATTTCAGAGAAGTTGGGCCAAATTCATCACTGAGCATTGTTGTGTCAGAGGCATGAAAAGGGACGGTAAATCAAGATTGAAAGAAATCTGAGGTGCTGGTGGATAACAGAAGGGTATTTCTGATACCCTTAGTGCAAAGTGTTACCAGATTTTCAAGAATGGAGACTCTATTTCCTCCTGAAGAAGGAAAGTCCTGTCTTTCTCCGGCAATCCATAGAGCTTGGCTTCCATTTGCAGTGCAAATTAGGAAATACATAGGCATAGAGAAAGATATTAATTTTAACTGGACTTGAATCGGCATTAATAACCAGCAGAGCACCTAAAATCCTCAGCAGAAGTTGTTCGTTGGAAGGTAGGACTCATCCTGGGCAGCAGGGTATTTGTCTGATGTCCTTGGAGCAGAGACTGAACTTCTGTTCTTTTCCTTCCTTGCTCTGTCTCCATAACCAGTTATCTTCTCCAGCTTGCTGTCGGCGCTGTGAAGCTTCCATGGGGACCGATTCCTCCTGGGTGCGGTAATCCACCAACAGAGGCCTGATGCTTTGCACGGGGGTTTTGGAAACCCTCCTTCCCTACTAACCCAACTTGCCTCTTTCCATCTCACACATCCTCTGAAAACTAGTACCGGCGCTGCCAGTAGGGTTTGTCTGTTGGGATCTTGAAGGAGAATGTGTTTTGGGAAGGCTCTTTGTTGCATTGTGAGGAATTGCTCTGTCTAGCGTTTCTTTGCTGGGCTCCTTTGAGGCCCTGGTAGCCCTCACTCAGCCTGTCTGCATCCCGCTGGTGGCCCTGGGCTATGGACAGGGGCTGGAAGGAGCCAGGACGTGGTGGGTTTGCCTCTATCTGGGTGTGCAGGAGCAGCATAACCTCACCTGGATCTTTATGGCGAGGGAGACAAAGGAAGCTAAAGCAGCTTTCCTTAATATATACTTGATCAAGAATAGAATATTTCAGTTGGAAATATTAGACAGCTTTCTATCCCCAGATACGCTGCATAATGTCTGCAGCGCTGGGATGGTCAGGATATAGTAGACAGAACAAACCCCATGTTTTGTTCTGCCCCTGTAGCCACTCTGAGTGACCGCAATCAGTTATAAATTCTACTTTCCACCCCTTAGCAGTGCCTTTCTCAGTCCCCGCGCTGGTCTCTTCCCTGCTCCAGCACCAGTGACCTCTCCTGTCTCCTCCAAAACCGCTGGGAGAGGAGATGGCTGGCTCCTACAAGCCAAGAGCCCAGCTTCAGAATTGAATGCTTTCAGAAAATGCTGGCGCTCTGTCTGCTGACTTTACTCTGTAGTGAAAAACCTACAAACATAATGTCTTTTATTATTTTTTTTTAATGATAGCTGAAATGTTCGTGAACGGTGATGAAATCCAAAAGCATGCCACAGTGTCAGATTCACCTCTCTCTGCTGGAACTGTACTTGTTTTACTGCAGGAAGTATTTTGTGGCTCTACAGTAGCAGCCTGGGTTTGTTGCCAAAGGCCCAAATGCTGAAGTTTGGTGGTTTTTTTTTTTTTTCATCAAACTTGTTGAAAGGCCTTTCAGTGCAGACTTGATGTCAATGGCAATTACATATATGTTTACAGATTATGGCTCCAATCCCGTCCTGGTAAATGTTTTTGCACATGGTTAAATCTGCACGTGTAATTGCCTAGAGAATAAAGTGGTGAACGTAGAAAGATAATAACTTGAACTGAACTGTTTTCTTGTTCCTGTTTAATTTTGAACCTATTCGACCCTTGCGAGTTCAAAAGTTCACCTCAGTCTTGACCATTATTGAGTTTGGATTCTGTTTAGGAGAAACTGTGACTCCTAAGTACGGCGAAGGGTCAGAGGACAATAAATCCAATAGAATAAATAAAGTGATAAATGAAGCAGGCAGAGACATGGAAAAGTGGAAAAAATAACACGTACTGGGTGAGTTCGTGGTTTCTGTGACGTTGAAAGGTGTTTTGCCACCGACTGCACCAGGGCTGGGATTTCTTTTGTAACACCTGGTTCAAAATCCCTGGAATTCAACCAGGACATTGCTATTACCTGTAGTGCTCCTGTGTCACTTATAATGAGCTTTAGTTTGTAGCTCCAATGCACGGTGTAGCTCGCAGTAGCACTTAGCTGCAACATGTAGCAGCCCAGTCTTTCTGGGGTGGAAAAAAATGTGAAATTATGGAAAAGAATGACTTTTCCTCCACTTCTTATTTCTCCCCAGAGGCTTCAGAGCCTCAAATGTAGTTATCTTCAAAACCCAGTTTCTTTGTGACCCGTTTTTTTGTGTGTGTTTATGGAACTGCTCTGTGGTACAAATGAAGCTGGCAGCAAACATTTTACTACAGATTTCATGTGAAAAAGGACTGAGGACACTTCAGTGCGTGTGTGCGCCTGCAGTCTTCAGTGTCCTCAGCAGGAGTTTGTGTGTTGTCAACACTGAATTTGAGCATTGAATTGGGCTGTCCGAAAGGTGAAGCCCAGTTTGTTTCGCAAGGCCCATCGCATTTTCCCTGTGCTTCTGATAAAGGAAGCAATTTGGCTCTGTGTCTTTACTTTCCAAAGCCCAGACTTAGGGAAGTGCAAAAGTTACACAGGGCTAAAGCCGCTCCAGGGTCGTGTAAAGTGATTTAACTCTGCTGTCTGCAAAGGGGCAAGGGAGATCAGTAGGAAATACCAATTTGTCTGATGGTTTACAAAGCACTTCAATACCTTTTAGGTTGAGATGTCAGGGCTTATATTAATTATTAATATTTTTATATTCTTGAGACTGTAGTACTTGATGGTTTAAATTGTCACAAATCCACCCATTATCAGCATGTAAGAGGATTTCCTTTTTTTTTTTTCCTCCCCTGCAGTAATTAACCTGAGCGCATTCCTGCTCTAATTCTGCTGAGTTTATTTTACTGGAAATTATCCACCTTCTTTCAAAAGTACAAACATTAATTGAGCAGGAGCCAGCAACTTATAAAAAGAATTAAAAATCAAAGTTTCAAGTTTTAATATTTACTTCTAAAGCATGCCGTGTTTAAAAAGTAAGATAATTTATCTGACTTCCTTGAGAAGTGTTTCTAGTCTATCGAAGAGACTACACTTGATGGGTTGAGTACTTGGAAACCAAAGGAAGCGCTCCAACTGTTGCAGAAAGTCCAAGGTTTTAAAGAGAGAGAGAAATAATTGAAACTCTGCTTTCAAGGCAGTTTGGGTATTCCAGCTCAGAGACATTTCTTGTTGTCTGTAAACTAAAAATGGAAAGAAAAAACCCAAACCCTGCAAAGGAAGGAAAGTCAGAGAACCTGAGTAAGTGCTGATTTATCTGATAACAAAAATCCTACTACCCCAGTCATTCATGGTTTATTTCTTTGGCATGCAACATTTAAGAGAAATCCACCGAGCGCCAGTAATTTCACTATTGTGAAAGCCAAATCCTTCATTTAAACTTTTGAGACAATTTTTCCATTTGCTTCTCTGCCACTCAAGCAAAGAGCAGAAATCATAAGCTCACTCGTACCAGTTCACCTCATCAGTTAGAAAAGAGACAGGAGTTGCTTCCAGATGAAAAGGGGATGCAGCAGAGGAAAAATATGCTGGAAAATCAAAATAGATTGCTTCTAATAACTTCTGGGTAGTGGTCCAAGCTTGGCCACATTGAGACATCCCTAAACTTTAGGAAAATTGAGATTTGGAGCTGCCTGTTAGAACAGGATCATCAGAGAACTGAAGAATATTGTACTTAAAGAAATTGATGTAGAGAACAGAGCCAGCAATTTGTCTTGTTTAAAATAATGAAATCATAAATTAATACACTTTAACCAAAATTTGAAGACGTAAAACCCAAACCCAAATTCTAAGTTCATGCTTGTTGCCAAAAGTGCCATTTGATACTGCACAATTAGTACGAGGAGCAAGAGCATGGCTGACGAGTCCTTCATGTTGACACAGGAAAGTTAAAAGCAGAACACTGTTTGCTTGGTTTTGTTTTTGTTTTAATACCGCCTTTGGCAGCTGAGAAGTTACACGGTATTAAAATAAAACCTTAATGAAACAGAGTGAAAATTTGTACAGTTTCCAAAGTCTCTGATGGGAAAGTTGCTCTCATTTGATAAATTGATTCCCAAAGTAAGGTAATTGGAGGAAATTGTGGTGTAATCTTCAATAGAAACACATGTTTCTTTAGCAGCAGAGAAAACAGTGTTGTCTGAAATGTTCCTTTCAGGGGAAAAAGGTTTCCCTGCTTCGTATCAGGTTTGCAAGGGTTTTGGATGGAGAGTTAGTGAAGCCATTCCTCCCATACAGAGTCAGAACAGGCGAGGCCGTGTCCTCCCACTGAAAAGCAATCCCTTACGGGCAGGCAGAGGATGTGCTGTAGCCTCCTGATGGTGGTTCTGTTGCTGTTCATTTTCCACCCTCATCCGTGGAGGCAACGTGTGATGGTGTTGCAACCGTGCCTTTGGGGGGGACTTGATGTTTGAGAGGGACACCACAACAGTGGCCGTGAGTTGTGTTTCTTTGCTTTGCTTCCACTGGGGATGAGCGGAAGGTGATGCTGATGATGTTGAGAAAAATGAAGGGAGTCTCTTTCTACAGAGAAACCCGAAGTTTCATAGATTGAAAGGGCAGCCTATCTCTGCCGTAACTTGAAACCATAGATCTGAAGCACGTGGATTTCAGCTAGACAGGATGTGAAGCAAAAGCGAGAAGGTGTAATTGTGCTGAATGTGGTGCCGATTTTCTTACTTTTTATTTTCTCTTACTCTTCTATTTCTTCTGGAAAAAGATGTGCTGGATGCCCTTTAGCTCAGCAAATCCAGTTTTTGGTCAGCCTTTATCCTGAAATTTAAAAGGCAGATTCGAAAAACATTACTGTGAACTGTTCCCATAGTCAATCTAGTTTAGGGGAAACCACTTCCATGTGGGTGCAAAGCGAGTAAGAAAAATACTCACTGAGTGAGTACCAGTGGCTTATTTTCAACCTGGAAGGATGCACGGAATATGTTCTGTCTAGGACCCTTTCCACAGTTAGATTAATGATTTCGATAACAAAATGGATATTAAACTTATTAAATTTGCAAATGACACTGAGCTGGGAGGGTCTGCAGGCAGGTTGTTGGATGGAATTAGAATTCAAAGTTATCTTGACGCATAGGAGAAATGACTTGAAGAGGATAGGGTGCATTCGGTGAGGCCAAATGCCAAGCTCTGAGCGTAGGTGGAAATTAAGACCCTGACAAACACGAGCCAGGAAACGCCTGGTTTACAAGCAGGGATGGGAGAGGACTTTAGCAGATTGGTAGCTGACCACAAACCTGCTTGGGGGTGGTGGTCGGGAAGCCCTGTTGCGGGCAGGGAAGATGGCGTGTATCTTGAGATGATGAAGGGCGTTTATGCATCTCCTCTGTGAAGCATCGGTGAGGCTCTGGCTCTGGTGAGGTGCTTGCTTTTGGGTGTGATAAGGAGAGAAATGTGCCCCAGTGGGAGAGGCTGCAAAGGGAGCGAGGAGACCACTCAGAAGTTTGCCAAATGTGGCCTTTAAGGACAGACTGAAGATGCTAGGTGTGTTTAGAGTGAAAAAGGCTGAGGAGGCATGATCACAGGCATCAAATACACGAAGGGAGGCTGCACAGAGGAAGGGAATCATTTGTGCTTTGTGTTCCCTTGACATAGAAGAAAAAGTAGTGGGATTAGACTGCAACAAATAAGAATAAATTAGATAAAGGGGAGCGCATCCTGACAGTATGGGCTGTTAAAGACTCCAGGAGGTTGAGGAATTGCAGACTCTGAGAATTTTTATTGAATGCCTGGATAAAGATGATCCCTCTTCAGAGCATCCCGTGGACTGGATGACCTTCCTAAGCCCTTACGTTCCAAAGTAGTGAAAATCTGTGTTCCTAAGGAGTTTATTGCAGGAAAATGCCAGTGAAAAAAGTTTTCCAAAGAAATCACCCCATCACCAGCCCTCTTAGAGGAAGGTTAAAGTGCCTGCGCCTGCATGGAGCTAGACAGAGGTGTCCACCATGCAGCCGTATCGGCACAAGTGGTTGCGGCATTAAAGAGCTTTCCCTCCCATCTGCCCTGAGCTGCTTGGTCAGTGTGGACAAGGTATGAAAGCACGTGAGGCTACTTACTTGCTGGAGCAGCAAGGAGAGAAAAAGGGTGTAAGGGAAGAGGAGGTTTGCTCCGTACGCTCATCTTTGGTACGTACCATGGTGTAAGAAATACCTCTTGGAGCAAGAAGGGACCATTTATAGCCTTGTTCGTCACTCTTGCAGAGGCACTGCGGGTACCTCTCCTTGCTCTCTGCAGGAATCTGGCATTGGAAACCAACCACTTAGGATTAGAAAGAGAGGAAAAACAAAAGAGTGTTTCCACATGACAGTGTTGTTCATATCCTCTACAGTGAAAATTAAATGTAAAATTATGTCTTTTGAAGATCAAGGAGTGACACAATGGAAGAGCATAATAGAGTGTAAATAGAGGGTAAACAGTAAGCTAGCAGTACTGTGCTGAATGAAAGAATTCCCTTCCTTCAGTGTAATCCCCTCCAGGGCGAGATACACTGCTTTACCTTGGGATTCCGCTTTATTTCATGACATTTCATCTTTAATTTTTGCTATAGCTTTGTTTCACTGTGCGCAGTACAGATTCATTTTCTGCCTTCCGAGTGTGTCGAGCGGTTTGCGTGTATCCAGCAGAGAAAAATCTGTGGTGCTAATTGAGAGGAGACCTTGATCACATGATAAAGGGTTATGAGTTACGTGTGTGCACGGCAGAAGGGGCTGGGATTTTCCTGCACAGCCCAACTTTTGCATTTCGGGCTTAAAACTGCTTAAGTTTGCACCTCGGGTGTTGCGGTACCAATATCAAGCGGTCTGATATCAAGATCGGTGGGGCCATACAAGGTTCGAGGGCAGCTTGGTCACGGCCTGTTCTGCGAGAGGCTGTAGGTCACGGCGGTTGCAGAAGCAGGTTTGGAGCGTGTTTATTAAAGGAAGGGTCTCCACAATCCCTGTGGTATCTCCGTCTGAGGAGATCTCTTTTGCAGAGGTCATACCTGCCAACTTGTCAGGTATTTCCTGGAATTGTCAGTCTCTCTGGAGTGCAGCAGCCTGCGATGTATAAAGCCACAGCATTGACATATCACTTACCCAGTTCTGCTAGACTTAGCCTCTCCGTGAAGTATGCAAACTGTCTCCGTCTTGTGCAGAATTTGCATTATCTAAAGATCACTGTGTGCGCTCTGGTCCATTCGCCTTTGCAAATGCTGTTTAAATATAGCATCCATAAATAAATGTTAAATAATTCATGAACATAATTTTGTAAATTCTGCTAGGCCACACCTCTCTAGGGGCATATTTACGAACGTGCGTCAGCCTGGAATCAATGCGTCTGCCAAGCGCCCTGCCTCTGAGGCAGAATTCCCACATCTAGCCCAAAATGCTGCAAACGACTCTGATTCCACTTCACTAGTCATCCATCATACTGTCACTTTAATTCAGATGCTGCTACTTGTTTTAATAACATACATCTTACACAAAGAATATTGCTAACACAAGATTCTTGAGGTAGATTTTTACAACCTCATAAAATGGTATTAACCCTTTGATCCCTGATATTCTTTTCATACGGCTTTTTTTTTATGCTTATCAATAACGTGCGTTCGTGGGGTCTATTCATGCTGGAGAATCCGACATCAATCACCGCAGTAAAAATATTATTCCTCCAGCATTACCCTAAAGAATTATGGAAAGAATAAAAGTGTTATTGCAGGAATTATTTAGCAAACAATAGATGGATAAAATGTATTATGGTAAGTGTTAAATTATATCACCTCATTACAGGAAACTACCTGAGATAGCACAGAAGGTAGTTCAGTGCTTTTTCTAAGTAGTTCAAAGAGAACAATAGCAGAATCCCACAAAAGGTTTCACTGTGAAACCCTGGAATGACAAGGCAAATGATGTATTATCAAATAAAAAGATAGTTTGGAGGGGGGGGGGAAGAGAAAATTCTACCTGCATATTTCTGAGTTGCACCTGAAGATATTTTGGGGGTGCGGGGAGGAGAATAATAGTAATTTACAGTTATCTGCTTAACACTCAAGTATTTAAGGGGCTTAATTTTTTTTTTTGCATGTCTTTATAGAAATACCTTCTTCGTTGTAACAGAGCAACATGGAATGTGCAGTTTTAAAAAATATTTTGCTTCTATTCCAAATAAAGAACACGCTAAGTTATTTCTTTCTTCCTTTTCCCTGCTTTTTTTCTTTGCAGTCAGCACCAGGAATTCGAAAAGATTTTACTGAAATGCTTGATTAAACCAATTACTAAAATCATGCCCATATTTTAGGTATTATTAAGGATACCTAAACAAGGTTGGGTTCCGTGATTTCACCAAGTAGACTCTTATCAGTTAATGCAGATTTAGAGAGGGGAAAAAAAAAGCATAATGTTACACTGGGCTCATGGGATTCATTTGATCAACATGATTAAATTATTTCCTTACTCAGCTAGAAGGAAATTACTAGTAACCAGACATTATGTGTCTGTTAATTATGTGCAATAAGGTTCTCTGCTATCACACCAGCTCTTGCATTCATGTTCTGTGTGTTTTAAAGGCATTCTCATTTTTTAAACGTAAATATTGAAAAGGGACAGCTATAATTTTCTTTGCTGTATTTAATAAATATCTAACGTGCCAAAAAGCACTTGTAGGAAGCAGCTGTTTGTCCTTGGTGTAATCGTAGGCAAGTTTGTGGTGATGACATGCTAGCATTTCGCATGTTTTGGGTCGCCCCCACCAGGATTATTTTTTGTGTTGCAATGGTTCATTTTTTTTAAGTTGGCTCATTTATTATCATAAGGAATGTGAAGCAGGGTTTGCCAGAACCCTGTAATTTTGCTTGAAATAGTTAATCTCCCTGATGAGAGGTGTGCTCACCTATACGTTGTCTTTGTGCCAGATCTACATTCTGCTCTGATGCTGCCCAATCTAGGATTTCAAAAGGTTTTTTTATAAAGGAAGAAACAACATATGGTACAAGAGGGGCCTTATTCTTTTTCTAATGAAATGATGGGCTTCTGTTTCATATTAAAGTGTTAATAGGTCTGAAATTAGGTCTCAAAAAAGAGAATAGTGCTTTTAAAATTCTTAATATGATTCATTATCTGCAGTCAAAACCAGATGACATTTATTTTTATCCAAAAAAAAAAAAAAAAAAAAGGAAAGCCAGAGGGAAAAAAAATCCTGGATTCAGGCTCTGATTTATTGAACAGAAAGCTCTTTAGAATCTGAGCTTGGGCTGGAGGCTGGAGGTTTTTGTTTGAGTTTGAGAACCTTCATATGTTTATGAAATCTAAACAAATATTTCAAAGAAGGTGGTGTCACATTTGAAGTAAGTGATCCTATTAGGCACTGGGATACGGCTGCTTTGTTGAAGGACTGGGCGGCATTTTATGTATGATAGCGCTGTGTACCGCTAATATACCGAGACATTACTTTCATCCGAAATGCCGATAGGACTGAACTTCTCTCATGCACTTTGGCTTTCAGTGTTAATAATGAATGAATAAAGTTCAGAGGATAGAAGCTAAATGGATATTGTGCTTTAAAAGAATGAATTTTAACTAACAGCATGCCCAGCTATTCAGAAACGAGCGAAAGACAGTAAATGGACTTATTTATTGGGGGTGGATGGGGGGGCTGTAATGAGGCATTTGTATAAGTCACGTTGGCATAAAACAGTAGACATTTCAGTGCAATTGAAAATATGTGTTAATTACAAGTATTGAAGATTTGATGACATTTCCTTGACTACGTGGATTTTGGATTCATCCTTTTTTTGCCATGGTTAGCTTCCATAGGATAGCCATCTCTTCCATGCCCTGTTACCCGATATCGTTACCTTATTCTATACCAGAAAAGTAGGTATGGGACCAGTGTTTTTTGTAGATTTTGGACACTGCCAGTAGGCAGCCTGGAAAATACCTTCTCTGGAAGCATCATCTGAATGATGCCTTCAGACTTCCTTTATCTGATTATTACAAACCACCAAGCTGTGGTGACGTTGGTCACTGTTGGCCAAGAAAAATTGTTGGTTGTTCTGATCCTCGGTTACTGTCAGTCAGCTTCAATATTACCGTGTTAGCTTGTAGCAAGAGCGGGGCTGGCTGAGAACAGTCCAGCAGTGCTTGTAGCATGTAGAAAATGGCAGCAAAGAGCAAAAAAAAACCCTGAGGTTTCATTCAACCTATAGCAATGGCTTCTTTTCCACACTCTGCCTCCCACCTTTAGGTGCTGTAATTCCTTACCCCAGAAGACCAGGCATTTAGAGATGCTCTCAAATGGGTGTGGAAACACAAAGCGCGGTTGTATGTAAGTAGTGCTTGTGATCAGCTGTGTCAAAGTCACCAAACAACTAACCTCAGCACTTTCTGATGGGTACAAAAAGAATTATATAGCAAAGAGCTAATCCCCAAATGATGTGCATGTATGTGGAGAGGTACGTCTGACATTCACATTAATACCAAATGAGTTCATCATGATTAATGTTATTACATTAAATATCGAAGGAATTAATAATGATTAGACCATTATTTTAAAGGGTTACCAACATGACACCGGCTCATTTTTTAACAGCTGTAGACAGTTGGGTTCGGACTTTTTTCTCTCTGCACATTTCCAGTCCTCACCTCCTTCAACCAAATATACTTACTTGGAATTTCATCTTAGTGAATTTATGATTTTATGGCTGTGTTTCCTGCCAGGGCTAAATCCAAGTCCCGATGAAGTCATTAGGAGCTTTGCTATTCACTTCACTGCTGCAAAAAGCTGAGGCCTGATCCTGATTTCCCTGGACCGACAAGCACTATTTCTGTTGGCTTCATTGGACTTCTATAGGCCCTCTCAATCCTGGGAAAAAGCTAAGACAATATTAGTTTGGAGTTGTGGGGTTGTTTTTTTTTTTTTAATATTTAACATAAGAGGAAGGTTTCTTTGTCATACCTCAGATACTTTTGTGGGAAGATGCATAGGTTAAAAGGTTCTTTCTTGCTTCCTGTCCTTCATCATCCTGGTTTTTAGTGAAAACTGACTTTTCTGTTTTTACAGAGGATCTTTGCTGGAAGGATTGTGCATTATGTGCATTCTTTTTCCTTCTCCAAAAAATTCGCCTTCAAAGAGATCAATAAGAAAGTCAAAATTACATGTGCAGTATTACACTTTAAATAAAACTGGCTTAACTGGGTAAAAAAAAAAAAATGAGATGCAGACTTCACAAATAGGAAAAATGCCTGAACCAGATGATTAAGAGCTATGTGTTTTATAGGAATTGCTGCCAACATTTGGGTAGTGCACTGTTTCTTGATGCACAAATAGTATTATATTCCACACTTTTAATAAAACTAAAGAAGCCAAAAGTTCTCATAAATTATCTATTCAGTAGAAACCGCTAAAACCTACTAAATCTGTTTTGAAGTACTAATATTTCATAGGCAGTATTTAAAAATAGTGCATATCAAAGTGTGTGATTTATAAAGGGGAGAAAGCAAATATTTTTCCATTTCTAATTTGAAATTCTTGGATAGAAGGATAAATCTTGTAACATTTGTCTGCTTTTCTTTACTTTTTGTCTTTGCTGATTTTTCACAGGCCTTAGCTAAGATTAAATTGCTTCTTGATCAGCTGCTGATGATTAGTCATTTCAACCCATTCACAGAAAAGTATATTGGGAGTCACAGTTTAGCTGTAAATTTTTTTTCGGTTTTAATTGTTAAGAATTTTTCTGTGGTTGTTTTATAAAATGGTAGCTTGGGGTTTTCATTTGGACTTTTGTTCTGCAGCACAAGAAATTCAAGAAAAGAGAGGATTAAACTGGTTGCCAGAAGCCCATTTATTATAATGTTGCTTTTCCCATAGGTCTTCCTGTTGTGTCCAAGGCGTATCAACCTCCTCAGCAAAATTATATATACACGTGTATATCTGTAGATTGGGAAATAAAACATGTCAGGGACCATTCTGTGGCCTTGAGGCTCTTGGACATAGAGCTGCCTGCTTGCAAATTCTCACATGTTTTTGCCTTCAAAATTAAGATGGTTGCATGGAAATGAAAATACCTAGTCCTTGCTAGGGAGTTGGCCAAGGGAATGGCAGAGAGGCTGGGCCAAAACATGCAAGGGATGGGACTGATGACTGAGCAAATGTGGGTGATGGAGCTGCTATTGTAAAGCATGCAAGTACCTTAGTGTGCTTGCTACATATTTGTATCCCTCTTGCTGCCAAATGCTGACTCAAACCCAGATTTTTCTACTTACAGAATTTGGGTCCATGTTCACTCTGTCCATTTTGTGCCCTCGTGTGCTGATTTTTCAGAATTGTGATAGCTCTTTCTTTCAGTTGATGTCAGTGGACAATGGCAGTGCTTGCTGCCTCCAAGAGTCTCATCATAGAGGTCTGAACGTAAAGTTCGGGATCAAAGTCCCCTGTTCATAATCCCCTGTTTAAACCTACACTCACATCTCACAGAAGGCATCAAGATTAAAGTGTATATTTTTGTGCACAAACTTGAAGAAGGATGATTTTCTCTACCAGACCAGACAAATCTGAGCCCAGCTGTATTTAGCCAAATCTGTATATTACATATGAAGTACTCCCTGAACTGGGCATTATTATCAAATATAATGACAGAAACATAACGTGCAGTGGGGTCTCTTGTGTAGAATAATTTACACACTGGAGAGATGTAGCCAGACTTGCCAGTAGTGGTGCAGTCAGGTATCACTGTTTTTGTTGTTCCTCAGTTATGTGTGAATTTCTCTGTTGGAAAAATACCTGCAAAATGTATATACAAAATTACAGGTTGTGCTTTCAGGTCTGGATGGTGTGCAAGTGGTGAGTTTGCTGAAGAAAAGTGCAACTGTGTGAATGTGCTTTGAAAAATACGTTGAGACCCACTGGTACGTTGTACGAAGTATTAAGTCTGCTAGGAGTATTTTGTATTAATTGCAAAGTAAAACCAAAGCCCTGCTTGTATGCTTTAGTTCTGGTTCGTCATTTGTATTGCTGGAGGAAGGTCTAGTGCTTCCTGGCAGATCTCTGGTCCTTGCAGCAGCAGGCTCAGTACAGGGAGGACACCTCAGAAATATATCCCGCTTGATGGCCACCAGGACTGTGGCATAAGGCGACAGGTTGGAGAAGGCTGGGCTTGGGAAACCTACCAACGTGGTGAGAGGAAAGGGTATGTCCAGGCTGGTGAGTCTCAGGGCTTTGCTTGCCTGGTTGGTGCCAAGTGTTGGTTGCCCGAATACTTTTAAGGACCAGAGAGGACATCAGGAGGACATCCATGTGAGTTGTGCCACTGGCTTCAGGGGAGGCAAACATTTTGTAGTTCCAACACAAAGCTGGTGTGATAGACAAAGGTTTAAATGCCTAACAGTGGTACTGAACCTCTTTGTGTCCGTTGCTTGATGGGGGGTGGGAAGGTGACCGCAGCCTTGGCTGGTGTCACGTGCGCTTTGGCCAAGCACCTGCAGGGCTGGACCCACAACGTCCCCGTGCAGACGGTGTCGACAGGCTCGCTTGGCCCCGCGCCTTCCCTACAGCCGGTCAGCGAGACTTATAGCAGTCTAAACTGGGAGAGTGTTACCTACTTAAACTGTTTTTCTGACTTAATAAGAATTTTTCATCTACAGCAAGCCATTTTAAAATATTGTCTATACACAAACAGTCATTCTGAATAATAGGCCTGCACACAGTAAATGTCAGCTCTTTAAATCACAGAGGACTTCGGAAGCGGAGTAGAGAATGCTTCATAACAGTTTAAACTTCAGCCTCCCATTTATTATGTATGTGTTTATAAATCTCTGAGGGGCACTCTTTTTCCTTCTGGGAAGCCCAAAGGAGCAGAGTAGTTTGTCAGCCCGGCTGGGTGGTGCGCGGTGCCGTGGTTGATCCTTTGCATTCTGACCCCATTTGGTTTCAAGGTTGGTATCCAAGGTTGTGCCTGAGGAAATTTTATTTTCTCCTAACAGCAGCATATAGGACCTTTTGTTTCTAGGAAGATAGTACTGGGGGGGAAGGGGAAAAAAATGGCGAGGGGTCAGGAGCGCAGTGTTGTGTTGTGTTTTCCTTTTTAAGCTGAACATGAGTGATCACCACCTTTAGAAAAGGGCTCTCCGTTTGTCACATCGGAAGAGTGTAAGGGTATCTTGCACAGCCATGGCTTTGAAAAATTTCGTCAGCGTTCCCATCTATCTTGGTTAGTATGAATACTTTAGCATTAAATGGAGAAAAGGAGAATCCATCAATAGTTAATAACTGACCTTAAGATAGGAATTCAAAGTTCACTACAATTAAACCCAAGTGTCAGCAGAACCCACAAGGGAGACTATCAATATATTTGACTATACCTACCCATAGATAGCGGATTTAAATTCTATAAGGGAGAGGACTCTGCATTATTCCTAATAAAAACATATCGTTGTACTGTCTTATGTCCCAGACAGAGCACAGAAGTTCTGTGTTATGAATGATAGTGGGAGAAAACACTGAAGAGCAAATGTGATTCTGGGTGGAATTTCATCACATGACTCTATTGTAAACCAGATGTTTGTCAGATTCGGTGGGAGAATGTATCCATCTTGAAATTTTTAATAAGGTTACAGAAAGGATTAAAAGCAAACATTTACGATGCGCAGGATTTTGAGATAATTATATTTCTCTTAAATTTGTTATTTGCTTGGTAGATAACTAAAAATATTTACATAATCTATCTATGGTGCAGAGCACCTCATGGATGGCTTCTTTCGTTACGGTGCTTGATGTACATCCACAGCATCAGAAAAACAAAACGCAAAGAGGCTGTTCCACAGACATAAACAATACTTGTGATGTAAAAAATATGCTCTATTATTAATAAGAAAAAAAAGACTGCAGGCAAACCTAGAAGTTATTGGGTAAGATTCTGACGCTTGGAGGAGACAAATGCATTTCCCTATGGAAAGCGGTGCTGGCCTTACCCCAGTGGGACCTTGCTCTGGGTGGAAAGTAGATATGTTGATACTCTTTATGCTGCAGCTGATTTTCCCTTTGGTTTCTGTCCCCTTCTGAGGAAAGAAGAGGGAGAACAAAGCTTGAAAAGAAGGGCAGAGAGAGAGGAGAAAGGGAAGCTTTTATTTGCAGCTAAGGCTTCATAGGAGATTACTCTGCATTTGTGAATTTGTTCATGCCAGCATCCTTCTAACGCCTGGGGGCAGTTTTGTGGGGCTACATTCGAGGCCACCAACTCTCAAGAGTATATTCTCTACTGTGTTTTTTTGCTGGCAGATAATTTGTAAGGGAACTTCACAGCAGGGTGTATCGGGTGTACGCAGAGATATACACGTAGATGCTGCAGTGGTATAGCGTTATACTGGTCTCAAAAAAAAAAAAAGCTGAACATGTCGATGTGAAAAGTTTTTGAGGTTTTTACAAGAAAAAGCATTTGAAAGAATAGGAAGATGAACAAATCATACTCCCTGTTTCATTTTGTGAGATACTCTTCCACTCAGTGGATTTCTAATTCATGGGGAACAAGGACAAATTTAAACTAGTAAAATATGAGAATACCTATTCCTTTGACGTCATCTCCCATGTAGCTAGAGGATGTATAAGTCCACCTGGACTTCAGTTGCAATGTTTTAATGCACCACCCGACTTATTGGGAACAGTAATTAATATCTATAGCATTTTAATAATTCCTGGCACCAACAAGATGTGTTGAACACAAAATCTCCACCAAGTCAGAAGGCAGTATTAATGTTGAGATATAACGTACTAAACCTGGGAAGTAGGCTTCTGAATGTGGTGCTAATTCAACCCCATTACGGACCACTTCTGGCCCAGATGGATTATTACAAATGGAACATATTGCTGATGATTGTTATACCCAAGTTAATGATGTGCTGGAAACCCGGACACTCACTAGCTTGGAGCTGCGCTGCCGTCACGCTGCTCTCCTACCCGCCTCTTCACCTCCACCAGCCCTTGTGTGTAGCATAGCCTGGGAGGGTTCAGTACCGCAGCTCAAAAATCAGGGAGACATTAACTTGCTAGCAGAGTAGTTAAGCATGCAAGGGAGATTACCAAGTCAGTGCCCTTAACTGTAATCTTCACTAGAAAAGACTGGGTACTACAAACTTTGCAATGGAAGAAAGCAAAAGCTGTCCTTTAGTACTCTGAGCCACAGAACATGGGTTGTTTCTGATTTTTTGCTTGGGTTGTTCCTGATTTTTTGCATGAGTCAGATGGGAGAATGCTTGTATTTCACTTGGGAGAACGATGCATATGTATCTGTGGGAGATAGGAGAAAAAAAATAGGGTTGCTGGAAAATTGTGGAAGTCCTAAAGACTGGATCCAGAATTTTTCTGCAGCTGTTTCAGTGACACTGAGTGGGCACTCTCTATCAGTGTAGGAGATCCCTCAAGTGTTTAGTGAGTATATTTTAAATATTTTTCCAGCGAATTCTCTGCATTCATGGAGTTGGTAAGATGGGGTAAGTCATCAATGTCTTGGCTTCCTTTTAAGCTTCAGAAATAACATTGCAATTGCCCTGTACAGAAATGTATCTCAAAAGCCCAAAGCAGGACAGTTGATAAGAGCTATTTCTTGCATTGAGTAATGCAATTTTACAGCCTTGAGATTGTCTTGGAGAATGTTACTAAGTTAAAAATGTTGGCCAAGATCAAAGCATAGTGAAAAATGTATGGCTGGAGCAGAGAATCGGAGGTTAGGGGTAGGACACCCCTCCTAGGGGACTGTGTCCAAACCCTGCACCCCCTTACCCCTCCCGCTGCCCCCTGACCACGTTAGCTGATCTCATTTTAGACATACAGCACAGGAGAAGATAAAACATGAAATATCTGAATCTGACTTATTTTGAATGTCTGTCAAGTTTTGTGTCTTTTAAGTCCTAAACAGATTTATTTCACTTGTATCAGTCACTCTGTGGCAGGTCTACATAAATCAGAAAGCAGTCTGGGAGAAGGTCCTTCAGTTGCCACGTTGCCTGTACCACAGATCCCCGCAGAGTACACAGTTATACGTGTACATGCGGAAGAGATTTGAGATTCAGCAATCATCATGGAGTGTCGCTTTCCTCGTAGCTAAATACCCAGAGGAGCCGGCTGAAAAGGTTAGCCGTATCTGTCAGGTTTTTTGGGTACAACAAAGGATCTTGTCCATTCAGTCTAAATAAGGTGTAATCTCGGCTCCGTGGGTCAAATATTCCAAGTTCATTTACCAAATCACTGGGCAAATGTCACAAGTTCCAGACAGACTTAGTATAGAGCGATGCAATCTATCAATACTTAAGCATATTGGAGGGAGAGCATCATGGCTGGGAGTGTTATTTATTCAGTGAAGCACATGCTAAATTGAACAGCATGCTTTGGATGGAGAGGGTGGGGGTCTAGCACTCATCTTTACGACAAGCTTTTTTATTTCCGTGTAGAGAGATTTTATCCTCAAAAGCACTGTAGCAAAAACAGTTTAGACTCACTTGCCATCCAAGTGTATTATTTCTCCCTGTTAGACTGCAAAGTCTTGAGGAAAACAAGGGTTTTTTTCCTAATAATTTTCCGTTCAGATTGGACCTGTGTGGGTTTATAAGGTCATTCGCTTGACTGAGCAACCGCGGACGTTACACAGTGGGAAGTGGGCAGGGCTAGTGCTTGACAGCTGTTCTTGGGAGTGATGGCCATATGTATCCCCTGCCACAGGACTGGTTTTCTGATTGAGATCACTCATTTGTGGAAATACTTGCCTGCGCTCTGAGGGATGATGCCATAAATTCAAAATAACGTGGAGAGGCATCGGGTTTACGTGGGCATGAGTGGGCTCTGCTGGTGTCCGCCCGCCTGACGGCTCCAACTGGCACAGGGTCAGTTGTCCCTCTCAACCTTTCCCTTCCACCAAAGGGTTATCGCTCTCAGGAAAAAGCACAGAATAACATCTTCCCCTAATCAGCAAAATTGCATTTCGATGCTCCCAGTAAAGCTCTTTTTATTGCCTTAGTGTTGCGGGTCGGTGGGCAAGGCTCATGGTCAGGTAATGTACCGTCACCTGTGTGTGCTCCGAAGAAAGGTATTTCCCTCCCTCTCTCTTTCTCCCTTGGTCTGACTCATCCACTTATCTTGTAGGCTTTGTTATCGCTGAGAATGCCTCTTATTGTGCTTAAGATACTGTGCCTATCGGAATGATCTTGTTTGAGATATCTTCATTTCACAGATGAATATAACCAAGCACGCAACAACCCTTAAAGGCCTTTGCTAAGGTTGCAAAGTGAGGTAATGTGAGAATTGTGATTGCCTGTACACACTGAATTCAGCCTTCTTGTGCATATGTGTCAAGATACAATCTTTAGTGACGTGTTCACTCATTATTTCTTCCACAGGCCCCTTCCCTTAGCTGTCAGCCTGTTCTTTTAAGTCGCTTGCTCCGTGTACTTTCCTGGGTCTTTAAAATAGCAACCTGAAAGCGCAGAAATGCTATGGTGACAACATTCCTATAAGCCATCACTATCTTTGGGAAGCTCAGGGCCAGGCTGCATGGCATTCTGAAGCGTTTGGGGTTTATTTTTAGAGGGCTAAAATCAGAAAAGTTGAATCTATCTGAGAGCTACTCGGGCGATGAAGCAAATGTGTTCTCATCAGGTAGTGATCCTATCGCCAGGCCAAGTCCTCATGCTCTGCAGAGCTGAGGCAGTCTCAGTAAGTGTCCAGGGCAGGTCCTTACCTACTATCTCTTTGTCCTAAATGCGTGTTTCATTAGCCTTTCAGGGACTGAGGCTGCGCTGAAGTTATAGGATAGTGGGGTGCTTTCGTGTGAGAGGGTCAGTGTGGGTGTGTTTGGAGTTAGTTGGTTCTAGGCTATAGCTGCAAAGCATCGTGGCTGTTGGGAGAAGAGAGTTCATCTAGCCTACAGGTCACGTTGTTGACATAACAAGAGTGTGAGTGGTCTCCTCTCTCTGCAGCTCAGCAGGTGTAAAGGAGACCTGTTGTTGTTAAGCAATCCCCTTTTTTCCTTCCACTCCCCATTCCCATTCTCCTGTTATTATAGTTTTCCTTAATGAATGCAATTCGTGTCCTATCCGCTTTAGCTGTCTGTGACTTTTGGGTCTTACACGGCTTTTTGCCAGCTTCCACTCTAATAAGGAGGCTGGAGGATCTGTTCCAAGGGAGAGAATCTGATGTCACTACATCTAGTCCTCTCACGTGGCTGGACTTTTTCATGTTCTTGAGTCCTTGCCCGTATTACCCCAGAATCCTCTTTAACGCACGGAAACAGCGAGTAGCCTTATAATTGGCTATCTAACAGTATAGTTAATACCAGCTTGTTTGAATAGAGGCATGGAGTCAAGCTTGCAGGTCTGCAGAGCTTTACTAAGACTTTATTTCCATTAGCGCTCCAATCTGCAGCATCTGTAAATTCATAATTTTAATCCCCACCTTATTAATTTAACCAATGAGTGATACGTTAAATCCAGCCTGATTGTGCCTGCTCTAGCAAAGGTGTCAAACTGCTGTGGAAATAAATAAAAAAATTTTTCATGAAGTAACCGTTGGACATGCTGCTGTTGCTATTTGTAAAGCTGTTGTCTTTCATCACCTTGTTTTTGCGTGAGGTTTTGCAAAGCCATTCTGAATTGTGTAAATATCTGAATAGAATTGGCTTTCCAATTTCACAGTTTATCAGAAGGAGAAAAAGAAAAGGGAGGGGGGAATCGGAGATATTTCAAAGACAATAAGTGCATTTGATGTAATGGTCTATGAGTTTGTCTTTTGTTGCTTAACCCAGGACTGAAGAAACAGATGGTAAGATTTTCTAGGAAGCTTAAAACAGAAGCCAAGCTAATACAAAACTGTTCAGCTATCAGAGAGGGTAAATCCATTCTGTCGCTTTCTTTTTTTTTTTTTCCAAATCACAACCCATCAAAAGAAAGGTTTAGCTTCATAAAAAGATATTTACCAGGAAGCTTTTTGCAAAGGAGAAGGGCATGCTTTGTTAAACCAGATGCATTTTATTTTTCCTGGAACCAAGATTTATGAAAGCGGTATGCTCATATTTCTCCATATACAGTAATTGGAACTCATTATGCTAATTGTATTTCCATTATCACTAATTAACAATCATAGTGACCTGGCCCACAGTCTAATTTGTCTTTAATCTGTTTTTGTATAGGGAGTTTTACCCTGTAATTTCAAGGTGATAATTCTATTCAGCACAACTTTATTGAATAGTGAAATGTAATACTTGTAATATTTAGGGCTGTTCCCATTCAGATAGTTCAAAGGGAACAGGAAGCGAATTTATCCCCATCCACGCTGCAGCATTAGTGGATCTGCCTCCCTCTTGCACTCTGTGTAACCTACCTGTGTCTGACTTAACCTGTATCCAGCTTATCTAGAGTGACTGGAGGCTGGTCAACATTTGCTGATGAGATTTGCGAGCTGTGAAGGAATGTGCGTGTGTGTGTTTATTGGTGGATAAATCTGCAGGAATCTGCCATTTTTCACTTTGTGACACTTCACCTGCAGGAAGACAGGATTTTCCTTAACTTGTGTTTCTGATGCAGTATAAAACACGTCCTATGTCTTGAGGGGCGAAAAAGCCCTCTAAGCATAGCATGAAAAGTGTTTTGTTTTGGTTTGTGGTTCTTTTTTTTTTTTTCTTTTTACTTAAACAGCAAGTAAATGCTTGTTCGCTTTTTCTCCAGGGTTTGCTGGCATTCAGACGTTCCAGGTTTTTTCCCCGCAGTTTCAGAGTGAGGGAAATGCCACTGGGGTTTTGCAAATCCTGCTGTACTGCTCGTCCTTCCCGACTCAGTGTTACAAAACCACCCTCGGCGACTCATTCCAGGCAACCCGAATGTTGTTCTCTGGTGCTGCTCACCTACTGCCCTTTTCCCTCTGCTGAGTCACTGGCTGCGCATTGCTGCTGATGTCACGTTATTCCCATTTTACCCATTGATCGATTGATACCAATAATACTGTGCTGTGCAAGCCCTCTCTCTTAAATCCTTGGCTTATTTCTTGGCTTCCTATCCACACAGGGTGCCACCTTTCAGTGAGGTGGGTACTAAATTTATCCGATGAGGTGTATTATTGCATACCCTTTGCACTGCCTCTGCTGTGCCTTGTCATTGAGGACTTTGGAAGCTGGGAGCGACTCTAATCTGAGTCACTGATCCTATATTCCCTCTTCCATTTCTAACCCTTTCTGTCCAAGGAACAGCCCAGGTCTCTGGGCAAAGGAAATGTGTGTCTTTGGTGTCAATGTAGCTTTACATCATTTGATGATTTGTCCCTGGATGGATGTGAAGATATATACATGCACATACATATGTATAAATATATATATGGAGATACAAATATATACGTATTTTGCTCAACCAGTTGTTTTCCAAATGGTTTCCCTTGTTGCAGCTCTCTTCCCCCCAGTGCCTTGATCTCCCTCTACGTGCCGCTTCCCTACTGTAGGCAGAGGTGAACCACATTAGTGTCACAAATCCTCACGGTTCCCTCTCTTTGCATGGGAATGTGTGACCCCCCAGATCCACAAGTGAGCCCTGCTTCTGCAGGACCCTTCCTTTCAGCTCCACGGGGGAACCGCTAAAGCCCCCCTGGGACCGATCCCACTTCAGCAGCCTGGGTGGCACAGCCTTTGCATAGTAAGTGCTCCTCCTTTGCCAGCACATAAATCAAAGGGTACCACCTAATCAACAAAATAATCTTAATCAATGCTTTCACCGTCTGGCTTTCCCTAGCAAATATAACTCCCTGTTGATGTTTCCCATCCTCCCTTCTGTTATACCAGATGGTGTATGTTCCAGTCTTTTTATTACCCTTCCCTGACCACGACACTTCGCTCAGTCCAGAGATCTTCATACTGCATCCCCTGAGTGTTCTCATCAGCAGCTCTGTCCTGCTCACTGCATCTTGATGTTTCGAGCATCTTGCGCTAATGATCCTCTTCTTCCCCCCCTCCTTCGCATTGATATCTTTCACAGTATTCATTCCCATAGGTTGGTCAGCTGATATTTGGTAGCACATGTGCTTTAACCATCACATATCCTAAGTGACCTCTGAGTATGTATAAATGTTGGCAGCATATAGGCTGATTTTATTCTTCTATGTTATAGCTTCCTAAATTCTTCAGGATAAATTCAGAGTGTAATAACCTCCTCCTTTTCTTTTTTTTTTCTTTCTTAGAGAAGATTACAGAAGTTGATCTGCTTCACATTATCTACAATTAGGTTGTTGCTGGATAGGATGACATAATAACATAAGCATCGGTCAGAAGAACTGTACTTCCTAGATGTATAGATTTGATGCATGGCTTTGTCTTTCTAAGATGTTTACTCTGGGAAACAGCAGCATGTTTTTGCCGGGAAAGGGAAAATGAGGGGCAGGAGTTTTCAGGCAGAGGCCCTGGCAGAAAGCGGCAGATTGCCTAGGATGTGTTTTCTGTGGCATTTGGGTTAAACAGTGTAAGATAAGCTCAGTCTTGTGCTCGGTCTGTAAGTTGTCTCTGTGCAGGTACCCAAATCTTCCCTACTCTTATCCTTCTGTATCAAAATAGAGGCATTTTACGTTACTGGCTGTAGTGGGAGGTGTCCCTGCCCAGGGCAGGGGGGGTTGGAACTGGATGATCTTTAAGGTTCCTTCCAACCCAAACCATTCTATGATTATTTCTACTCTTAACAGCCTCTCCAAAAACTTTGGTCTCCTTTCCTGAAGTGCTGTGGCAGAACAGCACTCTGTGAACCTAGGATGTGTAATACTCTACAATTCACAGCCCGAGCCCATGGAGTGACCTCTCCACCTCTCCTGAAGCCCCAGAACATTGAGTAAACGAGGCCAGCTTGACTTCCAAGCCTCTTACAGCAGCAGCAGCAAAACTCAACAGCACCAAATCCCAGGCTGAGCGTTTCCAAGTTCAACTCAGCCAGGCTTCGTTTGAGGCATTTGGGTAGAGAAACACCATCTCCCTAGGCTATCCAGCTCTCCAGGCTGCAGTTCCGCTCTCCCTGAGCACATGCTCGCTTAATGCAATTTGTAGCAAATGTAATAGACGTGTGGAGTTGAAAGAGAGGCTGAGTATCTAAATTGCAAAGACCACAAATCAGTCACTGAGTAGATAGATATGCTAAGTGAATGCCATTTTTCTGGAGTATCTGACAGAACTGGAAATCACAATGCAGAGCGATTTTATCACAGAGGATTTTCAATTTGTTGTTTAGAAAGACGGGTCAGTAAGCATCCTCTTTATCCCTAATGACTAAAGAATGTAAATAATCTTGTTGTAACCATTTTTCACGTACATTTTCTATCTAGATGAGGTATATTGCCTTCTAGGTATTTTTTTTCCCCTATCAAGGAGCATAAGGGCTTTTTTTTTTTGTCCTCCTGTTAAAAGAAGCACTGCAGACTAATAGCTCTTTCATTCATCATAGAGGTTGATGCAGCTAATGTTTTAAGTGGTATTGTCTGCCAGTAATACTTAATCCCATTGTCGAAGACTGCAGTGCACAGAGAATGTGTTTTCCTTGGAAAGGTAGGCTGTAGGGAAATGTAATGACTACTTAACTCTTAAGCCAAAGCAGAGACTGTAATCTAGTGTCAGAAGGGTTTTACCAGCTGCTTATTCTAAAGAAGAGCCTAAACTTTGCCTTCTAATTTATTCTGATTCCTAACTATTCAAGAAGAATGTTTAGCAACTCCAGTGATTTGTATCACACTCTTTCACTCGTGTGTTGCCGTTTTGGGAAATACAGCTCCTCGCCTTTGTTCCTCCACTATTCTTTTGGCTGGTGGTGAAAGAGGTCTTGAAACATTTATTGCGCTCTGATACAGGATTATATGTTCAGAGAAGGAAAAAAAAAGTGGTCTACGTAACTCTGCTGTGGTAGAACAATTACTAGGATTTTACAAATAGAAGGGACCTTTGCGAGCTAATGGCCTGTGTAACATCACTCAAGCAACTTGCCTGAAAGCTTTCTTGAAGTCCAACAGTTGTGACTTACTTTCAGACACCTTTTATGACTTTGTTGACGTGACTTTGATTTAAAAGTTTTCGGTGATGGAGCATCTATTGCAACCTTTAATCGGTTGTCTTTCGTGTAAAGAAAAAAAAATAAGAAGTGCCCCATATTCTGGACCTTAATTTGTCTAATTTGAACTTCAAGCCATTGAATCTTGTTAAGCCTTTGTCAGCTAGATTGAAGAGTCATCAATTATCAATTTTCATTCCCTTTGATAATAGACACTTATAGACTAATAAATTATCCTTTAACCTTTTCTTCATTAAGCTAATAGATTGAGCACCAGGAGTCTCTCACTTCAAGGCATATTTTCCATATTTTTATTCATTCATGTGACTCTGAATTCTCTCCAATTTTTCACCATCCTTCCAAAGTATAACCACCAAGTGTATCTGTACAATAGGTCCTCCACCATAATTAAGGATGCATTGCTTTCCTCTATACCTTCTTGCAGTTCTTATGTTTATTTAGAAACAGATCACATTAAGTGTCAGATTTTTCCAACAAAGTCTTCCTCAACTGATTATTCACAGTGACTTCTAAGTAACAGTTATGAGGACAGAATTAATTTCCATCATTTCAGTTTTGTTTCTGGCTGTATGACCTGGCATTTCATCAGGTTGAAATGTGTACTGTGTGCTCAGCAAGGCAGAGAGATGACCAAGTAGGTGATCTCTGAATTGTGTATTTGTTGTTTCTGAGAATTACATGACTAGGTGTTTGGTCCCTGAATAGGTATGCAAAGGGAGATCTATTTGTTGGTCTGGGAGAATCACACACCTGGAAAAACCTGAGCTGGGATCAGTCGCAGTGAGTAATAAGATAGGAGAAGGGTGTGAATTTGCCATTTTTGATGTAGTGGTGTGAAAAGTTAAATTGTGCTCAGATTTTGCTTCTGATAGCAGCTCCCGATCTCAACACTCCACACAATAGAGCAAGCTCACGACAAGCCCTCCAGTTGTCCCATTCCCTGGTGGGGAGAATGGAAAAAATCCTGCAAGAGATGGCTGGGCAGCAGGATACTGTGCCATTTTACTGAAAACAAAGCATTAATCTTTAGTTGAAATTCGGCCAAGTCTCTGGCTTTTAATGCTAAAACGTTCTAGTCCCAGTGATGGGATGTTGAGTATTAATAACTCTGAGGCCACAGTGAAGAAATTGGAAAAGGCTGGGGGAAAAGACAGTCAAATGGTAAGCTGTAGGAAACTGGAATTAGACATCATGGCTAGGGAAGTGGCATTCAAGCAGCAGGTGTGTGTTTCACAGGAAACTGATCTTCTTAGGAGGAAAAAGACAATGCACTTTATTTTAATGATCTCATTAATATCATGGATTCCATCATTTAGTCAGTAGAAGTATTGATGAGAGTGGAAAAAAATATGACAGAATTGGCATTGGAAGGAACCAGGAACTGCAATAGAGTCCTTCAAAGATACTGAAATAAAGTGGAGTCAACTGTCCTGGTAGCAGAATACTTCAAACACAGTTTGTATGAGATCCTTTTGTCATTGCACGACTGGAAAATTACCTGCAAATCTGTTGCAAAAATATTCAAACCAGATTTAAAAAGAAATATGGAGGGTAGGAAGCAGAAAAGCTCCATCGACGTTATTAATTTTTTTTAATTAAGACTGTTGCCAAGATTTCATCAAGCAAGGTACTTAAGCACAGAACATTCTGAGGTTACGGTGGAGAGTTTATAATTTTTCATAGCATATATCATGGATAGAGAAAGCTAGTGCATGTCAGCCCCACAAGCTCACCTCTTAAGTTTTGTCAGAAATGCTTGCAGTTCAAATAACGTTTAATGAAAAAAAGCTAAATATACTCAGGAAAGTTAAGCACTAAAGAGAAAAATTCATTCACAACAACACTGCCAAAATAGCCAAGATTTATTCAATAATAAAGCCAAGATTCATTATTCCTTTCAAACTTGGTTTTGTAATGACTGAACCATGGTTCTGCAGCAGCTCAGTGAGGGAAAAGCCACTGCACCAATATATGGTGGTGGAAATGTACATTTAAATTAAAAACCCACAGTCCTCTGTTGCAATAACAACCTCCAGGACAACACGCTTGGAGAATAAAAGAAAGGAAGTCCAACCTTATTATTTTAAAAAACAAGAATAAATAAATAAAGAGCAAAGAGTGATTTAAGTCAATAAAACTGGCCAAAAATAATCATGTGTTGGAAGAACAAGGAGATATTTTAGCAAGCGCCAGTGAATTTCTGCTTCTCCAGTTCCATCTTCTGTTATTTGTCTTTAGGGGCAATAGGGCACCAACTCAGTATCTTTTTGGGCTCCCTTGCGTGAAGAGGACGTGGCTCTGCTGGAGAGAGTCCGGAGAAGGGCCACAAACATGATTGAGGGGACTGGAGCATCTCTGGTACAAGAAGAGGCCGAGAGAGCTGGGACTGTTCAACCCTGAGAAGTGTATCAATATCTGAAGGGGGGAGGTAAAGAAACCAGAGCCCGGCCCTTCTCAGTGGTGCCTAGTGATGCGACAAAAGGCAACGGGCACAAATAGAAAGATAGAAAACTGTTTAAATGTTAGGAAAAGCTTGTGTGTTTTCTTTTTCTCTCTGAGGTGGTGGCATCTCCATCCTTGAAGCTTTTCAAAACCTGCCTGTATATGGTCCTGAGCAACCTGCTATAGCTGGTCCTGCTTGGAGCAGATGTGGTGGGCTAGAGCGTCTCCAGACGTGCCTTATGTTAATGTTAACAGATTCTTTGCCCCAGCAATGATGGAGTTCAGTGGAAATTCATTATAAGTATTAGCTTATTCTTTAGAGCAATGCTGTCCTTTTATTTATTAATAAAAAAAATATCTGAGACGGCAGTTTGCATTGTTAGTCCTGTAGTTAGGGCAACTCAGCAGGCTCAAGTGGAGCATAAAACCGGTGATGTATTTACTGTGCGTGCTTTGGGCTGGATGCCCAGGACCTTGCTTGCACCCCCCTCCATTCTCTCTGAAAATGGGGATATACAGTTACATGGAGATATATTTGGTCTTCCATGGATGTTAGCTCCTTACGTAAAAAGTAGGCATTAATACATTATCACTGTGTACAAACCCCAGGCCTCAATCTTTTAAAAGAAGGATTTCTTACCCCATCAAGTTGTTCTGGGACCTTTCCACAAGCTGAGAGAGATCATTGCAATTTCTTGTTTAGCCTATGTCAGCTGTAGGCTTTGGGAAGCGTGGGACTGCACTGGGGCCACTGCTGCAGTGTGCCTGGTGTGGGAGAGAGGGAAATTACAAATTTTTATTTTTTTTTTTGCATGCTGTTACGGTGAACAGCCCAGCCATCCTGTGGAAAGGTCAGTGAGTAAAACAGCGGATGCACCTTCCCTCGCAATGTGGGGCCTTCAGCCATCTCTCCCTGCACATGTGCCCACAGGAAATAGGCGCCGCTTCCCTTCCCCTTTTCCGGCTGCACCTAAAGACCCCTCTGAGCCTCAAGCAGATAGACCAGGAGTAAGCACCATACAAATAACTTCTGTGCAGGTTTAAATAACTCCTGACAGAAGTCAGTGGTGCTATGTAGATGTGGAAGGCCGGTGTATTTAATGACTTGCATATATTTGTGCCGGACATGACAAATCAAAGAAAGAAATTAGGACTGAAACCTATAATCCAAACCAGTCAGGATTTTCTCCTGTGTTTTGTGGAGCCTGTGTCTCCCTGCAGAGTTCGGAGATAGGAAAGATGGTGTTGGTATTACATATGTTGAGCAGAATACATGGACACTTGGAGTACCTTGTGCCAAATTCATGAATGTTTTTCTATCCTCTTTGGGAATAATCCATAAAAAGCCAGACCAACACTTTCTGAAAGTTCTGAAAAAAGTTATTAAAAAATGGAAATGTATGTTATATGTATCTGAAAACTAGGTCTTTGAGCACATTTTATCAAAGGGAACAAATGCACTGAAACATAAGACTATCACATCTGCAAATAAAAGCTCCAGAGACCTCTGAACCTTGCTTCCCTTTGGTTTCAACTTCTATCTTAATGGAAATTTTTTTAGGGTGTAATGGTTTGGCACAGTTGCAGAGCACAAGACAGAGAAAGAGGAGATAAAACCTTATTTATTGGGTAATGCTGACCAAGACTGTTGCACCCCTGCTTTACCCATGTCATCTTCTGCTATACTTGCTTTATAGACATGCATTATGTGAATAGATTACTACACTATGCAGAGAAAAAAACCCTAAATTTGGGAAGTTGTTTTCTGTTATCATTCATAAATTTAAACGTTTCACAATAACTTCCATTTTCTTTTATTCAAGATCCACAAATGTCTGAATTCCAGTCAGTAAGAAAACCTGCCTCCTCCTGAATGGATGATTGTACACAGAGTGTGTTTAGGAGTGTCAGCTCCTTGCTCTTTTTGATTTTTCATCACCACCGTTCAAAGGTGACAAACTAATAAGGATGAGACTCATCTAGGAAAACCATCCAAGCTGGAGCACACCAGCAGCCCAGCGCATATTACTGACTACGTGCTGGATGTCACAGCAAGCTTTATTCAGATCTTCCTGTTGCTTGAAGTTGAGGATAAATTAATTAGATGTGCGGCTTATGCTGATTAACTGTGAGGTGGCAAGAGAGTTGCAGTGATTTCCGCTGTGTAATATAGATGTACAGTTCATTTGCTGACCGTTGACGAGCATGTGTGCTTGACTCTTCCTTAAGATCAGCTTACTGAAATTTCTAGGGTGGACTAAGATGTTCTCCAGGTGGCTCATTTGGTTCACCAAGGAGCTCAGGTGTGCCAGGGACAGGGGAAGCAATGACATTGATAGGTTTTATGTCCTCACTGAGGCTTGAATGCAGAGGATGCCTTCACTGTCAGCCTGGAATGCTCATCAGGGACCAGATTTCTGTTTGGAGAAATATTTTTCCAGGATCCTTGGGTACGTCGTGTGGTTGACAGACAGCTACTTGTCTTTGACTAACTTGTTTTTGAGGAGTATTTTTCAGATCTTTGAATAGCAGATTTGTAACTATCCACTAAAAAAAAAAAAAAAGAGAACCCATAGTCTCAAAATCAGAGGGTGATTTATTGTCTGTGATACCAGGTGTAGTGATGACGGGCTCCAGTCATGCTGCCCGGGTTCTGTTGTTCAAAGGACTATGAGACGGGCTTTGCAGGCATTCGTTTGTTAATTTACAAGAGTAATTCACGTAGCATTTTTTTTTTCCTCAGTTTGTCTTTTCATGTGTGATCTGATGGGGGGTTATCCTTTTTCAAGACGTAGTTTTTTTCCCACAACCATCAGGGCTACAAATATATTTAAAATGAAGAAACAGAGATGGAACCTTAGGGGCTTTGGGGCAGGGGGAAGGGGTTCTTCTAGGGTTTCTTGATTCTAGACGTTGGATTTTCAAGAAATACACATGGAGACTTGAGTCTTATAATGAAAAATCTTGCATCGCTGAGATGATGATTGCTGACCTACTGCTAGGTAGAGATAGATGACCTCTGCTGTGTAGAGATAGTGGCCTGTGTATCACGTCGCTGTGAAACATCCTGTAAGTCTCTTCTTTTTTTCTAAGGGTTATGCCGGGAGCCAGAGAGCTTGCTTCGGAAAGCCTGAGCAGATAAGTCCCATTTGAAACCTGACAGTCTTGCCACTCCCCACTGCAGACTGAATCCAGTTGCATTCCTAAGGCCACAGCTGTAAAGCGAGTTTGTGGTTTTATTTTTGCTCTTTTCATGCCATATTTTTAGTGCTCCCTGTAATAAATCTTCATGCTTTGATTATGTGTAAAAAGACAGTGACTAGAGACAGAACACAGTGCTACCAAAATAAACTCGCTTAATGCACAATGGTCCTGCCACAAGCACGGACTCCCCTCTTTGCCTAAACTTAATCTCATTTGAAGTGGTGCAGGGAGAAACGTGGGCAAAAGGGGAAGAGTGCTGTCCCAGTGAAAAGAAAATAAAATCAAAAAGAGAAAGCGCAAATATATACGCTGGCAAAACGTGCGCGAAGGGTTGCCTAGCAATTCTGCAGACTATTTGTGCGGTTTGGGGAATGCGTTGTGAATTAGCATGAAGGAGAAGGCAGAGCCGGTTACGCCAAGCTCTTTAACGTGGCAAGTTGGCCACCGTTTCCTTAGGCGGAAAGTAGCAATTTACTTCCATTGAAAATGAGTCAACAGGAGCCACCAACATTGAGACACGGCCGTGGGGCCAGCTGAAGGGCTGTGGTGGCTAATGCCACTGCTCAGCACGTGCTGGACAGCTTGGATTATCCTGGGAACCGTGCTGGGGACCCCAACCCATGCCTGGGAAGGGAGGGAGAGCGGTGTCCCAGCTGCCACCTGGCTCCCATGCGAGATCCCAGCCTGGGCTGGGCGGCGGGTGCAGAAGCCCTGGAGGATGTCGGTGTCCCCAGAGCGTGGCAAGGCTCCAGGCCTTTCTGCTGGTTTCTCAAATAAGGGTTCGGTGCCTGTGTCTGTGCACTGCATGGTGCATTACAGAATTTTTTAGAGTGCAATTGGCAATGCCGGCAAGTATTTCAGGGTTTTTTTAAATTCCAAATGTCTTTGTTTAAGGCTGCATTTCCAAAAGCACTTGGTAAACCCTGCAGAAAGCCGTGCCTTTTGAAACCTGCAGTACCAAAGTCAAGTTTAAAGATTTTTTTAGAAGAATCATAGAATTATAGAATTGGTTTTGGTTGCAAGAGACCTTTAATATCATCAAGTCCAACCGTTAACCTGACGTTGCCAAGTCCACCGCTAAACCATGTCCCTCAGCACCACGTCTGCCTGTCTTTCAAATACCTCCAGGGATGGTGATTCCATCATCCTGATAACCCTTTCAGTGAAGAAATTTTCCTAATACCAGATTTAAACCTCAGCTGGTGCAACTTGAGGCAATTTAGGCATTTATTTTAGAAGTAGTTTTTAGTATCAAATAGTTTTCACTTTGTCTTTTTCAGTGAATTTAATTGTGTTTGTCAAGTCCAAGTCCTAGCTCAGTGACCATCTTTAATTCTAAAATTTTAATTTTGCTTCTCCTTCCTGTGCTAATTTAATATCACTTTCAGTGTAAAGGTCAGGTTTATGAAATTCAGTTCAATCATTTTTCATGTTTCATATCAAGTGGCAGGGAAGAGTCCAAAGAAAGATTCTCCCATTTTTTTCTTGGAAGGTGGAACAGGTACAACAATATTTGAAAATTTTGGGTTTATTCTTTATTAGCTTTTCCCTAATGGGGGAGTGACTGCATTTCTGCTTTGAACAAATTTTTTCTACCCCTTCAAAAGCTGAAATTATTTTTGTCCCATAGACATCTCTAGCAACTTTCAGGTTTTTTAAAGGCTTAAGTTCCCTGGAACTCCAAGATATATATCTAGTTCATAATCTCTAAATTAACCAGAAATTCTATTAAATTGTAAGTAAGGTACTTACTTTAGAAATATGTGTTCAAAGGAACCACTAAACTTCATGGTTCTATCAATACGTACTTATCTCCTAATGGTATACGTGTTTAATATATATGTAAATAAGAGTTATTAGCAGAGATTGCATGTTTGGCTCTAACTGTGGGTACCGGAAGATTACCCTGGGGATCTTTTAAACTCTTCTTTGTTTTATTCCACATGAGAATGATAAGATTTTTATTGAATTAAATTTATTTTTATTTAAATAATCTTGATACGTACCCAGAAAGTGTCTGTTTAAAGGAAAATGTGTATCTGATTTCAGAGACTAGGAATAGATACTTCTATACTTCTCTTTGGCCACAAGGGAATACGACAGGAACATTTTATTTCAGTATTACTTTAATTAAGTAAGAGCTGATATGGGAAGTGTGTAGTGACCTGTAATTTGATATGGACATTTTCTAACCTTCGAAACAGACTGTGGAAAGCTCTCTGTGTATATCAATTCCTGGAGTGAGCTACAGTGGGTACTTTTTGAGTTTGTCATCTATTTCTGGTGTCCTGGCAGTATTTTTCCTTATCAAATCCCTAAGTTATGTCATATCTATTTCTGTTCTTTCTTTGAATCAGTCAAGCTTGTGGGGTTTATTTTTCATTAGCTGTTATACAATGTCACTTACATTCCTGGCATTTGTATTTCTAGGAGAATTTGTCTGTCATTTTTGCATGCTTAGCACCTGCAAAAAATGACATTTATGAATGTACTTCGCATCCACCGTACCTGCATCTCTGGCTTTGCATTCACTAATTGAACTTGGAGCACGTAAGTCATCTCATCTCAGACACACTCCAAAAGGGGATGTGCAAGTCAAAAAAAAAAAGAAAAATATTGTCGGATTGTGTGTGGAGAAGTGGTTTAAGGTCTGTTTTGGGCATGCTGGGGCAGAGGCTATTTTGGTACGGTGGTAAAGCACAACCAACTGCCTCGGTTCAGCTTTTGCATTATTCATGACTTCCCTTCAGAAACTGAGTGTGCGTGAAAGCTGGTGTTTCGGGGCTAGTGGCTTACAAAGGATTGTTCACACAAGCCTTGTCGCAAGTCCCTCAGCCACCTGGGTCAATAGGAGTATTTTCCACAACGCTAAAAAAATTGAAAACTATGGGATTGTATGGGTTAAGACATCTGGTCTTGGATTGGATTGTATTTTTTGTTTGGTTTTAGTTTTTATTGTGTTTTTCTAGGTCAGGTAGATGAGGCAAAACCAGGCTCGCGTTGCAGGGAGTGACAATTCAGATGTGCCAGCGAGAAATGCGTAAGAAAAGCCTGGCATGGAAAGGATGCGGTGGGAACTGCGTGCTGCGCAGATGTGGTGTGTAGGAACACCACATCTTTCTTTATTTAAAAGAAAACCAAACTAAACAAATATAGCACAGGAAATTTGGGTTTCATCTGTACCATCCTTATGCTCAGCCTGGAGGAGGATGCCCTGCCATCCTCAGGCCACGTTGGTGAGGCTGGCTGGGTCGAATCCTGCTCTCGGAGAGCAGGGATGGGAGAATATGAGCGCAAGGCAGGCATCTATACCATAGATGCTCTATGGTATCTGCTCTGACCCGTGGACAGGAATTACCCCGTGTGTAGGTGTCCCTGGAACGGGATCAGTCTCAAAATAAAGAGCTGGTTTGGAGCCATAGGGTGATGGCAGCTTGGTAGTGGCACCAGCAGCCAGCATTTGGTACGGTGAAGGGTAGGGGAACGCTGCGGGGGTTTGCGTGTCTCGTGAGATGGCAGAGCAGAGCCAGCGGTGCTTCCCCACCTCAGCGGTTTCTTATCTGCAGGGCAAGAGTTTGTTCAAACTCATCATTTCTTTCTCAGAGTCTACATTTCTGTTGCGTTAATGAAAAGAAGCTGGAAATGAATGTGTCTGTATTGCTAGAGCACCGCTGGCTCTTTTCTTACATAAAAATCTGCCTTAAAAAAACCCCAAAATGTAGGGAGGGAAAAAAAATAATCGAGTTTTATAAACAACATTATATCCGTATCTTGAAACTCTACCAACAATACCGCCTTCATGAAAAATTTCATCTCTTTCCATTGTCAAGTTTGCTAGATCTAAGTGGGGTGATTAGGTTCCTTTTCTTCATTTAAAGCTTTTGGGCAGGAATTTCAGCTAATATAAATGTCCCTCATGGGCCAGATTACGTCTCAGTATCTAATCTAACATGAACATTGAAGTGACTTGGATTTTTTCCTGTCTTTATTTTTCTTGTAAATTTTCCTTCAATTTTCTCTTCTTTCAAATGTGTTGTGTTTGGGAACTCTTTGGTTGCAGAAAATAGTTTTATGCATAAATAGATAATGGAAATTGTAAGAACTCAAAGTTTGTTTTCAGAGTGACTTAAAAGCAGACTAATTGTCTCAAAATATACTCCAGTTCCAATTGCAAAAGAACCCCAAGCACATGATATGGGAACACTGAAAAATTACGTTTTCCTTGAAACATTGTGAAATAAAACAATATAATTATTAATGAAATTCAAATAAAATTAATATAAAATCAAAGTTAAATTAAACAAACTGATAATCGAGGTGAAAATTTTTTACCTTAATTAAAAGGTTTTGATATTGGCAAAATAAATATTTTGGCAGTAGTGGTGCAAGGTAGGAAGTAGATGGTCTTTGTGAAGCTTTACCTCAGAAAATTTAAAAATAATGTTGAAATTACCAAGGTGGACTTTTTTTTTTTTCCTCCCTAAAATGGAATGTTCTGATGTAAATCTTTTTTTCTTTCATGCACTAGTTCAGTCCAGAAAGTGTGTAATGCCAATGCATCATTTCAGTGATGGATTCTTCTCTCCTTACTTATGGCATTCCCCTGCGGAGGTCAAGGCTTGGGGTTTAGCAGTCAAGGGTTGGGTTTTAGCAGTCAAGCAAACAGATTTTGACTGTTAATTTAGTGGCTAAATTAAGAATCCCAAACTGTCTGGATGTCAGGGACCCAGTAAGTCACAAGACATGATTCTTCATTGCAAATGAGAGAGAGAAATGAGCTCTCCGGCTACGTGTGCCTCCTGGTTCAGGTGCTGAGATGGGACTCATTCAAATGAACCATTCAGTGTCTGGTTTATCCCAGCACAGAGAGGCGATGGTGGGCTAGGATAGAGCAGCATTCCCTGTAAAAATGAAGTGCGTTCATTTCTGGTTTTGCTGTATAGCACTGCAAACCTACTTCCAATCGCTGCTGTATCAACCCCATGTAACAGGGAGAAGATTGTGGGTTCCTTCTGTGGATGGGACGAAGCGCCCATGCCTGTGTGGATGTGCCTTTTCTGGTTTGGTATTACCAAATTAAGTGTCAGTTTGTGAAATATTTACTCTATCTGCAGAGCAGATGGAGGGGAAATGCTCATGTGAGTAAATATTTGCCATATATGGACTGCGCAATCTGGCTGCATCCTTGCTTGTACTCTGTAATTTATGCTTTTTAAACAGCAATGAAGAAACCTCCAAAGATTCAGAGGTTCATTTGGATTCTCATAAACACCAAAAGCTTGGATGCTTTCCTCTGCCTCTTGAGGCATTACAATTTCTGTAAGAAATGGGGTGAAAGCACTTTCTGTGGCAGTGTAGTTCATACTTTGAGTTCTCATTCCATCTAGGTGCAGAGAAAGTGGGGTAACTGCGAGGTAACAGGGAACATTCACTGCATATGTTTAGACTCTAATACATAGTACTGTTTAGATTTGGGTCAAGTGTGATGTTCAAGACAGGGAGTCCCATTTTTACCTAAAAAATCTATTCTATTTTGGGTGGGGGTTTTATTTGTTTTTTTTAAAATACCTAATTGTGTCCAAGACCCTGTGAGAGAAGTCGTATTTAGATTGGATATCAGGAAACATTTTTTCACTGAAAGGGTTATTAAACATTGGAACAGGCTGCCCAGGGAGGTGGTGGATTCCCCATCCCTGGAGGTGTTTAAGAAAAGGGTAGCTGTGGTACTTTGGGACATGGTTTAGAAGTGGTTTTTGTCAGGGTAGGTTAATGGTTGGACTTGATGATCTTAAAGGTCTCTTCCAACCTCACCGATTCTATGATTTGGCTACCGTCGGCTGAATATGTTATCTATAAACTCATTTACAATCTCTTCTGCTACATAAGGGAAATTTCAAAAAACATTTGCCAAGTGGAAGAAGAGAGAAATAGAAAAATGGGTTGTTGTTTTTTTTTTTTTTAATTATACTTTTAAATTATTTTATTCTGAAGATTTATTAAAAGGAGAAGAAAACCCCCTAAAGTTCTGAAGGAATATTAACATAACATGCCTGCAACTCAAGCTGTGTTTAATGAGAGGTGCTGGTTTTTTCTGCCATGAGGGCTACAGTCCAATGAGTGATAGCTATGAAAGAGGTCACATACATATTCATCAAATTCGACATGCACATGTAAACTGGTTTTAATAGGCCATGACAGCAGAAGTTGTGTCAGGCAAATAGCTGCACATGTGCTCATTCCCTCGACTGGCATATTTAGCCATTATCACTCTGGTATCCATGGATGAAATATTAGCTTGTTAACTTAAGACCATCAGTTGTTGCTGATGCTTAGTGGCAACCAAAAAAGCGCAGATTCCCTCTGCAACTTTATTATGTGCAGACCCAGGATTGAATTATTACAATTTCATTGTAATATTTCCATTTCCTTCCCTTATTTATTACAGAGGATATTTGTAAGTGATAAATTGGAATGCAGCTACAATATAAATAAAGGGACTATTGATTTGAAAATACTCCAAGGATTGGATCCTGTTATTTCCACGAATTTCTTGCACTGTGCTTCTGATTGTACATTCAGAAGGGACAATGTTGCTACTGCATTAATTTTTCCGTGAGCACATAGCAGCGTGTATATTGACACACCAAAAAAATAAACCAAAAGGAAAATACAGTCCTTCAGAATCCTCAGCGCAGCAAGGGGTCAACGACTGCGCTCTGCCACGTGTAAATCGGCATAACCTACTGGATCCTACTGCTTTGTTTTGCCTAAGGTGTGACAGTTGGGTTAATAGTTTACCTCTTTTTGTCGTTCTTTTCTAGGACTAGGGAGTAGGAACTCTGGGCTTTCTTCTTCTGTTCTTTTAGGGGAATAAAATCTTCCTACATTAGGAAAGAGCGGAGAATGACAACTGTATACAGAAAAACAGGCTTACTTAGACAACGGCTTCGCATTTTAAGAGGAAAGGTGTAGTGTATTGTGGTCTTTTCCCTAGAGAGATTTTTTAAAGGCTACAGATTTCAGCTGACGTGTGGGACGGGGCTATGATGGTGCATTCAAGGCAGTGGTCTGGATTGCCACGGCAGCAAATGCACCTCTGTGTGATACAAGGCGGGTGCACTGATTCATAAACCTAACTTATTACTATACATATGTTAAGAAACCTGAAGTGAAAGCTAGAACAGGGCGAGAAAGGTAAAAAAAGAGATAAAACCTCATAGCGCTCTAATTATGTATGCTGAGGTGTGAATGCTTTGCTTTTCTAAAGCGGTTCCCTTGCATTTCTTGAAGAGCTTTTGCAAATATTGAGAGCTACTGAAAGCAGATGTCAACTTGGCCGAATTATGGTGTACTTGATTGTGATTTAAAAGTAATAAAACAAGTCAGCACTGAGGCAGCTCATCTCAGTAAAGAAGGAAATAATTCCCTCTGTAAATGAGTCCCTCCCCTTCCATGTCAGATCAGGAGACTTAGCTGCCCAGGTCACGAGGATGAAACCTTCATGTGCACAAGTAAGACGTGGAAGGCAGGTTTTGAACTGTATCCACTCCTAGCCTGTTGGCTCTTCATGTGCTGGAGGAAAGCTGGCAGGAAGCTCAAAGTAGTTTTTAGGTTTTCTTCTGCACAAGGACAATAATTGTCTCCCTGGAGACGGTACTTGCCAATTCCTGGTGCACACTCTTGTTTTGGTCACGGTCCCTCCTGTACACAGCCCATCCCCTAAAAAGCTCTTCATGCCAGGTCTGGTATGAAGTTGGCTGAGGTAGCTTATCCCGTCAGAGAGTTACTCCCCTCCCTGGAGCAAATATTCATGTAGCCAACTACCACTGCAGTGAATAACACCAAAGACTTCTCTGGAGTTAAGGTTGATGTTTATTTTAAGAAAGCACACCTCATCTTTGTGATTTCAGACTCCCACACAGCTGGGAATGCCATGGCCAGTTGAGAAATCTTTAAAACTACACTCCTGGGGCAGATATATTAATCAGTTACAGCGTGTTCCTTTGCATGTCTTGCACAGCTTCTATCTTGTGTAAGAACAAGCACGGAGAACAGCACGCTATTAACCATGCCAACTGCAAGCAGAGTCAGGTTCAGTGAGAAATACTTAAGGAAAGGTACTGTATTTCAGTTTTAAGGGAATAATTTGAAAATAACCTGTATTCACAAAGGGTGGCAAATTCTGAGAGGGTCCTCTGTGCCGATACGTATCTCTCTGTTCTGAATTTGGCAGTACCTGGTTCAGAGGGAAGATCGGGCTACAGCAGGGTAACTCCTGCTTTTTGAAGGCTTAGTCTTGCTCTGATCATAGAATCACAGAATGGTTTGGGTTGGAAAGGAACCTTAAAGATCATCTAGTTCCAACCCCAGGGACACCTTCCACCAGACCATGCTGCTCCAAGCCCCATCCAGCCTAGCCTTGGACACCTCCAGGGATGGGGCAGCCACAGCTTCTCTGGGCAACCTGCACCAGTGTCTCACCACCCTCATAGTGAAAAATTTCTTCCTGATATCTAAATCATGTAGAGGTGAGGATGGCATTACAGTCTAAAATAGCAGGCATTGCACCCCTGACCAAAATGTTTCATAGCATCAAGTGTTCCTACTCCAGGCAGTTTTAGTGTCCAGATAAAGGCACGTTGATTCTTGCCAGGCATCTTCATCTCTAAGCTGGAAGAGGCTCTTCCCTGCAGAGCTGGAGACGCAGAATCTTGGTGCACAGGTCACTGGAAGATGAGAGTTTCTGAGCCCAAAGTCCTCCAGACACCTTCTTCCTATGCAGCTCTATAGGCAGACTCTAGTGCAAGGGGGCATATGGGAGGGTCCTAGGTGCTGTGTGCTATAAATTAGTATAATTAAAGAGCAGAGACAGTGAGAGTTGACACGAGTTAATCTTTTACTGTTGCTCTATTTCATATTTGTTTATGCAGCAAGTCTGGTTTCAGATATTTTGAAAGAAGACCTGAGATTGCTCCAGTATTAACTGTGCAAGGAGAAGGCTGTCCTATAAAAAGACTTTATCTTTCTATTAAAAAATGCACTAAGTCGTGGGAAAATATTCAAAATGAGGAATGATCTGATAAAAAACATTAGAGGCTTGGCTTTGGCTCGTACGAACTTTTCTGAAAGAGAAGGGACGTGTTTGTATATTTCTTATCAAACAAGCTCAGATTTATTTATATCAATCATTCCTGTAACATGACATGTGAAATTATTATTTAACTTTACATTACAGTGACAAGCAACATGGGTTTTGATCTTGTCTTGAGGGAGGGGATGGTTTCCAAAAGAGCTTTGCAAGAAATTGGAGGACTGGCTGGTCTTTAATAATATGGAGTGCAGTTTTTGGTTCGTCTGGGTTTAGGAGCACAATTTTTTTATGGAAGCCTGAAGGAAGTGAGTTTTTCCAAACTTCTTAGTCATATTGAGAAACCTGTCCTTGGAGCAAGACAATAATATGTTGCAGTTTCTGTCACAGAGCAGCCTTTGAGGTTTTTCTTCACTTTTCTGTCCTCAAATCAACTTTCTGTCTTGAACATACAGTAAACACTCGAACTGCATTCATTCTGAAAAGCAAATGCATCTGAGCTCGCAGTCGAAGCTATTTATTTGACTTTTTTGTTGGAGTTTCTTTTCTGACAAGCTGTTTAACCTCTTTGATTTATTGACGTGCTGAGTTAATTCATTATTTGTATATGTAGGGGGTTAGGGCTGTGCTGGGGTGGATTTTTCGGCTGTGGTATGGCCCCAGCATTTGCAACTGGAAGCCCAATTAGTGGATGAGGCAGCAAGAGCTGCTTGTATGGTCATTTTTGTGTGTGTTTTAATTGAAAATACAAGAAATACAGTGAGTCCATGGATAATGTTTATAAATATGCATAATGTTAAACTTACTGCAACAGTTAAACAGTTCTATAAACCTCTGAGTCCATAACCCAGTGCTCCTTTGGTCACTGCAGCTTTGCTGCATAACATCAAGTAGGATGAAGGATCAGAAATGAAACAAACACAAAATGATAGAGCCTGCAATTTAACTGCTGGATATAAAAGGAAATCAGAATTTGTCAATCAATTGGGTTTCAATGAAGGTCTCTGCCAGCCTGCCTGCAGGAAAGTTTTTATGCAGTAGCAGATGTCAAAGTCATGTGAAATAAAACCTATTTATCTCGTTCCTTCTCCTTTCCTCTGAATTCCTCCTTTAATTAAAAAAAAAAAAAAATCTTGATCCTAAAAGTTTTAGAAAAAAACCTTTCAAGTGAGGCTGCATTTCTGGAACCATCTGCAGTACTCCTGGCCACCAAATGCCAGCCACGCTGTCCCAAACAGCTGACATAAGGCATTTCCTAGGGAATAAGCACAAACAGGGCAATGAAGCCTGACGTTTTTTCTCTTGCTCCCTGCATACAGGTTCTGATCACTTACTCGGAGTCAGTAAAACGCTATTTGGCGCATAGTTCCCTAAAGTTTATGGGGAGGATTTTCTGATGACATGACATGTAAAAGATGGTGTCTTGCATGTGTTTTTCCTTTCTCCCCCTCCTCGCTGACTGCTGGGTCACTGTTGTCTGGTTGAACACGCACAGCGTGTGCACTATGTGAATTCACACTTCCTTGGCAAAGGCACCTCATACAGAAAGCTCACTCCATAAATAACTTGGGCTGTGCGTTTATTCTCCTCTGAAATGCTGTAAAAAATAAAAGGCTACCTATCAAAGTTGTTTGTCTAATAATGGAGGAAGGGGACGATATTGTAAACACTGTCCAAATGAATTGTAGTAACCAGAATAAATGGTGGTTGCTGTTACTGAGCGCTGAGACTGAACTGAGGCCTTTCCAAATACATCACATGTGACTTTAATCCATTCCAGAGCACGGGTCTCGTCCAGGCTTGGAAATTTGATGCTCCGAGGTGCTAAGCCCCCTCTATTGCTATAGAAATCGATAGGGCAGCAGCCTGCTCAGCACCCCGCCAAGGTGATCAATCTGTCGCGGGGTTGGTCCTCCAGGCCTGATCCTGCACAGTGTTTCTTTCCGCACTTCATTTTAGGCAGGGATAAACCGCCTTTTGAAGAAGGACCACTTGCTTGCTTTAAGTCAGCGTGTATATAGGGTTTTATAGCATCAGGGCTTTGGTCTGTGTTTGGTTTTTATGGTGCTGCTTTCTAGTGCATCTACGTGAACAAGGCCCCATTTCTCTTTTTAAAATCAGTGGTTCATCTCCTTTTGGTAGACAAACATTCTTGGCACTGAACTTGTTAATAATAAGCTGTGCCTAGGGTTTAAAGGAATGTGTTTACAATGTATAAAAGAGACCATAGAGGGTAAAGTTAAATTATATCCAGCCAAAACTGATTTTATGTGAAAGTTTAATCCAGCAGGTGCAGAAACAGTAGGGTGGGGAAGGGGTGGAGGAAATAATAAACCAAAAATGTTCTCAGCCATCAATATTTGCTGCCTGAGAAGGGGGATGAATCCTGCTTCAAACAGCCCTTTAGACGCCACCGCTTAAGTGTCAGAAAAGGAGCTCTTTCGAGGCGACATTCACACCTTGAATAGCGGGCGGTGGGTTTTGACAATAATAATTTTCTCTCGTTGCAGGCCAGCAGCTCTGCTGCCGGTTTACCTGTCCCCAGCAGACTGCATGGAGCGGTAACCTAATCCCCTGCCTTGGAGGGTGGGGGGCAGAGGCAGTGCCTGCAGGTCTCCCCAGCCCATCCATAATTATACAGCCGTCAGAGGAGTGCCTCGGGTTGCACATTAGGTCCTGGCTGAGATTAGTAATTATAATATCAGTTTTCTCCAAATAGGTCTGACAGAATGGCACTGGTAGCAGAGGTGACTCAAAGTTTAGTAAGTCTTAGGGAAAGTTTACTGTCTCCTGCTGCTTTCTGTCCCACAAATTTGGCCTCTCTAATAACCAGCACCGGCCACAAACAGTAGGAATCCCTTTCAATCACTATTAGCCACACTTCATTTCTGTCATATTTGACCCCTGGCAAGCTGCAGCCCAGCAAACAGCATTCCCTGCAGAAAGTAACCAGACATCCAGGATTTACTCGCTGACAAATGACATTTTTAAGGGCCCTTAAAGACTCTGAGACAAATTCACAGCAGGACTCTGGAAAGCCCTTTACCAACCTCCAGAGGAGATAAGGGATAGCATCACCCTTACTCGGTAGCACCCCATCTTCAGCTGTTTCTTCTGTGTGACTTCATGTTTGCTGGTACCTTTGAGAAGAAACTGCTGCCCCCCTTTAGTGTCTTAAAAGCATGATAAGGTTATTTGTGTTAGATACTGGGAAGTTTCCTAACACAAAAATGTCTTTCTCTCACCTGGATGCTTTCACTTGCAGCTCTTTCTGAGGAGTTCAGCAGCTCTGGTTTTACTGGGGAAAAAGTGAGGTGCAAAGAGGTTGTTGGGGCCACCAAGCAAGTCTGTGCCTTAATTTTAAAAGAAACTTTTTGGTTCATCAGGGAATCAAGTCTTTCTTAAAATTCTGTTGGGCGCAAAAAAAAAAAAGTCATAGGTTTTTTTTTTGCATGTGTAGTTTCTTGTAAAGACAGTTGTGCGTTTGAGGCTGGGTTGCAGACACCATTATCCAGTTAATTCATTGCTGTAAGGGTCTAAAATGAGTGCAATGTGAACCTGGAAATGGCAATCAGGGGAAGAAGAGAGCAGAATAACTCTGTTGGGAGATGGGAGCAGAATAAATAGGAGATGCATAGACATATCCATCTCTTTAGATGCTTCCAGCCTAGTAATTCTGAGGTAGGTCCTGGTTACTCAGCGAGATCTACAGGATGAAGGTTAGGCTGTAGTCTGTTATATTAAAAAGTCAGGAGAAGGTGTAGCAGGACAGAAAAACCACAGCTTTTGATGCCACATCTTCTTACATGCTCTTCCCAGCTGTTCTTCCTTCTTTATTTCATTTCCTCACCCTGTGATTTACAGAGGAGGGGAAAAAGAACCCAGGAAAACATCTTGGGTAATGGTTTATGGCCATTCAGAAACAGTGGTCATGGAATACTCGCGTGCTTCCAGTAGCAGAGGGGATGTTCTCCTTCCCACCTGCCGTGACCGTGACGGCCAGCCGTGTGTTCGGTGCAGAGGGCTGCCAAGGTGCGGCCGGCGCTGCCCCAACCGGGAGAACTGCATTGTTTGCCCTTCCGCGATATTTTTCTGCAATGCTCACAGTTGACATTTGAACATATTTTGGAGGGTGTGTTGCAGCCGCACCTAAGCTTGTGCCCACAGGGCTGCTGTCTCTCTGACCCTGCTCTCCCTGTTTGGTATATGCCTGCCCGGAGCATCCATACTTCAGTGAGGCTCTTTGCTTCGCATCAGGTTTCCCACGGGCAAGCTGGGGAGCGTATTGGTGACTGGAGGCAGAAGGGAGGGTTGTCAACCCACTAAGGAGGTACCTTGCTTTTAGGTCAAGAGCAAAAGACTTTTCTCCAGCTGGTCCTGCATGCTTTCCTCGCCCAGTGCCCGCACACTCATACTTTTGCATGCGAAATGAGAGCTTCACCATAGTTTCTAGGCTTCTGCCTTTCTTGGCAAGCCAGTTGGCACATTCAGCTTCCGAGTGGCCCAGCCAGCTTCCACAGGTAGAGGAAACTGGTTGGGTTAAGCACTGCCGGACTGAGAGATAGCTACCCTCTCAGCTGGGGAATGGAGTTTGCCAGAGACTGGGATTAGGTGAATGAACATCTGTGGGGTGCAAGAGTTGTCATTGATGTAACAATAAGTGTATGTTAAAGGGTAGCACAAAATAGTTACGACTTTCAATAGATACCTGTGAAGGGGTAGGGGGAAAAAAACCCACGACGTCAAGCATTACTGCACACCTGTGTGTGTTTTGGGGCCTGAAAGTGAGCGCTTTCTAGAGTCTTTAATGCCCAGCTTGGCACTTTGCTGAAGAAGGCTAAGCTAGGCTGATCAAAAAAGAGCAGTGTGAAGAGGGAACAATTACTACTTGCATTGTGCCATCAGAGATTGTCTCCTAGACCTTGATAGGCCCTTAATATATTGAAAATAGCCTAAGAAGGGACAACTTTGTTGCTGGGATTGTATACGTTGTATCTGAAGTATTTTGCAGCCATCAAAATGTCCTTTTAAAGTACATTTAAGCTTTGGCTCATCTTCTCCTTCATGCCCCCTGCCGAGGCATACAGAGTGAGTAAAGGTAGCCCAACAGAGCTGAAATCTGACCAGGTGCTGGTAGGGTCTGTGGTTCATGCTGGGATGGATCAGTCAAGAGAACCTTGGTCAGNGCTTTGGCTCATCTCCTCCTTCATGCCCCCTGCCGAGGCATACAGAGTGAGTAAAGGTAGCCCAACAGAGCTGAAATCTGACCAGGTGCTGGTAGGGTCTGTGGTTCATGCTGGGATGGATCAGTCAAGAGAACTTGGGTCAAACAGCATGTTGGCCTTGCTGTTAAACTGGGGGAAGAAATCAGGCATCTGGGACAGAGCATGTAACTTACTACTGCCCCCCACTTTACACCCTGCTCTTCCCACTTCAGAGGCTCTGGGCTGATGCACTTATTTAAACACCAAAGGTTGTGCTACTGGAGAACCATCTTGGCTGAGGCAACCACCGGCCCAGCCTGAGTAGCCCGTTATTGTATCTTGTCAGGTTGGTTTTCAGCTGTTTCAGGTTCCTCAGCCACATACGAGCTCTCTGGCTGGGGCCAGGGAAGGGAGACCCATGAGGTGTGGGGAGACACCTGTCCATCCATGTAAAACCATGGGAGGACCTCATACGTCCTCAGCATCATCACTATTGCAAAGCCCAGAAGATACCTGCTTTTTATTACTCAGGCAGCTGAAGTCCACTTGCAGGAAAAACAGGGTTTCCTTAGTTCTTTCTGATTTTTTTCTCCTCCTTAATGTCATTAATTGATTATCTTTCAGGTCGTGGCCAAGGACCTGGATTACCAAGTTCCCTCTGAGCCTGAAGGCGCAGGATACTTCTGAAGTCTCAAGGCAATATAATTACTGAGCTATAAGGAGAGATGGAGCCCAGTTAAACTATCAGCCACTACTGGAAATTTGCGGTGGAGCCGTGCTGAACCTGCAGCATGTGAGACAGAAACTTAATAAAAAGAAGTCTAATCCTGCTGAGAAGAGGTATGTCTTGTGCTTAATGCATTGAACAGGGGTTCAGGAGGCAGACACCAAATTCCCGCTTTCCCAAATTCCCTGCCTCAGCCTTGCTGCCTGCCCTTAGGGTTGCCACTGACTGACTGAGCAAAGTTTCTGTGTGCCTGTGCAAAGCCGATTTCTCTTAGAAAGACAAGATGCCTGACACAACTGAGCCCTGCTCCCAACGATTGCCATCAATATAAAGTATCGCAGTTAAAGGAGATGGCTGGATATTTACCCTTGAGTAACGACTTTGTTTCTCGGGCTAACCCACAATGTAGAAGTATTTGTGGCTTGTTGACTTGCTGCTATGCTAATGCTCCTTCCCATGGTTCGTTTCTTTTCTTTTTTTTTTTTTTTTTTTTTTTTTTTTTTTTTTGTGTCGCTCCATTTGTGTGAAAATCTGCATCTTTACATTTCCAGTGAGAGTCTGGTCCAGACTGAGTTAATATAAAGCTCTGTGGAGAAACAACGGGACAGGCTAGTGTTAAAAGGAAGGGAAGCAGAGGTGACTCAAAGTTTAGAGAGCCTTAGAGAAAGTTTACTGTCTCCCGTTGCTTTCCGTTCGACAGAGTTGGCCCATCTAAAACCAAGACTGGCCAGCAGCAGTGGGAATCCTTTTCAATCACCATTAGCAACACTTTTATTTCCATCATACTTGACCACAGCAGGCTGCATCCCAGTGAAGAGCATTCCTTTCAGAAAGCCAGCAGACATTCAAGTGCAGCGGATTTACTGTGTGAAAACGGCATCTTTAGGGGCTTCTGAAAATGTTTAAATGAATGCTCTTTTTTTTATTCTTTCTCACAGCTTGATTCTCAGCTTAGAAAGCCCTTCTTGCTAAACAATTTTAGAGTTTCCTACAGGAGCTTAGGAGTTAGGTTAACGTTCGCAATATAAATGTTCTGTTGCTGCTGTGAAATTCCACATCTCTTAAGGCTTGTATATTGGCAAAACGAATGTTTGAAGCTATTTTGTTCAGGGTGAATGAATTGGGGTTACTGATGCATATTTTTAAGTCGACGAAAGAATTCTGCACAGTCTTTTAGTTTTGATGAAACTCTGCAGTAACGTTTGGGAAGTTTTCTTGCTCTGCCTAGAAAGACAGCCGTCCATAATCCAGCCCTATGCATGTTGAAAAGAGCCAAAAAGAAAAATCTCCCCCCATAAACCAAAAGCTGATTTTTTTTGGAGAGAAAACAAATAGGAATAAAGTCAGTCTCCATTACAAATCATAACTAAAGCAGAGTTAGAAGGAGCTGGATAAATTCGACTTGCAGTGTGGTGGGGTGGTAGGACTTCCCTTCACTCCCCAGACCAGATTAAAGTGGCTCTAGGTTTGGTTCCTTCCCTGTGCAGAAACGCCTGGGCTCCCGCCAGTTCTGACTGGAATCAAAGGGAATCTCTCTTCTGCAGTGAATTATGTGACGGGCAATTATGTGCAAATAACTATAAAAGTATGGGTTTTGTCAAGTTCCCGTAAAGTCCCTGTTTATATTCACAAACTTTTACTGTCTTCTTCCCTGAGGCTGGAGATTTCGGGAGCAGCTTGTGAACTTTGTGCCCCTCATAATTTTGTTTTTCTGATCCCAGTTTTGGGGGTATCGCTACACCAACAGCTGCTCCCACGATGGGATTTCCACATGCTGATTCTACATGCCTCTCCTTACGCAACCTGTAATTGTGTCCCAGGTTAATCCCACCTCACTAAATTAATAGCCCAGTCAACGAAGACAATCTTTTACAGTTACCAGAAAGAAATGAGCATATTTAGGCAGTTTTTCAGCCCACCTATGGGATGAATCATCTTCTAAAGAGGTTGTAGCCCGTTGTTAATTATGGAGCCTGGGTGAGTCATTCCATAACTGAGATGCCACCGGTGAGATCGGGTGAATCCAGGCCTGCGGTGCTCCTGCCCGAAACCGTGGGTGCAAATTTGGTTTGGGTTAGTGTGAAAACATAATGCAGTCCAAAAACCCATGTGCAGCGTAACAGTTTGCCATACTTCTGTTATTCTTGGGGAATAAGTGCGGAAACGCTTTGGGAGTCGAGCACGTAATTTGAATATTGGGCCTTCTAATTGATCCCAGTCCCAACGAAGACAGACTTGACATTACATAGTGTATGATCACTGGCACAGCAGGGGCAGTTAGAGAGAGGGGATTTAGTGGTGTGTTCATGAAAGACCTAATGGAAATCAAAGATAAAATGTTGCCTCCAGGAAATTATGCTCCCACACACATGCGGCCTGTTCTTTCTTACACCAAGAATATAGGGAATATTTAATGAACTGGAATTTAAGTAAGTATAGTGTGTTTCCCACTGCAACTATGTGGTCTCCACTAAATGCAATACTGTATTTTTGATGGGCAAGCAAATTGGTTTCTTTTGTTTTGTTTTGCTGACATTAGCCAAGAGCTTACATTTTCAATTTCCTACAGTAAATTGTGCTTGTCCCCTTTTGAAGAGTACAGAACAAAGGTGTATAAATGCATGTGTCGAGAGCGTCAGTGTGGAAGATGGAGTTCAATAGTGCAGGTTCTGCTGGTTTTAATCTAGATTGAGGCAAGACCGTCAGATATTTTCTTTCCAGAAATCACTGCCCTACTAACAGTTCCCATGTCCTTGTGCACTCCTACATTGTAATAATATTCAGTAAAAAAGTATTTAGGTTGCCGTACTGCATTTAAATGACTGACTCATTCAAGTGCTCTGGAGGCTGTAAGTTAAACCTTCATTATAGATTGACCAATTCAGACTTAAGGTGAGATGTGCTCAACAAACATGGGTTTATCTTCTTTCTGCCAAGTAAAACCGTTTGTGTTTTGCCAATATTTTGCAGCGTAATCTCTATTATTAGGGTATAGGTGGGATAGCGTGTGCGTTTCCTGTTTCGGCAACAAAATTGGTAGTGCCTGGGTGCTGAGATAATTTGAAAGTGCAGCCAATGGAATGTTCACAGTGATCAAACTGGAGCTATTGCTGCTGTGTCAGCTGCCAAAGATACCTAGTTAGAGACTTTGTTCAGGGAGAATGAGGAAAATTCATAGTCCCATCACATTAAGGGCTTTGGCTGTTCTCTTTTTTTATATATTTCCTTTTCCCATTTATATGTGTGCATTTTTATCCTCCTTTACATCTCTCTGTCTCAGAAAGGTTCTTGTTTTAAAGGTTTTGTAGGTGTTGGGAACAAAAGCAGCTGAACTTATAGTCTTATCCATCCAACCAGCTCCTCCTACCATAGACAGCTGTTCTTTCCTTTCAACCCTCCAAAACCACTGTGATAAATGTTTCATTTTTAAAAAATGAATCATCAATCATAACCCTTCTAGTAAGGAGAAGAAGATACTTCTGAACAATAACTATAAAATTTCCTTGCATTCCTTTCAAGACAGTGTCTGTTGCTCTTCCTGTAATAACTGTCCTTCCTCTGCACCTCCCCGTCCTCTGTACTGTGTGTTTCTTCTTCTCCATCCTCTCTGAAAACATGCTGTCCGCTCTCTCTTCCCACTTGTATCACATTCCCTTACTTTTATCCTTTCCATCTCATTTCCATGGGTCTAGTCTGGTACCACTGATATTAATGGATATTTTGGCAATTTCTCTGTCTATAACAAAGCCGGATGCTGTCTAAGTGCTGCTGCACTTGGACCAGTAGCAAATGTATCAGGTTGCCTATGAAACTCCATCACGCTGGTGCTCTACAGGAAAACCAGCTCCGCTTTTGTCAGGCTAGCCAGGATGTGCATCGTTACTGAAGAAGCAGTCAGGCCGTATGGAAAATTAAATCAAACTCTAAGATCCCAAGATGAATTGGAGATTGGCTTCCTCCCAGTTCTGTTCTTCAGGCCTGAGATCTTTAGCAGACATCTGCTGGAGGAGGGATCAGGGAAGAAGGAAAAAGATGGAGCAGGAGACAGCAGCTGAGGCAAAAGCATAGTGGTCCTTCTCTGCAATGGTTTCTAGCTCTCTCTAAACCTCCTGCTCTCAGCTACTGAATGAGTACTCACGGTTCCAATTTCTGTTTTCTTTTTCCTTCTCTCCATAAAAGTACAAATATCAGTCTGTACTAGTTAGGGTAGTTTGGCTTTTGGAACAGTCAAAGGTTAAGAAGTTGTTTGGGAAACTTTACGGTAATACATAAAAAGCGTGTCACCTGTCTTCTCTCCACACTGGAGAGCTGTGTTACAAAAACTATTCTTGAACTGGTGTCTCAGGCTTCCTTTTTAGTTAAAATAAGATTGACCATGTAAACCAGACATGAATCTTGAAAAAGAAACAGAGGTTGAGAGAGGAAGAATCACAAATCAGGGATTGGAAAAATGTCTATACTTTGTCCTGGATCCATCCCCTGTAAGCACTTTAATGATACATTAGAAAGCTAGTAACTCTACGCTTCCTCTTGTCAGTGGAAACCAGGGGGTATCTCCAAAGAGCAATTCTGCTCAGCTAAACCCAAGTCAGCCTTTATCATCTATGAATAGAGACAGTACATTAACAGGAAGCAAAGGGCAACTTATTTTCTAAATCTGGCATTTTAAGCAAACTGTTAAATTTGAAAAAGATGGGATGGGTCCTTTGTATGTACACAGAGGAAGGACCAGCAGATGAATGAGGCTGCATGTATGGGGCGAAGAGAAAAATAAGTAACAGCCAGGAATAGATGTGACGAAGTGACGGGCACTTGGCAGAGTCACCTATGGTGACAGAGAGGAGGAAATGTGGAACAAATATCCTTGGGTTTGGCTATGTTTAGTACGCAGTGGTGACAAGGCAGCCAGGAGAAAATGTTGGAGGCTGAGAGGTAGGTAGGATTGCTTAGGAGGAAACAGCTGGACCATCTCTGGTGTACTGGAGTCTCTGGTAGATAGACTGTATGCAGACCTCCATTTCTGATAAGCTCAACGTAGCTGGGATTTTATGCTTAAATGGCCTCGCTGACTGCCATTAATAATTTGCATCAGAACTAGTCAAAAATTAAAATAATTTTTCCATGTTAAAAAACGCACCCTAAATAATTTTCTCAGCTATATGTGTAGGACCGGCATGGCCATAGCAATCCTTGAAAGGTTAGAGAAGTTACTCGCTAAGAGACCATTGCTCTCCCATTTGTTTATTGCTTCATCTGACTTATGCACTACCCATGTTGCCGAGGGTTGTCTATAAATCCTGTACCAAATTAAGAAGACCATCTGTTGAAGAAAGCCCCTGTAAGGAGGGCTTCCTGGAAGATAGCACTGATGAAACTGCACCTATATACCAAGATTTGAAGCCCCGCTTTCTCTGCAGAGAAGGGGGCAGAACTGGTTTTCTGTCGAGCAACACACAGCTCCAGTGAATCTGTAATTTCCAAATGTCTGTTGATTGAATTTGTGTATTAATGGTTATAAGGATCTTCCTCCTTAAGCTATAAATCACATTTTATGGTATTAATTCATAGGAAATGATTAAAGCATCCTAAATAGGTAAAGATTTACAGGTTTAATATTAGCTGCTTGACTGGCATCTCCCCTTCATGTTGTGGTGCCAGAAGAGTGATTGGAGCGAGTTCATTTTTATGGAGTTATTCTTCATTAATAACCTGTTTCTGACTCCATCAAACATGCGCAAGGGACACAGAGGCAGTTATTTGTTCTGAATATGAGGGACTGTAGGTTAAATGTTTTCCTTCATTTCAGATTAGTTACAGTACTGTGTTCTCTGCCTTAAGCAGCAGCTCTCTGCTGGGAGATGTGTGAAAGAGGCAAGCAAGTCAGGTTATATTCTTCATGACAAGAGTTTCTGAAAAGTCAGGTCCTTTGTGAACAGTTCACTGACTTTTGGCTTTTTTTTTTTCATTTCATCATGCAAATGTTTTCCTTTTCAAAGAACGCACAAGCTTTTAAAAAATAATCTTGCTGGGGATTTGAAAGCATGACGGAATAGACACTTGAGAGATCAGTTCAGAAAATGTTTTCCTAGGCAGGGTGCAGCAAAGAAGAAACAAAATGTTGTGAGAAATAGATTGTGAGTTAGTACTTGTGTATTGGAGAGGGTAGAGGGCAATGTAGAGAGGATCAGAGACGTAGTAATTGGGTCTGGGAAGGTCCCAGGTGGTCAGGAGAATATGGTTGACTCGTGCTGGCATGAAATAGGAAGATCTTTGTTGATTGACAGGTTGAATTTCAGTCTCTTGGTGCCTGGATGTACATAACTTGTATATCATAGAATCACAAAATGGTATATCCCTAAGGTGCCACATTTCTGCAGCAAACAAGTCTGTGTTGGCATCTCAGCTTTAACCTCCTGTTAAAAAGAAACATTATTTAATGCAGAAGTATCTCCATGTTTAATCAAACTCTTCAGGCTAATAACAAACAGAAACTTGAGGAGGCTTCCTTCTATTTTGATGTAATCATTTTTCTTTAGTGGAAAGTGCTGTACCTTTTGATCTCCTGAAAATGAGACGCTTTTTTTGATGTTGTCTAAATCATACGCATCGCACTCCTATTCAGTAAACAGTAAGTTCTCCATACTACTCACGTCTCACATTGCTCAAACCTAGTTCATTAGGCCACGTGGGGATGAGGTACGATCAGTTGTTAGCTGTCATGATGGAAGATGGATTGTCAGTGGTTTCCAAATTGGGATCCACAGACCTGAAGGTCTGCCAAGATTTAGCTGATCTTGGAAATCTTTTGTGCTTTGATTCAGATGTTAAATCACGTTCAGAGAAGTTCACTAGTCAGAAACATCATCAACTGATGATACGACTGGCAAAATTTGACAGGAGTCGACACAGTCATGCAGCCCCACTCTGCCTGAAGAACTGTCCCTTTTCCCAGACTTTGTTCAACATCCCTTTCTGTGAAAGGCAGCAGCAGTGTTGCTGCCACTGCAACATGGTGTAGTTACCAATGGGAGAGAAAGAGTCTTCATGATGGGCTTTAAGACATGCGTATGGTATAAAAAGTTTAGGGACACTTCTGGCTCTTCCTTTCAAGAGGTTGATGTGAAAGTGAATTATTACCACCACAGAGAAATATAATATTAGGATGTTTATATTTTAGAGGTGGTCCATGCACAATGCCTGGAGGATCTTGTGATGAGATGTCACATCAAATCAGAAATCCAACACTCAAATTCAGTTGTAAAAAGAAGGTTTTACTTTGACTCTATTCCAGCACTCTGACTCCGTTCCAAAGAAATACACAGTTTCAGAATGATTTTTATTTTGCTTTGAACACTGTTCACATACACTAAATGAAGAAGAACTTTCATGTTCTGGTTAGAGAAATTAGCTCTAAGAACATTTTAATGCTACTTGCTCTTATTTTTGATTTCATGTTCCAGAAATGTCTGCGGTGCTTGCTAAAGATCATAAAACATCATCAGCCTCTCCTTTGCCATGCATAATGAAAGCCATCACTTCAACAACACTGGGAAGAAGCTTTATTTACACAGCACAAAAGAAAACAGTTTTTTGAAAGGCCAACATTAATCGTAGACAGTAAAGGAAATGACAATGTTTTCACAGCAAAACACAATGAAATATTTTTATTCTAGCTAAAGAACAGGTTTCTCATTCTGAGCATAACACCGTACTCCATGCCAAAGAGATACAGAAGTGCTTCTCCAGCACTGTGCCTCTCGTGAGACCCCACCTGGGGTACTGTGTCCAGCTCTGGGCCCCCAACAGCAGAAGGGCACGGACCTGTTGGAGCAGGGCCAGAGGAGGCCAGGAAGATGCTCAGAGGGCTGGAGCCCCTCTGCTGTGGAGACAGGCTGAGAGAGTTGGGGGGGTTCAGCCTGGAGAAGAGAAGGCTCCGGGGAGACCTTAGAGCCCCTTCCAGTCCCTAAAGGAGCTACAGGAAAGATGGGGAGAGACTCTGAATCAGGGAGCAGAGTGATAGAACGAGGGATAACAGTTTTAAACTGAAAGGGGAGATTTAGGTTGGATATTAAGAAGTTCTTTACTGTGAGCATGATAAGACGCTGGAGCAGGTTGGCCAGAGAAGTTGTGGTTTTTTCTATGATACTATTTCATACCACCCAGATTCTTACTTCTTGTCTTCACTTCTGTGAGATCTGTATTTCTCTTACAGTCTGAATACACTTTGCAAAGTGTGTGAAATTCCAAAGGATTTCCCCTGAGTTGTCAGATACTTGCAGCCCTTTTTTTATCGACTGATTGCAGCTTTCAAACCATCAAAAGCAGATTGATGCAAAATTTGCATCTTCATGCCTTGAAACCCTACCTTTCCTTCTCAAACCGCTTCCTTCACTGTTCCAAAGAGGACACAGCTCCCGTTTTCTAACAATAGTAGTATAAATCCTAAGTGCATTAGTTCTAAGAACAGCTCCTGGGACATCTTTCTGGTGATTCTGCAGGTATTTACATTAAGAATCTATGACTGCTTGAAAAACATGGATCAATATCACAGCACTCAAGTAGCATTTGATTTTTTTCTTCTGTATCCTGGCCCGTTGTTTTTCGTATTTCTAGTAAAATCACATCCAGCCTAGCACTGATCTTTTTGGCACTGCCCTTTAATAGCTGCCACCTATCCAATCAAAGCAGGGCAGGAGCTGCCAAGCTCGAGCATTTCTTTGCTTTATTCCTCAAAGAATGTCCTTGCCTCCTCTTTCTTGGATGTTTTCTGTACAATGTTTGTGGCTCTCTCTCTATTCCCCAAGATGGTGTTTGCTTGCAATTAGTGGAGCTTTTGAGCGGATTTAGGCCGCTGGTACATGTCTCAATAATCACCACTTTTCCACTCTTTCCAGTCATTCTTTTGTGATGGGCAAATATATTTCACGACATAATAATATCCCTTGGCAGATTTGATCTCATTCTCATAATGTGAATTTTTATAGACAATGGACTCAATATGCCAGTTAAAACGGATTTTGATTTTGCTTATCTACAGCCAAAGTTCTCGGCCCCTGGTGCACAACCAAGCCATGTGTAAAAAGGTATTCAGCTCTGAATGAGATCACTAACATCTGTTGCTGCACATAACATTTAATCTTCAAACACCATCAACAACAACAGAAATCAGGCAGTTCAAAACATGTAAGTGGAGAAACATGGGCACCGTGAGAGTGAGCTTCAGTTCCTCTTAATTGCTGCTATGCTTTGTGTTCGCCTCGCAGCTACAGTAGCCCACCATCGAGAGTCCCTGAGGATTGTACCGGGAGAGTGAAAAAAATCCTACTTTCTGAGAAGAGCAGCCCAAAATGCAGCCACTCCCCACCCATCCCATCCCATCCTGTGGACAGTTGGGTTCTCGCTCAAAGCAGGTGCAAAAGGGTGGTAAATGAGAGAGGTACTGAAGTGCTCAAGAGTGTTTGTTAATATAGTATCTGATACGCAGATAATAGCCTGACCTTTATGGTAAAATTAGTTCATAATCATTCTGGTTGCTCTTGATAGCCTACAAATGCAATTTTGAGACTCTTACGTGTGGTATTCCCGTAAGAGAAAATACGGTCACAATTTTCCAGTTGTCCAGAAGAACAGGAAGTATCAGACACCCCTTCAAGGTGCTCTTTGCATTTGTCATTGAGATACCTTTTGGCAAATTTGTATTTCTTCTCCCTTCTCTGTTCCTCAGAGCTATGGTGTCTCCTGGATCAGGAGCTGAATAAGGTATCTGTGCTTCTCTAAAGCCTTTCTAAATGATTTGAATCCCACCTTGGAGCTTTTTCAGAAAGCTTGTGAAGAGCCCTGCTTCTACATAGGTGTATTTTTTTCTCTTCATGGATGGCAGATGACGTTCACAGGCACTGTCCTATATGCCTGGAGTCTGATAACCTCAGGCATCTGAATCACACCCATGTGTAGTCATGAATTCATGAGAACGTTGCTGAAGCCTCACATGTTCTCTTTACTGCTTTTCTTAATCATAAAGGTTCTCCTGTCATGTACTGAGTGCTCTCTCAAACCTTTATTTGCTGTGCTTTGCTGATAAGTGTCTTGAAGTTATTCTGTTTTTTAAATATGGGGGGAAAATACTGTGGCAATGATAATGGGAATAATATAAGAGACTGATGAAATAAAGTAAATTAAAGTTTAATGCTAGCAGAGGAAGGTAGTTATGACATTTTAGTTATATTGTTCTGTCTTCTAGAGCTATAGTTCGGAGTTCTTGAGGAAGGGAAAGGTTTACTGAATTTTGTTGCATGACATTGTTGTTTCAAATATTCCTGCTGGTCTGGTGCTATTCCGTTCCCCATCTCCTCCACTGCTCTGAATTTTCTTTGACTCACAGATTTCACAGGAAGTTCATCACAGCCTTGCACGGGCTGAGGGTCTATTCCATTAAATGGAAATTTGGGTCTCTTGTCCTTTCCAGGAGTTGCGGTTAATGAACCTGCACCAGGATTTCCTACGTGATTTGCGTTTGGTACCTGTGGTTATACCCTCGCATTCCTTGCAGTGAAACAGATGTTTGTCATATGGTCCTAAACATATAAATCGGCCCGGTCTTTCCAAGCGATTTGTGTGCCAAAGAATTCAATTATGGCTCTGAATGGGCCTGGGCCATAACGCTGTGAGACGAGCTTATTTAACAGAAATTCTAGAGCGTTTGGCACGGTGTGTTTACCAGGGTGAGGCGAAGAGGAATGAAATGCACTCCTGGAAGGAGGACTGTCATGCAGATGACTCGCCGCAATCAAACACTTTGAGAAAATGCGGTCTCTAAATATTATGTCTACAACTAATTAACTGTATTTATTGTAAGACCTATAGAAATACAGAAACTGTGAAGTTTAGGGAAAATTAAATTAGGTTTTTTAAACAAATGCCAGGCTGCCCAGCATTCTTTTTTTTTTTTTTTTTGAAAAAAACAACAATCTCTTTGCCAAGTAAACTGAAATATGCTAAAATGCAAATGTTGATGTGTTTCAACAAGGAAATTCAATCACTGAATGCAAACTTTGTTTTCAAAAATTGAAATATTGAAATCATCCAGGTTTCAAACTGAAAAGTAGGATCATATATACACAGTCTTTATTTAATCAGCAACTTTGACATTTTTACGTTAATTCTTTTCTTCAGATACTGTGTTTTGCAAATGTGAAATATGCACGATTTACACACAGTATACTCACACTCAAACAGACACACTTGCAGTAGAGCTGACAGATTTACCTCCAGATGTGACTCTATATGTATATACATATGTGCCATATCGTAAATATTGATTTTTCTCCCCCTTTTTCATTACCAATGCCTCAAAATTGTTTAAGTATACTTGCGTAGCAATTGGTGCCACTGGAGATGTGGTGGTATGTGCTCTTTATTGTAAGGGAGGGCAGGGCAAGGTTCAGTAATCAAATTCCTGGATGAAAATGTGATCTTGAGTGCAGTGGGCACGCGGTCAACAAATAAAATCAAGTGGTGCCTCACGCTGATAGAACAGGACATGTGTTCTTTGCGTAAGTATTTTGATGCCTTGTTGATGGCATCAAAATATGAGAGAGAGTAGAGAGGAGAGGGAGGTACTCTGTCTTTACAGTGGGTGAGTATCTGAAAGGCAAATCCTCTACTGGACAACAGAAATAATGCCTTTCCAAGTAGGTCTTAGGAAAAAATTTTTCTCCACAAAAGCTACCGTTCCTCATACAGCACGGAGAAAATAGATGGAGCAGTCAGGAGACTAGTGACCTTAGGCAAATCAACACCACATACCATTTAAACTTCAGATCTTGGAAAAGCTGTTTGAAGAACAGCTTCATGAGCCAGCAGTAGGCTGGCCCTCTTTTTTTTTTTAATTTTTTTTTTCCCCTTCCCTCATCAGGATAATGGTCCCTCCTCTTGGCAAGTGAGAACTTGCTCCGTGAGACCCTGCGTCCGCGCCTCAGTTGGAGAGCAGCCCAGGAAAGCATGGCGCTGCTAGCCAACCAGCGTGGCAGTGGGGACATCCGAAGAGCATGAACATCTTTCTTCATCCTGGTCAGGAGGGTATTAGCCCAGCACTGAGTCTAAGTTCACAGGGAGCCCCGCCAAGCACCTTCTGGCTCTGTACTAGAGGAATGGTGCGCAGGAGCCAAGGCAGGGAAGCCCTGAGGAAGGGCTGGGGCCAAAACTGGAGAAATCAAATCTAGGTCTGAATAGAGTGCTTCGCTGACCAAATTTGGATTGTCACCAATTGCTTCTATTTAATGAGACCCTGCGGAAAGTAGGACCTTACGCTATAAACTTCCGAAAGGGGGAGCAGAGTGTCTAGGTCCGTGATTAACCAACTAGAATAATCAGTTGTGTGCGAGACACTTTGGGGGATAGCTCTCATGCAGTTTGTGGAAAGAACGAGGTGTCATTTTGGTTTTTTAGGGATGTAAGTTTGTAACTAATTTTTGTCTCTCCTTGCCAGCGTAACGGTTTGAATGTTAATTTAATTTTGCAGAATATCATTTATGTAAATGTAATTAGAAGGGAAACATGATCGGGAGATGCACAGCACCAAAGAAAATTTATTACTCCGAGGGGTATTGCTCTAATCATTCAACTGCAATATTGAGTTTCCCCAGATTTAATCTAAAAGCAATAAATTACAAAAGGCTAATGTCCTGCCCAACAAAAAGCTGTCATGAACCCAAGTTTCTGTGGGGAAAAAATTCAACTTCATTTCAGCAACAGGCTCTCCTCGTTTACACATTCCTTTTATGATTCCAGTCAAGTCAAAGTAAAATGAATACAAATGTGTGAGTTTGAACACTTTCCCTTGAATATGTATGTGTGTCTGTTGGTGATTGTAATAATCAGCAATCCAAGGCACTGGGACTCCGTTATCTTGGGCCAAATTAGGAATGCAGTCCCGCAAAGGTACAACTGCATATTCTTCTCCCCCGCTTCGCATGACCCTGTGATTTAAGGGAAGGCAAACTTGAGTCTGATTAATTCCAGTGTCCATATGAAAGCCTGTTGCTAATGTGCTGTCAGTTTTGTTCTGCTGACAAAATAAATGGGGAGAATTGAGCTCTGCTTTTGCCTGGGTTAGTGAGTGTAGCCCATGTGCTCCATGGGAAGTGCTCTCTGCGCAGGGAAGTTGCCCTGTTGATGCTGCTGGTCTGCATTTCTTAAAGGGACACTTTTTGGAAAGCGGAATGGAAAACAAACGGATAATCAAATAATATCGTGTGGTTACTACTCGAAGCCCTTGAATAGCAATTCTGCTGTTCGAGGAGCGTCTCTCCATGTGATAAAACCTGCAATGAAAATTTGTCAGCGAATAAATAAGAATTGGTAAATGCCTGCCCAATGCATAGGCTAAAACACTGTTAAGTGTTGGGGTTTTGTGGTGCAATTCAGTATGAAGGCTGTTGCCAACATTACGCTTCGCGAAGAAGAGGAGTAATTAGTACAGGAAATAGGTTTCTTATGTTTTATTTAGCCAAATTCATCTCTGGTTTAACTCCACTGTAGCCTGTATTACATTTGTTCTTATTTCCCAGTGTTCCTCTGCACAGTTCTTTATACCGTGACCTTTAATTCACCGTGATTGTCTTTTATTTTAGGTGGGGGCCATAGTTCCTTTCTCAATTTGTTAGTATCAATTATGTTGTAAGCCCAGGTTTCTTGGCTCACAAAACGAAACCCATCAAATCTGCAACAAGTTTTTACAAAGTGCAAATTGGCAGGTTTACAGATTCCCACAGCTGTACATGGGACGCGGGGAGAAGCGCCGGGATGCGGCCTCTAAGGCACGGAGAAACAGAACTGTGAGAGGACCTGGGAAAAATGTAAGGAACAGAGAAAAACGATGTTGTTATTAGCGGGAGACGAGGGGCTCAATGTAGGAATTGCTTATGTCCTTGAGGGGGGAAAACAGCTCTTAGGAAGATGGCTGGAATCAGTAACTAACAGCCTGGAGAATGAGGGAAGGTGGCTGGGCTTGTTGGGACATATAAACAAGTTTGTGAGGCTCAGGATGTGCTGCTGACCAACAAAGTCAAGGCAATTATGAAAACAATTATTGAATTCAAATCAGTAGCTTCCTCCTCAGAATTCAAATCCGTATCTTCTTCCTCGTCCCAGTGAGCTCTGGAGATAAGGTCCAAGGGCTCTGGTGGAGATCAGCGCGTGTGTGTGAGCAGGTCTGTGCCACGGTCCCATGCTGCGATGGCACTGATGGGGCAGGGAGGCAGCTGCCTCCTGCCTCTTGTGTGTGTTGTGGAGATGAGTTCCTGCACTGGGAACTCTTCTTAGAGGGATGCTTCGATGTGGCAGACACCCCAACTTCTGTTCCCTTTCAGCTAAGCCAAAGTTAAACTGAAAGGCAGAAAAGGTGGTTGGGTAGGTTCATAGCAACAGACATACTGCATCAGCTTTTGGTCTGCGGGGTGCTGGTGTAAAGCTGTTATAGTTGTAATTTTCCACCCACGGGTGTTTAGGGAGGTGCAAATGTGTGCGGCAGAACATAGGACAAACTGCTGTGGGTACACTTAATTACAGTGAACGTGCACAGTACTAATCATCTCATCCTTGATTGTCTGCAATGACAGCACGGATCGTGACAACCTGAAGCGTAACCTGCAGCCTCTACTATATGATTGCGTAGAGGATGGTTTGCAGCCAGGGCTGGTTCTGTGGCTTTTTTGCAGGCAAATCAGTAGAGAATGACAAAACCGCAGAGCAACAGTGGAAAAGTTCTTACCTTAGTGATCTGGGGTGTACAGGGATTGCAAGATGTAGCGCTAAGAGACCTGAGATGTATTTTTCGTTTCACAAAACGTAATGTAGTTGTGAAATAAGCTTAAGATTTTTTTTTTCTGTATTGTTTTGCATAATGCAAGAAGGGGAATCCTGCTTTGTGGAAAACGTTTTCTGCCCCAAATGAAGATGAGTGTTCTAAAATTCCTTAAGATGCATACATGAAGATTTTATTAGTCAAAGAAGTCTTCCAAGATCATCATCATTTATTACAGTTCCTGTGTTTTTCATTCCAATGAGATTTATAATTATAAACTGGTAATTAAAGAGGCTCCACTATGTAATTCCATAGGAATTCCACTGTGATCTGACATTAATTAACAACCAATTATAAATTATGATATAACTTTTTAAAAACCCACCAGTGTCTGGATGCCTTCTTTCAGTTACAATGAAATGTTAGAAGGAATTTTGCTTTTGTAAGCTGGAGCCATTTGTAGATTGGTTGGCACTACCTTGTGCCATGGGTGGTTTTCCGCAATGCAACAACTACGTGGATGGACAGGTTCAACCTATTAAGGATTTGAAAGAATTTTCATCCTCATCTTTGTTTTAAGAGGCATCTGTCTTGCAGGATTTCAACCTTCCGTCATGTCAGCAAGTGTGCACACTTTAACGCTTAGATTTTATCTGACCCGTTATGTAAATTAGGCTGATGTGATGCATCGCTTGTCTGCCTGATGCAAGCTTTCTCTGGCTTTAAAGTATATTTTCAAAAATTATAGCCAATCAGGAAGAAGAGAAATAGTTACCGGCTCCAGTAAGAATGTCTCTGAGATAGATAAGACATGATAACAGGTTAAGGGGACAAACTGTCAAAATTCTGGCATTCTCTTTTTTTTTTTAATAAAGATCTATATGGATATCTATATGATATCTAATGGAATTTCTGTGTCCCCAAAATCTGACAGGTAGAAAGCTACCTAGAGACATGTGGGTTATAAAATGCCTGGTACATGTAGATAATCAATACTTAACATCTCTCTTTCCTAATCATCATTAGGTTTTTCGGAAAGAAGGAGGAAGTGGGATAATACCGAAACCCATTACTTACAAAACTATGTAGAGAACAAGAGACGTAAAGGGAGACAACAGATTCTTTTTGCATGGATGAAATCATGAGGTAAGTTTTCAAAGCCTTGCCCTGCACGTTAATTTCCACCATCTCCATTAAGCCAAAATGAAAATCACGTGTGTGTTTCTGAGTATTTCTTAGCACACTCCTCCCTTGCCTCTTTGCAGCTCCTCCCTGGGACCTTCCATTCTCCTTTGATCAAACGTCCAAGACCTCTCCCGTGAAGTGTGGCTTCTGAGCTGATCAAAGTTAGTATGGGTAACAGAGTGAAGGGAAGCGTGGCCCTTTTAGTCATCTCCACATCCAGCTTACATTATAAAGCAACACTGGTCTGAGCACAAAGTTGTTCAGGAAAGTAATAGCGTGGCTTATTTGGCAGCCAGCTTTTGTTGGCCTTGGAGGCCTCACTGTTTCTCAAGGTTGATGTGGTTGCATGGATGTACATCATTTGTCTTTCCATTGTAATTTTTTGCCATTTTACGATAGGGGAAATCCATGGGAGCAATCCTCTTACTTAAACTCGGACAAATCTGACCGTCTTGACCAAGAGACCGTTCTGTCTGTCGCTTTCTCCATCGCTAATGTGAATGTACCTGTTCTATAAAACAGATAAGATTTCAGCCGGGAAATTCCCGTAAAAATCTCATCCTGTTATGATGTGTCTAACTCGTTATCAGGGCATCTCTGAACAGCTTTGCCAGTTAGCCAGAGATGTGTCACTGACAGCAAGGAACAAAATGCAGCTTTGGCATAGGGAAGCGTTATAAACGTACTAGATCAGATCAGCATCAGCAGTGAATCAACCTACTCCTCCTCTTGGACCCAGGGAGTATACATGAACTAAACTTGTTGCTTTTACTTGTAACTATCCCTAGAAGGTATTAAGTTTTTAAGATCTGGCTACATGCATTTCAGATATTAATATGTTCTTTTGGTTCTGTGCCTGAATAAGATTTAGAGGAATTTGGAGTGCAGCTGGACGCTAAAGCTTTAGGAGATCCAGCGTCAAAGCAGGGCTCGTAGTAACCAACGTCCTGTCAGCAAATCCTAATGTTCTATATTTAACCTACTATTAAAATTATGTTTTGTTATTTTTGTCTACCTTCAGCTCAAAAGTTTGGTTTCTGTAAGACTGCAGAACAAGGCAAACTCAGTTCAAGCTATAAAATTTATCTCACTGCTTTCTTTTTAGCTCGCTGTTGATCTGATGGCAGCTGAAAGGGCAAATGGGAAAGGGAGGTATTATGTTTCAAGGGGAGAGTTATAAAAGTCTAAACTGCATCCAAAGTATATTTTACTCCTAATAATGAGAACTGGATGAACAGCCTTTAAAATAATATGAACCTACCCCAACTACATTGGTTCAAAACTAACTGATCTAATGCAGTTTCCCAAAGAATAATTGATATTATATAATCATAACTGGCAGTTTATGTCATGAAAGTGACACTTGACACTTTCCTGCTAACCAGTTTAACATCATCAATTAGAACATCACTTGTGTAATGACATTTTAGTAACCAGTTTAATATCATAAATTATGACATCACCTTCCTTTATGGCATCAGGGTTGAATAAAAGGTTTTCTTTAGAAAAGAGAAAAAGGAAAAAAAGTAGGAAACCTTAACATTGCCCCTCTTTTTTTCCTTATAAAAGTTACGTATGTTCTAGCCCTCTGGTCACTATCCTCATTAGGGAGGATCTGAGAGCTGAGAAGCCACAAACAATTGAAATAAACAAGTTAAAAGAACGTGCTCTGGGTTAGCACAGACAACCTCCCAGTAGACAGTAGTGTCCTTTGCATAACACCAGTGGAAATCATCCAGAAATGGAGAACAAAGTATGGGCTTGCTCATGGAACCTGATGAACTCAATTATAGTGCAGGAATATTTACCGAGATGTGGTGTGAAAGTTCAAGATTGCATCATTGCCCGCCAGCGGGTGTTCTCTTTCTTCATGGTCAGTGGCTTTAAAGTAATCCTTTATGTCTTCACTGAATGGTCAAATTTGGGTGCTGGAGTCTGGTATTTTACATCTCAGACTCTTGTGGGCAACTGGATTTTAGGGTGATTGCTGATGATTTGAGTCCTGAGTTGGCAAATGGCTCCATTTATTTGTATCTATTTAACCTCATGGAACCAGACAGCAGCCAGACATTAATTGAGTTCAGAGTATTCTCAATTAAACAAAGGTCCATGAATGTGTGTCTTTGTAGGATTAACTGCAAGGAGTCAAATATTTTAAGTAGATTGTGTGTTTTCAGAGCTGACTTTCTAATGGCCCATAGCATCAGCTTCCTTCCCTTCCTACCAAGGTTAATAAAGTGCTGTCAGTGACCACAGCCACAGGCAGAACAAGTCATAATCTAGCATTTTCAAAATTCTTCCTGCAATTTTTTCTCTTGAAAATGAATCATTATCATATTAAACTGTGCTGAACTCCAGTGGGACTCTACCCTGAGATAATGCCCGGTGTGTCCTCTAGTGCTTGTGCAGAAACTTAACCTTGTACATTCAGACGGTCCCTGCGAGTTCATGTGCTCCTCCCATGGCTTGTCTTCATATCGGGTCCTTGGTTTGCAGAGTGGGGAAAGAATCCTAGGTAGGAAGTCAAATTCATATTTTAGAAACTGTTGTATATGTATTGGAGCATAAGCGTGTTCCTGAGTAATCCAGAATACTTTCCCGTGCTAATTCCCAGAATGTAAATCAAGGATATGCCAAATGGGTGCCACATGCCATCTGGGTGACTGTTCTCTCATCGATCAAGTGTCCAGTGCTCAAGAGATGCCCAAATACTGGCAAGAAGGTGATAAGTTGGTAAGTATGATAACACTTCTTAAATTACAGACAAAATTTTAAGCAAATCCATGTAAATTGTCAGTGCATATCTTAGTGGTCTCCTGAGGATGCCGTGATTTACCTCCTCTCTTTTCTCAACATTGTTTCAAAAGTTTTTTTCCCCCATGAATATTTATGTCGATGCCTCATTTGCTGACTGAATTTCCACTCTGCTGGAATTATGCTTCCCCATAGTGCACCCAGGAAAGGTGAGCCGTTAGAGGTGAGGAAAAGAGATTCTGTGACCTTTAGGAAATAGCAAGTGGCACTAGATAAAACCTATTCTGTGAGGGGTTACTTATGGATTGGGTGGACATAATTACCAAAAAATTATTGTCTCTCTGAAACAATTAACTTCTGGTAGATCAGAGTCCGAATCTCCAGAAGCTCTGAACTTTTGCAAATTGGCTTTGGCCGTTGCCACTCTTAGGCAATGAGTAATTCTTAAAATAGGCCTGAGTGATAGATACCACATATTTCTAGTTATGAGTATGGACTTATTTACAGCTGGCATTTTTTTTAAAGTGAGTTGTAAATGTTAAGGTGCTAGATTCAATGCTTATGAATGTGTTTCCTTGGTGATAAAGCTTTCACTAAGCACGTTATCTATCTGTGCTATCTTATATGCAGACAAGAGATGATTCACGCTGTATGTTATAGGTCTTGTGCTTTAAAATTGAATCCTCTATTGACTTATGGCTGAGAAACATGGAAATCAAATACACAGCTGGTTCTTCTTAAAAGCGAAGTTTTGGCAAAAGCAATGAAGGCTTTAATGCATTACAAAGTGTGCATTTTTAAAAGTTATTTCACTTCCTATTTTCTCTCTACAAAACTCCCTGAAGTTAGGAGCGCTCTTGTGTTCCATCTTGCAGTTTCAGCAGAACCTAGCCTTGATTTTTCATGCCCCGCTACTGCCTATTAAACACAAAGAAGATGTTAGTTCATGGGGGTACACAGATTACATAAACAAATACACAGAATTAAATCTTTCTGACGCAAAGAAGCAATTTTATCTAATAATGAAGCAGTTGTGGCTGGAAACCTCTTCAGTGAAGAAATAGAAATGACATTGGAAAAGGTGAGGTGGGACAGACAGACTGTATAAAACCCTCCTTGCTCTGAAAAATAATGTCACTTACATTAAAGTGAGAAGTGCTGACCCAGTTGAGGTCACTGGGAGTTTGACCATTCTTTCCACTTAACCTTCCTTTGTAAGTAAAATAAGGGAGAGTTGGCCCAATGGATGTCTGGGAGTAGTTACCTAGGGCATCTCTGCTCTCCTCTGGCCTCCTATGAGAGGGTGGTCTTGCTTTTCATCAGCTCCAGCACTCAGGAGCTTAGAGGGGGGGTTATAATACAGAAGAACAGGTAGATAGATGCAAAAGATGCAAAAGGAAAGGAAGCCTGCAGCCAGTGAGACACCGCTGGTCACAAAAAGCTGTTGTCCCAGCACATATGACACATCAGGGCTCGAGAACTATAAATGGCATAGGGTTATGTGGATTAATTGCATCATAAAGTAGAGGGTCCCCAAAGGAGGTCTGGTCTCAGCTGTGCTATGACTGGGACAAACAATTAATGAGACATCTTACAATCTCATTAGGCAGGACCGAAGTAGAGAGCATTAATCTCCCATTCTCTGTGTTTGAGACTTGAGCTTAAATATGCCCATTGTTTACACAAACAATCTACAGAGCAGAGGGGAATGGACCTGACTTTTCCTGAGCCCTATTCCCAATTTTAGGGACTGGCTTTTCTTTCCTTCCTGTTTCCACCAGCATAGCTCTGCAACCGTCCTTATTGCGCAGAAGTTATCAAAGACGTTTAGATTTGCTTTTTTTTCTTTAACTACAGCTTCCATTTCTGTGGTTTACGTTTTGAACAGCCACGGTGTCATATGGTAAACAGCAAACTACTCTATTCCCAGTGATCTTCTCTTCGTTTGTTAAGTAACTCATTGCTTTCCTTGCACATACAAAACTGTCCTATGCGTTTTTGAGAATGATATTTTTAGGGTCTTCAAATACAGTAAAGGTAAATCAAGAATGAAGTCAAGTGGCATTGCTTTTCTGAAGCACAGTGGAGAAGAGACTTTCTGACCCTGCAGGTTTTAAAACCTCTTTTTGGCCATTTAGGAGAAATGAGACAGATGTTGACACCCTTTCGTACCCATTTAGCAAGCTGTAGCCCAGGCTGTAGCAATTTGATGGAAAAAAGGGGTTCCCTGGTATGTGGCAATGCCCCTGCAGAGGTCTGAACTCTGCTATTGGAACTGGTACAGGCTTTCTGGTGTCCTTGGATAAACTCTCGTATCGTTTAGCAAAGCTGTCAAGGGCTGACATTGGCTTTGGAGACCAAAGATCTCTTTGGAGATCATTCCTGTCAGCCTCAAAGTGGACTAACACCCTGCAGATAGCTCTGATTAGAGGCCAGAAGAAAGGAAGAAGGTATGGTGTCTCCTAGAGCCTGTGTTCCTGCTTTTGGATTTGCTGCCTTTGTTGACTTGGCTTTGGGACAGCTTTTGCTGGAGCTGTTGCCTAGATCCAGATTTTGGCGTTGTTTTGTCTTTTCTTGTGCTGTTTTGTCCCAGTTTGTCTTTGGAAATGTCCAAAAATGGAAGAGGCGCCACTTTGTCAATACTGGGGAGGGCAGAGAGTGTGTCTCCTTCGCTCTTGCTTGGCCTTGAAATTCCCCTTAATTAGTATTATCATTAGATTCTCACTCATATCACCCACTCTGTCTATTCTGCTTAAATATACTACCTCCAAACACAACAAATCTGAAAAAATGTGCGTATTATTTTTCTTTCTAAATCAAGTCCAAAAAAAATGAACCAGCAGTATAGTTCCGCTATAGTGACTGCTGATTTTGCGGCTTAATTTTTTCCCCCCTTCTTTCCTATTTCCCTCTGTTTTTCTCCACATCTCCAGGATACATAAACTCCCTGTCACTCTCACAGCTCTTTCCAGCTCTGCATCTGCCTGTCAAGGAAGAGATGGTAAAATTCCTACCACTACCCATTTCTTATGTTCAGAGAAGTGTTAGTCCAAGATCCACAAAAGTGATTTGTTTGCCTAGATTTTACTCATTCCATGAAGAAGTCTGCAATTTAACAGGAAACAACACAAAGCAAACAAACAGCCCTCTAACCTAGGACATTCCGCTAGAACATCTCCCTTGGAAAACTCCTGCATCAGAACAAATACACGGGGATTTGGAAAAATTTGGTTTCACCTAAACTTTGCCTGGATAACACATTTCCTAGAGAGCAGTTTCCTTTGTGAAAACTGTCTGAAAATGGAGTGAGATGAAAATTAGTATTTCTCCTATCCCATCCTTATCCTAAGCATATTACTGAATATTAACTACTAATAAAAAAGGATAAAAGGACTCTATAAGTTCCTGAAAGTTGTTCAAGATGGACCCTTGTGAGAGCAGGGAAATGAGTTTGAAGGAGACAGGTCCCATGTCTTTTTGCTTTACCTATATTAAAGAAGTGCAGGAAGTAAAGTGTACATTATTGTCAATATTTATTTTCAACTTTGCCAGTATTTTCATATGTATCTTCAATTACAAAATTGACACATTTTTCAGGTAGTAAATATTTTCATTAGTGTCAGTTCCTTCCTCCAAGTTGAAGCATTTTTAGGAAAAATTAGAGATGTGACAAACAAAATAACAAAGACAAACAAGGTAATGTTTGCTTTTCCAGCAGTATCCTTCCATAGTTGCTGTTGACATTTTTAGTTTTCTGATGATGGAGCTGTTTAGTAAGTCCCTTTAAATTCTTTCCCAGCCAGAGTCAAAGTCATCTCCCAAGCGAATTCCTCCTTACAATTACAGTGTGGTACTTCATACCTGGCATATCTGTTTCTCAGTAGTGATTATGAACTAGTTAAACTTAAAACAGTAATCTGTTTTTTAAAGTTCCTCTTTGTCGTTCCCCATTTTTCGATCCCCCTACGAATATCTTTTAAGTGCACCTGAAGTCCTGCCAGACCCCAGAGGATAAAGGATGCACCGATGTTGCAAATACCTGGCTCTTCCACTAAGTGGTGACTTCGCAGGGACCATCCTGAACATCAGCTTTGATTTTAAAGTATGCTGTTGCATTGGCACAGCTGGGGGGCTAAACAAGTGAACATTATGTCATTTTTAATAAATATCCATTGGACTTGCATGGATTCTCAGTAGTTGATGTATCAAGCCTTCACTAACTACAAGACAGATAAGATAATAGATACATCAGTTAAACCAAGTTGAGCTTAAGTGTCGTAGATAATCAAGCTTGGCATAAATTCTAATTCTAGCAATTTCAGCAAAAAGCATAACAAGTAGCCAATCTGGGATAAAAATATTTTTATTTCAATACCTTTTTCTTCATAACATCCTTCACAGACGTGATAACATTATTTTAGTCTTTAGAAAAATATCTAACAACATGATTGTCTCACACCAGGCATAATCCCAGTGGAAATTAAAATTGCATGTATTTTCTCATCACTCTTTATTTAACAACTGGGAGAGTTTTAATATTTGAGACTCAGCAAGAAAATTGTCTTGAAACACAGAGATTCCTTTGGGGTAATTTCACTTTTGTTTTGTGTGAACTTTTAGGTGAACAATTTTTTTACAGTAATATGGATCTATGGATTATATGCTGGGTAACAGGACTTTCTATATGTGCTTCTCACTAAACATGCAAGAAAAAATAGCAAAGAACATTCTAATAAAGCCATTTGCCAGCTAGCCATAGTAATAAAGATGCCCTGTGTCAGGTTTTTTTAATAGTTTCTTTTAAACCCATCTCACTGGGTTTGAAAGTGAACCTGAAAGTCACTGTATTCCTTCATGGCAGGCAATACAATTGCAATACTTCTTCATTTTTCACAACAATAACATCAGACAAAAGAGGGTGAAAGAATAAACACAGCTCTGCTGTTGTGAAGACAGGAAAAACACTTTAGACTCTTAATAACAACTAAAATTACAGCATTTTATTCAGAGCTATGTTTGATGAAAAGAGCAAAAGTTGGTTCTAAGAAGAGAAGACAGCTGAGAAAAATATACTGAGACCTCTGCTTTGTTTACATGGAGAATCTTGGAAAAGCTTTCGCACTATTACTGCCCCAGCTCACCCTAGGGCAAGACAGCAGGGTAAGCAAGGCTACCACAGAAAATAGCACTGCTGCATTGCTGACAAAAAGTGGGGTGGTATCCCTGCTGTAAAGTCAATAAGAAGGGATTTTTTTAATAACTCCCGAGTATATACTTGGCCTCAGTGCAAGTCAGCTAGCAGTTTCCTTGGTGCTTTTGAGGACACTGATTTTATTTCTTTTTTTTTTTTTTTCCTCTAAGTGAGAGGACATCTGGCATGCCCAAGAAATCTAGCATTGAAGTGACTTGGTCATGCAGTTTGCTTGACTCAGAGCAGCGGCATCCAGAGACTGATGGCTCATCTAGAAAATGAGCTGGTTGTTTCTCTTCAACAACCAAAGGGCAAATGCTTGCAGTGCAAAATAATATTACAATCGGCTCTTGCCAGTGACCATAGAAAAGTGACAGTGGATTTAGTAGGGTTGATTGTATCAGCTGATTTCCATTAAAACCATTTCTTTTTGCCTGTAATCGACCCTCAGGAGATAGGCTTGCTGGCAAGGCACCACGACTGTGGTGTAGTGGCTTCCTATATTCATTATAGCTTAGATCTCTTCTGCAGATTGCAGATTCGGAGGTCAATAAGCACCTTTCAGAAACACACCATTCATACTCGGAGAATGCAGTTATTGCACTGCCTTGCATTGGGCATTGTCGCTTGCTTTCACGTGTCCAGCAGAGCAACGGTGAGGCTCCTGTTGCTTGCACTCTTGATGTTTCCATCTTCAGCGTTTCTGAGGCAGAGAGAGACCTCCCGGTCCCTGTCAGGAATGTGGGGCTCTTCCCTCAAGTGTTTCTAGCAAAGTCAAAACAGCAATGTCCAAGGCCTCTCTTTATGCAGAACTTTACTCTGGAGCTAATATTAGTGCCATCATGTTCAAACACAATTTGCTCGTCATCTGGGATGATTGCACACTGAAATATATGCTTAGATATGTATTTCTTTGGATTTCACTCTTACTGTAATATTTTGATCCTTTTCTGTGGTTCTTAATCACAACATCTTTTTCTCCCATGAAATATCTTACAGGAATTTTGTTTACTAATTCTTCAACTAACAAAGGACCTCAGGCCTCTGAGTTGTTTCAGCAAAGAAGGAGGCATCAGATCTACCCCTCCAGTGCAGCGTCAGCAAGGCCAAACAGAAGCAGAAAGTGCTTTGTGTGCTCTTCTTTACATTAGTCCTGCGAAGCGTGCAAATATTCATACAGATGAATATTTGCCAGGCCAGAACATTTATCAGCAGACTCCATTTCAGTAGTGCAATACCTGTGGGTAAGTCTGTAAGAGAAGAGAGGTCACTGAAGACGTTTATTCCCAGACAGTTCTGCCAATCACACACAGCGCAAGACCTCAGGAATCTTAATAGCATGGTCCAAATGGGCTTCAGATATTTGTGGAGTCTGGGTAGCCAACAGCAGTTTGGTGTCGAAGGGAGTCCGCTGTAAGTCTTTTGAAAAACTCAAAGTTCTTCACCAAAACGTCAGATCACTGTCAGAACGTCTAAGCCAGAAGACCATTGTTCCACTTTTTTTTTTTTTCTCTCTGCACCTAAGCTGAATGCTAGGAATTCAGTACCCGGGCAGAGGGTGGAAAGCCAGTGTTTCTGAAAGAGAAAGGCTATAGGTAAGCTCAAGGTAGGCTCTGACTGCCCTTGCGATCTCTATGCCAAGAACAGGGGCACTGAGGTGGTTGCCAGAGTTACCCGTGTGCAAGCCAAGTGGATCAGGAGGGCCACTTTGGAACAGTTATTGTCAAAGGTGTCCATCAAATATCATTCTGTTCAGCCCACACATTTTCAAGATGAGCAAAATTCCTCCTGCCCAGGCAACAGGCTCTTCTAAGCCAGGGGATGATTTTGCATTCTAAACCTTGGAAACTGAGTTTAAGTTGTTTGTGCAGACAATGTGCACAACACACACCAGCCTATGATCTGGTTCTTATGTGCAATGGTGTTGTGGAAGGCCAGATATCCATGTCAAAAATGAACTTTATTTCCTACTGAAAAGCCTTGTCATCGCCTTGTCCATACTTGGGCACTGAAAAGATTTTGGTTTGTGTCAGTCATGGGTGACTCTGGAGTGTACACAACTCTCACCAGATTATTCACCGAGGCTGCCAGTTACTTCTGTTTGCAGACCACCTTAGTTACCCTTTTAAATATTGCACCTCTCACTATCAGAATCTTTCAACCCTATTGAAGTCATCGTGATTATTTCCTAGAGTCTGTTTCTCCTGTATTAACATGACTGATCCAAGTATATTAAAGAATTTCCCTTTAATATTCCAGTTTTTGAGGAACAAACAGGTCATCTTACTGATAGAAGTTGTTGTTGCGCAGAAGGCATTTTATTTCTTATTCTCTTTGGTATTTTAACAAGGGCAACCAACTTAATTCCACATTCTCTTGCGAGATTTTGCCTTCTGGGTAAGGAACATCCTTTACCTCCCCTTCTCCCCCTTTTCCCAAACAATCTTCTGCCGTGCTGGAAAGATGGAATGTATAGGTGATATCCCTTTCAGAAAATATATCCATAATATATCATAAGTATTGTCATTATGATGTATTAATGTAATGCATCATCAGAGAGCTGTCAGGGTGAAGATTTATTACTCTGAAATAAGTTATGGTAAGACACTGGGGAATGGGTTGACAGAATTTTTGTTTATTTTTCTAAATTAAGGACTTTTAAAGTAAGTTTAAAAATCTCTTTCCTTCATGAAGTAGTAGGGGTGGAGGGTCACAGAAAAGAGGACTTGAATCAAAAACACCAGTAGGACTCTGGAGGCCTCATAGAATAAGAATGTACTATTTTTTCCCCCAGGTAGTTTCCATAAGGTCTGCAAAGTTTAGGTTTCCAGCTTAGATGAGAGCTACAGTGGGCAGTCAAAGTCATTTTAATCAACCCAAAGTGGACTTTATTGTTTCTCCTTTAAAGGAAAACAGAGGCTCTAAAGCATAAAGACTTGGGCTAAAAAAGGTAAACCGGGCTAAAAACGGTCCCAAAAAATTGCATTTTAGTACAAAAGGCTGTTTCCTTTCCCAGGTGTGTCCAGTGGACTTATCCTAAGCCTGATATAAATGCAGAGAGAGCTTTTCAGCAGGTTTTCACAGACTTTACATCAAGCCCCTTCCCCGCCTCATGTGGTGAAGCCATGAAACTTGGCACATTTATAGCATTGTAACATAAAGCCATCTGTGTACAAGTACAAACTTTTCCTTATTGCCGAAGTGCTTAATGTAATTACAATCAGGCTTGCTTCTCTTCTGCTCCGCTCGTCCATGTGCTGGGATGGATGAAAACTTGCACTGGTAAAGAATCCCGCAGCATCTGAGTTTGCATGCCAGGTACAGCAGCGTACATTGCTAACCTTGTAAATCTCAGTCCCTTTTGCATTGAAAGGAATGCACATAACGTTGCAAACTGTCTTATGGGGAAACTAGTAACAGAAATATGCCAAAAAGTTCAGCCTGGATTCTTTTCTTGATAACTACACAAGACACCTGATTGAGGAGCTCAGATGCCCTCACTTCCTTGTATAGTCGATGAGGAGTCAGAGGTGTCCCAGAGTTTGGATACCTAAAATGGAAACTCCCTTCAGGAAGTGACTTTAAAATTTTGCTGGCTAGAAAATGAACGTGGGGCTCCTATTCACCTTGTTGACCACCTAAAGAAGGTTATATTAATCCTCAGTGTCAATTCCCCAGGCTGTCCCTGTCCATAGCAGCTTCAAAGTGTTTGTTTCATCTTATGATTCGTCTCTTTCTGTAGACTTCAACTATTTCCAAATGCGATGTTATCCCATGCCACTTATTCTATCCTTGCATTTCCTATAACACGGTAATTTCCATGCAGTTTCCTTAATATGGAATATAACATTGGTCAGTGCAAGTTAAATACCAAGGTTGCTTATAGGTTAATGAAGGCACCGTGCTTGCTGCTGACTGATGTAATTACTGATAGGTGGGACACTGAACTTGACCCTACAGCCCATAGACATGTGCTTGACTTTATCAGTGGGAATGGTATATTCGAAAGGAATATTAACATTAAAAAGAAACCCATGCAGTGGATGAATAAGTTTTTCAGGGAATAAGTTTTTCAGAAAAGAAGAATTGCTGAAGGCAAAGGGTGGTTATGCCAGAAAAGTCTGCAAATTTCTCTTCCTGAAGGAAAATAATGATAAGGTGCTTAATTTTGGCCAATTTCAGGAAAACAGTTAAATTAATTACCTAAAACGTAGGTGTGAAATGAATGCAAAGTTATGCAGGTTACCCAAACTCCTTTACAAACTGTGCTGTTGTCAGTCTAGGGAAAACCTTTCCTCCTCCATAGACTTCAGAGTGGTTTGATCATGTATAGTGACATAGATATGTTGGCTCAAGCCGAATTTATTTTGAGATATTCTCAGAAAAGGGCATATACAGGTGCTTATGAAGCACCTGCACTTTGCAGATGCCAAAAAAACTGTTTCTGCACAGACACAAAGCTCCAACAGGCTGTGTAGATACATGCTTGTGGTTAAAAATGTACTAGTGTCTATGGACTCTATATACCCATCTCAAATACAGCAGGGATTTTAAGAAAGGCACAATTTTTTTTTTTCAGTTGCTGTAACTAGTCAAAAATTTTGTTAGCATGTGCTCATCATTGACTGATCTGCTTCATGGAAGAAGATGGGCCTGGTCCTCTCTAGTGTCAGGGGAATGAGCTTGTCGGATCACCTTATGAAGCGTGGTAATTGAGGGAAGATTTGTGTTGGGATCTATAGTCTGCTGACAATAGTTTCTTTCCTAATTTTGTGATGACAAAGGAAAGAACTTCTGCCCCGTGCTGCCAGTGTTAAGAGGCAAGTAAGTCTCTTTATTTGAAGGTTTCTATGGAAAGTTGTCACATACGCTACGAATCAGAAGCTTAAGTGCTTGTGTTGCATAGAGGTTGGATTTTACCCAAACTCCTGTCCCCTCTATGAGTCGGGTTTCTCTCACATTTAGTATCTGTGGTGATTGCTGCTCAGATCACCAGTTAACACAGTCTTCGGTCAGTAAGTTTTAAAGGAGGTAAAACATCTTGGAGGGACCATATGAAATCTATCATGGCAAACCACTGATAACTCCACATCTTATTAGCTTCAATTAAATATTTCCATGGGGAGCTGTGGAACTGTTTAAAGTCATGATGACACATACACACACTTTGTTCCATCCAAAGAAATAATCTGTTTTCCAGATTTCCAAATAGCCAAGCTATTTTGTTGTTGGTTTTTCTCTTTTCCTCCTTTTAAAAGAAATAATTTATAAGAATTTATCTTGGGCTTGCTACAGATTTAAAAACAAAAAAAAAGATTTCTTCTGTCCGACTTTTAAATTATATGCATGACCAAAGATAAATATGTTTTTTATTTATAACTGTGGATAGATGCCAAACAAAGCCTTTCATATGACGCACCGCTGCTGTAGTGGAGAAGTACTTAAAACAGTTCCAGTCAAGTTAGGCCCCAAGACTTTTCATGCAACTTCATGCAAAATGGTTAAGACCTTTCTTTTTTTTTTTTTTTTTTCCTTTTCTTTTGAACATCTTCAAAGGTTACAAGTGCAACATGCTTAGAGGATGCCAGGCTTCTTCCTGTTGATCTGAGATGGTCTGAAAACCACATTGAAACATGGGAAACTGCAGCTACCACGGATTTCAGATGAGGGTTTGGGGGGTTTTGCAGGCTGTAGATCTCTCCTGGCCCTCCCCGCGTGGTTGGTAAAAGTTGGATGAAGGTTTTGGATGGAGGCTGGCAAAGCAAAGGATTGGTGTGCTGTTATGAGACTGGGATGAATGGACTTTGACAATACTGCTGAATAGGAATACTTGTGGAGTTAATACAAACAATTTGTAATTGTTAGAGCTGAAAAGTAAAAACATGATTATAAACTGTGCCTAGGATCAGCTTATGTCAGCTTTAAATGATTTAAAAGTCTAGTGTCTGGAGCTGCATCTTACTTGCCTGTAAAACTCCTTAAAGAAGACTTACATAACTGTATAAGCATGCCTCTTCCTTCTTGGGTATTTATTGTGAAAAGTAACCCTTTGTCTAGCTGAGAGGAGACAGCTTTTTAGGACAGATGTGAAACAAAGCCTTGCAGATAAATCAGAAGACACGGAATTTCTCAATTTAAATTGAATGAGACAGTTGTCTGGTAACAGTAACTCTTATAGAAACTACTGGCCGTCCTTGTTTTATGCAAGGAGAGGCTCTGAATAATTAGGTACTAGTGCACCTTGGTCACCTGGTGGCTTTGTGCTCTGCCAGGCTTGGAAACTGTTTCAGCATGGATGTGAAGAAAGTCCGTAAAGGATACAAACTTCTCCAAGAGAAGGGAAGGAGCATAAGAAAGCATCCTCTGTTACCTAGAGCCTACCGCCATTACGCCTGACCCTGGCTCATTATCCCTTGATATCTGGTGCAGACGATGACCTTTGATGACACTGCACAACAGAATGCAGAGGAGATGCCTGCCTTTTCATTTTGGCTCTGGAATGCCAAACATTGTAGCTTCTTCCTCGCGCTGTGTCCAGCCTTCCTTTACTCAAACACACGTACTAAAATTCAAATGCTTCTAAGTACTACTAAGCAACGCTGTTTAGGTACCAGGTTACATTTCTAATTTTGCTAGGAGTGCCTCTGTCTTCCCATCACCCGGGAGCCTGGAGTAGGCTGGAAGCAACTAATCTACCATGTAATGAGATAGGTTCCTGTTGACACAAGTCAAGGGCAAAACTATTAAGTCATTAGGGCTAATGTTGTAACATTCTGATACAAAGCCGTGGCCTGGGCCTTTCAGATTGTACCTCTGACCTTTGAGGATTAAATTTCTTCGCAGTTTATTTTTGGTACTCAAAAATCTGTCTTTTTTTTTTCCTGCTGCTTCACATGGACTCATCTTTGGCCCTGTACTAGGTACAGCTGGCAGCTTCTGGAGTCTTGATGTGTCCCAGTTTTATCAGAGGAACTAAGGACAGAAAAGATGTTGCATTCTTAATCCTGCAACGCTAAGAGTACATCACATATTCCTTTGCTTAGCGCTGCCCGTGTGACAGCATGGCCCAGGGGGCCGCTGGGAGAAGGGAGTCAGGGAAATAGAGGTGGCTCGCAGGATTCTTCCACAAAGTAGAGAAAGTGAGGATTCCTTAAAACAATCAAGAGGTCATTTAAATATATATATAATGTTAATGTGTCTTGCTATGGTCCTGTAATATTTTGGCAAAGTAACTTTTCTCAGATCTAGCAGTTTTTGCCAATAACCAGATGATTATTTCAACCATTGTATCCTTCAGCACAGCAGCGGGTCTGCACTTTTTTCACTTCCATTGCGTGGGCAAGGGAAGTGCAATGGGGCTCCAAACCTTGTCTTGCTGTTATCCTTACCCTCTCTTAATGGCCACTCTGTAGACTTGTTTGGCTCTGAAATTTTTGGCTTAATGCTTTTGCTTTTCTGAGTCACTCTCTGAAATAAGGAGCCGAGAAAGATTCTCACTTGGACCTGTGCTGGGTTGTGTCTCCATTTACTGTCACTCTGAAGGCATAAGAAAGAGCATAAGAAAGTGTCCGGTTCTCCAGTTAAAATCAGCCTTACCCACAGGGTAAACCTCGTGGCCTTCATTTGTAACGAACCAGTTTTCATTTTCAAGATGCACAAGGAAACCAAAAAAGGACACCCCAAACTGTTGTCTGAGTCCTACGTCCAATACTTTTAACCAAAATGGTTTAGACCACATAAAGAGGCCAAGAACATACATCAAGGCCTGAGTGACATTGTCAAAGCTGCTCACAGTAAGTCATTATTTAACAAGGAAGGCTCATATTATATGACACTTTTGTTCATTATATAGGAATGTATTCCATAATGTGGAGTGTTCACCAAAAAAAAAAAATCTGAGAATGTTTTAAATTTCGTTTTTAAGTGGTTTTTTAAGTCTTATCTTGCTTTTGCATTTCACTTGTACTTTTGGACTGCTGGAAAGGGTCCTCTCTCTCGAGGAAGAATTAGCAGACCACTCTTTAAAAAGGACAGTTGAGAAGCCAGGCATCCAATGAGCTTATGGCAATAAGCTGTGGAATGCTATATTGCATTAATTTCTGGTTTATTTTATTTTTTCATTCAGTGTTTTTTAAATATGATTACGATGAGGAAAATAATGAATTTCTGTGGGTTTTTTTTTATTTATTTTTGCATTCAGCGGCTTTACATACAACAGTGATGGGGAAAGGGAAGTTGCAGTAAAAAAGATTTTGCTCTGAAGACTCTACATGCCAAGGTAGGTCTGGAACGGGTGCTCGTGGCTGAATTAATAAACTCTGACTGTAGAGGTTTCGAACATGAATTCTGACAGACCCTTCACTGTGACAATACTAGTGGGAGTCACAATAATATCATCTGCTGCTGAACATCGCTAGCATGCGAACACTGTTGTGCCAAAGGTTAATATGCCAGTTTTATTTCCTTCTCTCTACAGCTATAATTTAAACGAGTTGCACACATAAGTGATGTTATATGCATAGGGGTTTGCATTAAGTTTGCTATGTCAGATTTGTTTATAAAAATCATATTTTGAACCACTTGCCCAGGGGCTCTGTTCTGGGGAGCTGCAAGCTGATTTCTTTTAAAGAGGTAGTTTTCAATTTCCATCAACTTTCAATAGAGATTTTGGAGCTCCGAGCAGGGAGCTCAGCTTTAAAATTATCACTTACCCAGGTTTACAATTAGCTTTGATTACTTAGCAACAGAGAGTTTAATCTGGTTTTACATGTGTGCCACATGACCCTTTCCATACCTTACTGGGATTGGAAGGGCCTCCTGTCTCTCTTGGGGAAAATTGCTTCCCAGCATTTTGGAGACCGTTTACAATGTTTTTGTTCCTACGCTGCAACGCTAACGTTGCCCATAAACCTAATAGTCACACAGTAGTTAATAAGGGCCAGAAAGTTTTATAGTCTTTTCCGCAGTTGTTAAAATCCTGCTACTGTAATTTAGTCCTAGCCACACAAACCCTATCAGTTGTGAAGAATAAGACACTCTGTATTGGTGTATTCTTGGAAACCAATGGAAGAGAGGACGTCTCCTGAGCATCTCGCTGAACGTAATGAACTTGGGGATTATTTAAATTGCTTGGCTTGTAATATAAACACTCGAGGGCTTGCCAGCAGTGTACCTTCAGGATTTGTGGCTTTTCTTAAACAAAATCATTTTGGATTTTTTTTTCAGAATCCATTGCAATTAGTGGCACTATGGCAAAGGATGGTTTATCAAATTGCCTTTCAGTTACAGAAAATAGAATCCATTAATGATGTTGCAAACGTATTTTTAGTCAGGTTCAGCAAGAATAATTTCCTGTCTCTCTTTCTGTGTTATATTATGTAAACTAAGAACATTTCCAGGGTACCAGCTGAATCGTCCTTTCTGCTGTTGTAGACCTTCAGAATGGATTTGACCTTCTCCTGCTAGAAGAGATGCTGATATTCATGACCACACCAGTGGAAATGAGGTATTTCTTAGTTAGTAAGATTTCTAGAATCAAACCTGAACTGAAATGGGCTCAAATGTAATTAGAGATTGACTACCAGTACCTGTTGGGTACACACTTACTCCAGTTCCTTAACCGCATCGCCATGGAGCGGGAGAGGCTGGAGCTGGGACTGAGTGGTCACTGGAGGTAGTGGCAGCTCTGAAAAGGAACTGTTCTCAAATTCCTCTAAGAATGAATTTTCCATTAATCAGCCTCTGCTAATAGCTAAACAGTTACATTAAAGAAATAAAATAAAATTGCAGCCATCTTTCATTCAGAATATTTTTGTCAGAAAGCGCCTGTTCTACCAGTACCTGGAAAACTAGTGGAGAGATTATTACACAGTAGTGAAGACCGGTGGGGGAGAGGAATAAGCAAAAGCTTATTTGTTTCAAAATTGGAATCCTATGGACAGGATGAGCTCTTAAGTGCAAGGATACTGCGTGCTGTCTAAAAGGGCAGCGTTCTAATTACTTGGCTGCCATAACTGTACTTCAGCGCTTAGCATGTTCTGATATCCTTTAGATTTCATCTTCTGCCTGTGCTGCTTGGAATTGCAATAATATATTCTGAGCTTCCTGTAACATTTATAAAGTGTGTTTTTTCACAGATTAACAGTGCATACTTTGCTACTTACATTTTACCATTGTTCTCCCCTGCCATCCCTGAGAAGAGAGTTGTGGGCTATCTTGGATGAGCTCAGCACTGCCGGCACATTTGGGTTTGCATCCTCTCAAAAATGGGTACAATCGATGGAGTAGAAATACGTGGGCTTGGAGTTGAGTTTAGTGGGACTTTTGAATGCAGGGAACAGGCAGTTGAACGATGATAGAAGTGAAGGGTGTGATGCGTCTGTGGCGGGTGAAGACAACAAGAAGTGTCGGTGAACAGGGATAGAGCTCCACACTTACTCCCCTGGGCGCTGTGCCGAAGCGTTACCCAAAGACAGCACAATTACGCTGCCACCATACTATAATAGCAGTCTAAAAAGGAAATGGTACTATTCACTGAGTAATTTCTGCCCCGTTGCATGATTACACTACTGGATTCATTTTGAAGCACATAAATGGGAGTACCCTTGTAATTATCTGTCTAAAAATACAGCACTGCCATTTCTGGGTTGGTTTTTGAAGAGCGGTTGCATAAAACCTTATCAAGATGCTTAATACACTGTGCCGTGCTCTTCTTAGGCTGGATTGTTACTGGGAAAATGAACTCAGCAATGCAATGGTTGCAATGCCTTCCGTCTCTGGCAGGCTCAGTGCTCCGTGTGTGATTCTTGCACAAGGCGTTTGAAATTCCCGTAGCCGTCAGGCTTGATGCTGTTGGTGTGGGAAGGGGTAGGAAGGAGAAGCAGGTCCCTGTGCGTGCCCCTTCCCACCCAGCCTGGCTTTCTTACTCCTTGGGGCTCTACACACCTCATCTGGTTCCTAATTATTTTCTGCTTAACCACAGACGTAAGCCAGAACATCCTCCTTGTTGTCTTGAACAAGCTGTGGGGAGAGCAGAGGAGTAACTCCTTCCCCAAGATGCTCCTGGATATCCTGTGAATATACACAACCCTTCGGCACCGGTTTGCCCCAAAAGTAGAGTCTGATGCTGTCTGATAGGCTGCTGCTATCAAGAAGTCAAGCACTGCTCTGGAAAACAGACTTGTCTTCATGCGGTAAGTTTGTTCTCCTAAACCTTGATCCCCAAACCAGTGAAATCAACAGTGTTTTGAAGGCAATTTCCAGTTATTTCCATGCTCTGGAGATTAGATTTCACTGCCTTTTCAACCCTGGATCTCAACAATTCCTGACCACCTCGCTCTGGCTCTTTTTCTCTCTACTGCGGGGAAAAAAAGATACTATTTAACATGATGAGGTCGAAATAACTGGGCACCGTGCATGGAAACTACAGCTCTATTGTTAGCACCATTTCACAGGCAAGGAAGCTGTGTCTGAAACGATACCTCCAAATTGCAGCAAAGCCGAGAATAGAATCCAAGTTTCCTTCTGTAGGTGCCCTCGTACAAGGAAATATTTCAGCGAATATTTGCAGTTATTTCCAAACATCTTGCCTTATTCTTAGTCACTTGGAAATGCAGCCATGACCTGGAAATGCTTCACGTTCATTTTCCTGTTGCATTACTTTTCTTTCATTTTCTTTCCTTTGTTAGTTGCAGTCGTTAACAGTTTGTGAATAAATCAATTTGAAAATATACTAGTAGGTAATCGAGCCTTTTTATTCTCATGCTGATTGCAGTAGAATACTACAGAGAAAATTGTATTTTCAAACTGAAATGGAGTACTTTTTTCCAAAATTGAACTGACTCACAAACCTCAACCCTCATCACATTGACTATGAATTAGGCTCCTTAAAAGAGCGGTTGCGACCCTTTGCAGATTTTCCATTACTGAGGAAGTATCCTTAGTTCAGCAACCAAGCGGGGAAGGCAGTTGGAGAGATACATTGTAGGTGACACTGTGGAATCGTAGTTTTTTCGGTATTTATCAACCGCTGTATTTTCAGCTTGAAGGTACCAATGTTTTTGTGTCGCCTAATAAATTACAGAATGTTTACATGCAATTAGGTATGTGCCTACGGAGGAGAAGACACTGGGAAACAGGATTTTCCAGAGGCAGTAGCTAGTTCAGAGGCCCAGAGCCACTGCAGTAGCTGTTGTCAGGGAGGGCTGAGTGGCAGTTCTAATTACCAGTGTCTGCACAGGTTTCTCATAGGAAGATACAAGCTGTCACGATCCCTTGCCAATCACATGAGAACTGACCTAGGGAGAACAGCAACTGAAGGTGAGTGTACATGTCCAATAAATTCAGTCCCCGCTGCATTAGCTTATTTTTAGGATTGTCCTGAAAAGACATTCAGCCTGTATCATAAAACCTTCCACCGAGCAGAAAATATACAGAATGATGATGACTTTAAATTTGGGTTCATGCCCTCTGGGGCATGAATTCATAGTACTTCGGATAGGATTTGATAATGTACTGAATGCTGAAGGAGCGCAGAATCTCTAGATGAGTTCACAAAGACAGAGCATTTATGCAAAGGTGGTGCTCTCCTAATCAAAGGAAGCAAAAGAAACTTTAATCTTAATTTTACTGCAAATGTTATTCTTAATTTGCAATGAAACCGCGCTTTCTATAGATGATAGTTCTCAGAAATAGGATTTTTAAAGTTCGGGCATAAATTTATGCATGCAACGGCTATGCCGTTCTATGATTTTTCACCTTTTTCCATTGAATGTATTAGAGACTTGTTCTTGAACATAGTTTAAACAATACATGTGTCACAAGCAATGATGAATCAAAGAAAGAAAGCATCCAGAAAGGGAAGCTAACTAGACAGGTAGACCCTCATCAGCATCACATTCTGTTCCGCAGATACAATAACAATAATTGAGTCAGACACACGGATTTTAAGTGCCTCTTAAAGAGGAAAGTTAGGGAGAGACACTGTGGAAAGAAAATTATACACTGAAATGTGGCATCTCAGTTTTGCAGCTGCCAACCTTGTTCTGTCAGTAGCCACAGCTGTTGCCTTTTCTTCTAAACTTAGCAGGGGACGGGTGAAACTAGAGCGAAGCAGGGCAGGCGCTTCAGCTGGTGAGGAGGTATGGGTCCAAGTCCCTCAGTGTCATCAAAGGAAAGTTTTAATTAGTTTTAACTCCTGAGAGAGAACTATTTTATTTGCATGGACAGAAGATGATGCCCAGGGAGATGCGGGCCTGCCTCACGTGGATGGATGCGCTCTCGGGATGCTTCTCAGCAGCCCTTCTCGCACCGGTTAGGTTTTTTCTAGTTTTGCTGTTTTGCCACTTGTATTTTGTCCATCTTGGGTAGCAAGCTTCCTCAGTGTCAGCTTTCCCAGTGACTGAAGGGGAATATTTGTCCAAAAAAGGAGGAAATATAGTTTCTGGTTCTGCTGCTGATTAAACATGGTCTTTTAGCACATGGTCCTCAACCCCAAAGTCAAACCTGGTGGATTTCACATCTGGAGTGATGAAAAGGGCAGGCTTGTTATAGCAGAACTTGATGCCGTTGGTGCCAGTTTTCAGTGAGAGTCTTGCAATACTCTCACTGAAATTGTGTGGGTTTTTTTAATTTTTTTTTTTGTCAGCTTTGGATGGCATGAGACTAAATATGAATATTAACTTCCTGGGTTTTTTCCAGCCCTTGGGGTTGCAGAAGAAAATGTGAAGACATGACCCAATGTTCAAAACAAAATGGAAAGACTGGAACAAATAATCCACCATTTGTGATTTTCTTTTTCAGTATTTCTTTTTTCTTAAATGCAGTCTTACGCCAAAAAGCCAGTTCTCCGCTTTTTGACGTGCTGGCTTGGGATTTTTGAGTGCTTTGTCTTTCGATCTGACAGTCACTTCCAGGTTACCCAAATGATTTGGGGAGGTGAACAAAATGCAAGTGTAGATGACAGAAGACGTGTTTTTCCCACGAGTTCCATACCCTGTAGTAATCCTGGCTTTGGCATAAGGGCATGAAGAGTGTTTATGGTGCAAAAGACTGCTACATCTCAGAGGACTCTGTAAGAACACAAAACCTGGGGTGGTTTTGACCTAAAAGAAACAGTCCTGGGTCAGAGTTACCTGCTGAATGTCTTTTAGCTCAGAGGGATGCAGTTGGCTCCTTCCAGCACAGAAGCTGTGAGTTTTTTAACATGAGGTATGGATAATCAGGAGAGAATTAGGAATATAACTTAGCTGACAATATAGATAGGGCCTGTACTTACCTTATAGGTGAGCTTTACCGGGGGATCAAATATTCTCAGCACCAAGCAGGATAATGCTCGTTAATGCTGAACTATTGTATGAGCCACTGACTGCAAAGGAAAGAAGGTCCAAAAGAAACAGAGGAAATGTGGATGTTTGTGTCATATACAGAAAATCCATCGTAGCCTGCATGCCAGATGATATCCTTCCATCTGGTGAAGCTGAAGATGCTGAGAACCAGGATAGAAGGAAGGGGACCGTACCCCAGCTAGAGCTAGGCAAAGTATGTAGTTGAATGAAATAAAATATTTCTTGAAAAATGATTGATGAAGACTAGAGCTCATAACTCCTGGGGTAATTTTGTCACTTTTATCTTCAGGGTGGAGATCACTACATGCCAGGCTGCATTCCTTCATAGCATCTGAATCATTCTTATTGTCTCCACAAGCTGAAAATGAGAAACAGACTGGCAGGAAAGTTAAAATTTTCAAGGTGGAAAGGGCAGGGAATAGCCTGATTTTTATATTTTTTTTTTAGATTAAAAGTTCCTGTTGCATTTTTGCAGACAATAATACACTGGATTTTATGATTCCTTTATTTAAAACAAGACAAGAGTTTCCTATATTTTGAAGAGAAAGAAGAGCACCTGAAAAAAGGGCTTCCTCCGGTGCTGCTCTACATCCAGCCTGGCTTTCTGTGAGCTGCACGGGGAAGAAATATTTCCAAGGCACCAGTGGTTGCCATATCCTGTATGCAAAAAGATTCCATAAATGTCTGAAAACAGATGGAATGCAACTTTGGAGGAATAAATGGATTTTTAATTTTCTGAACATTTTGGATTCCATCTGGTTGAAGTAACTAAGTGACCTAGTAGAATACTTTTACCTTTCTTGTATAATAGATGGAAACACAGCTTGCATTGCTGGTCTGACACATTCCCCATTAATAGACGGGTTTTACTTGCTCGTACGTTTGCTTATTTTTAACTCTTTTGACTACGGGATGAGGGATACCTGATGCACCTCTTCCTGCGTGTCAGATCTAAATGTTGGCCCTCCCTCAAGTCATGATTTGGCCTTGCAGACAGTAAGGAGGAACTCTGAACCACCCGCCTAAGCCCACTTGCCAGCAGTGGGAGCCTAAAGAGATAACATACCTGAGACTTATCTCATTTATTTTGCTGCAAGCATTGGCACATGTCAAAAAGAAAAATAAAACACCAAAACCTCTTAATTTTCTGTCTTGCTTAAAGGCAAAGAATAAGAAGGAGTAGAGGCGTTGTGTACAGGTACCAATGAGGTGGATTATTTCTGTTTACTGCTCTTTTTGTTACTGCCATTTAGAATGTTGTTAAACAAATAAGAATAAATACATGTGTGTTTTTAAACAGGAAATGAGCATTTCTCTATGAATAGGAAATACAGGCAACTTGAACTCACAAGAAAGAAGTCATAAACTATACTACTCTCTATAAAGAATGGGAGACCTGGGTTTATGGAAAAGACACCGGTTTTGTGGCTGCCTCAGTGAAAGCTAAAAAGCAAATCTGTTCACCCTCCTTGAAAGAGGTGAGTCTCTTGAATCACTAATATCAAGCCTGTACTTACTAGTTGCACTATGTATGAAGCTGATCATTTATGGTTGCCATTAAGAAAGTTTTACTGAAAAAAAGTATTTCCGTGCTGAAAAGTTCATAAGCAATAGTTAGGAGGATATTGACAATGTGTTTGGTATTAGTTTTCATACTTTTTGGCACTTTGGAACATTTCTCAGGGTTCTTGCTATGAATATGGATGAAACATTCCAAAGAATGAGGAATAACAGCTCCCTTCCCCCCTTTTTTTTAAAGGACAGTAGTGAGACTGTTTTCCGCTTCTGGAAGCAAGTATATTTGTGTTTCATTAAAAGCCATTGCGCTTTAGGATCACAAATTTCAGTCTAGCACAAAGCCTGAAATCATCGAAAGATTTCACTTCTGCCTGACACATTAATGCTATGTAAAAAGTGCGTTTGCTCAGTCCTTAATAGGACAAAATATAGCATTTCCACTGCAAATAACTTTTACATAAATCTCTGGTCACTGTAACCCCGTAATTCAAACTAGACTTGTTTCTTTTCCCTGAAATTTGTGATTATGGACTTCTGAAGGCTGGCAGGAACACACGCTGATGCTGCCAGCAAAACTCTGGACGCAGTGCAGTCATGTTTTGAGCGTCTTTTGCTGGGATCCTGTAATAAGCTTGCCTTGTATGGCATCGAGACTATTGAATTCTCTTTTGTGTTATACACTTCCATAATTGCATTAATGTCTCTGAAGCCATTTTGCCCCCATAAATGATTAAAACTCTTGTTACACAAATTAGGACTTGGGAGACATATTTAAACCTCCTTATACATAGCGTAAGTGGCCAAAAGACTCACCGTCTGCAAGCCTGGAGGGTTTGCTGTTTTGTGATTTTCTTAGAGTTCAGAGTTTTGCAAAAGAGAATTCTGAACCCTACTAATAGTACTGATCACACGTTCTCTCATTTGTACGATTGAGAAAATTACCAATATGATGAAAACAGCTCCATCTAAATAAGTTCTCTATCCACAGTTAATAAAATAGTATCTACCCTCAGAGACCTGGAGCTCCTCTGCAAATGCTTTTAGTTAAACAAAGCATTTTGTGTACCTACAGTAAATGTGATATTTATTTTTTCATTATTCATGAAACAACTTTAATGTCACCGCTGATTTTCCTGGTAGGATGTTCAGCTCCAGCATACCGGAGCTCATGCTGAGTTGTAGCTGAAGATGTCATTCACAATAAACATGAGCTGCTGTGACAATACGATGGCAGAAGGTGAAGAATCTCTTTTCTTGCGCAAGGGCGTGCATGTCTCTCTCTCTCTGTGTGAGAGGGAGAGAAAGAGAGAGATTTGATTGTGTTTACAAGATTCATTCGCGGCACAGCAGGCAGTAGTCACATTGTAATATTCACCTTAACACAGATAATTTGATTTTCAACCTGGTTATCATGCATTTAGACATAACGATACATGAAAATATATGCTTTAGCAGTGCATTTTAAACAAGGTTGCACACTTTAAGTCGGAATATATTAGAAGTGAGCGTTGATTTTTGCAACTGCAGAAGTCCTGGAAAGCACCCTTCAGCGTATGTTAACAAAATTACTAAGAGGGAAGTGAATTGTAATGGGTGAGTCTCAAGGACTGCTACCCTTTCTGGGCTGAACTCCACAGGATGGGCTTCCCCAGATTTGACATCTCTAAAGGTGTACAAGTTTTTCCCATTTGAGAGCCTCAGGCACTAATGGAATTTCTTTTCTGAGTCCCAGGTTGTCTCTTGACTGGAAAATGAAGAGTCAAAAAGTCCCACGGCCTTTCTGCCCTTTGCACTGAAGGGAAAATGAACTGCCTGGTCTTAGGACAAAGTTGTCTTGGGTCACCATCAAGATCCTGACCTTCCTAACTGATGTGACACACGGAAAGAGGTACGTTGATGCTTGTCAAGAGCAGAGCCTCATTACTGCATCCTTGAGAAGCCTGAGAGATAAGGGGATCTCTCAGCAATTTAATTACAGTCGTAACACACTAGCCTTCATGCAAGACAAAAAGGAATCTGCTGTTTGCGTTGTGAGATTTCAAGCTTGACTTAAACCTAAAGAGTGTGGACGTGGTTGGGCATGATTTTGTGAATCATCTACAGCACATTTGCAACAAACAAAAGCAGGCATAATTCTCCTGATGTCAATAGGGTTGAGCGTGTTTATACGAATGGGGCGTTTGGCCCAAATCCAGTTGGAGTTTTTGCAGTATCGCACCTCTGAATCTGCAGAGGTTTTCTTAGAATCATTAATATTGAGGCTGTATGGTACCCAAGGTAATTATCCATTACTGCTTGGGCCTGGCCCAGGAATTATTCCACAACATGTGGCCTCATTAGTATAATATAATGGAAAGAACAGAAACAAACTAGAAACTAGGAAAATAAGGGTGCTAAGGGGAGAAGGGTGTGAAGAAAACAAACACAGCAGGGTGAGGTCCTCCGATGGTGTAAATCGGTGCAGCACTATCACCTTCTGTGAGGCTCTGCCAATTTGCACCCTGTGATGCTCTGGCCCACGATTATTAGGAAAGTATGTTGTTGATATGCTCTATAATGGCTTCCATTACCAGCCCATGCTAAAAGAAGCAGCTGGTGAAAGTTATGTTTATGTTCCACAGATGGATCGGCAATGGCAGAGACTTAGCTCTGTGTCTGGTAAACAGGTGTTTGACTCTATATTTGCTAGCTAGCCAGAAGTCAGATTCTTGGTGAGAGGTGTAGGCAAGAGAGACCAATTTAGTTGTTGAAAAGGAAGAAACAATTCTTTTTGGTTGTACTTTACTTTCTTTTTAAATGGCGAGTGGTGTCCTGAAATGAATCCTGCCTTATATCAGCATAGTCTAAGTGTTCTGGAAGAAAAAATTAATGGAGGGGAAAAAAAATCTCAAAACTGATGGGGAATATTCAAATAATATTGTCTCACCTCCTTCCTTTCTTGCTCATTGTCAGCATGAGAAGGAAGCACTTTGGCTTCAGACAAAGTGAGAGGTGCCTATAATGGGCTCAAAACTTCCCATGCCAGAGGAGCAACTTCACCAGTTGCTGGAGTGTAGAACAGGACTAGTTGAAATTACAGTAGGGGTTAGCTATGCCTTTGCTGGGAAGTGGAAAAGTAATAATCTTTATAATAAGAAATGTTTTGCAAACCAACTCCAACACCTGTAAATTTAATACTTACGGGTGCAGAGCCAGTGCAGAAAGAGAACAATTGCTTTTCAGCTTACTGAGAATAAACCATTTATTTTGACTGTGTTTATTCATTCTCGATTGCTCAGAAAACCAAAAAGTGGCTGGGATTTTTTCTAGTCTCCGGATGACAAATACTTCTAGATGGAAGAATGACAACCTGTAAATTCCTGGGTGAATATCATTCAGGCTAAAATTCCTTAAACTCTGAGGGTTTGGGAGCATTTTCACGGATACCCAGCAGTAGGCTGAATCCTCATTAATAACTAATCTTGTGACTCTGTGAATCATAGTGATCCAGATTCAGCACTTCTAGTTGCAAATCAGGTTATTATTTTACTCTTTGACCAGCTCTAGGGAAAGCTCCTTAATATGTAATGCAAAGAAGTAGCCTAGGGGAATAGAGCAGGCTGGCAGCATTTGCCTACAACTTTCCCACACTGCTACCGGGCGTTGATCCTGCTGGCAGAAGGTTAAATGCATCCTGCTGAGTCCTTGAAACCAGTGGCCAAGGTGGCCACAAGTGGTTCTCCAAGAGAAGAGATGACCCAGAGAGCAGGAAGACCAGCTGGGATGGCAGGAGAATGCTGGGTAGGTCTGAAGAGAAGTTCACCCTCAGTGTTGTTAACTCGTTATCACACCTGTTTTATTGAAACCAAACTCCTCAAAGGGGTGGCTTTGGAATTGGCGCGTTATGTCGGGAAGGTAGCTGTTTAAATGAAGTGTGAGCAGCGCGTGTTTTTGAGCTTCTGTTGTAGATGTAATATATGAACGAATAGCGAGAGCAGCAGGTGTTGTCGAAATTTATGGAGGAGCGGCAAGCCCAGGCGGCAGCCCCACAGGAAGAGCAGCGACAGTTACCGCAGCAGATGGTCTTGAGAATTATGAACGTGGGACCTATTCCCAGCTGCCCCTATAACCCCGTCCTTCAGTGGGAACCAACAAGACGTTGAGTCCAGGCCTACATGGTCAACTTGAGCAGCGAGACTGGGGGCTGTCAGGGGCACGAGGCACCCTAGATCTGTGCTGAACAAGCCCGACCCAAGCTGTGCATATTGATCTCTGAGCAGTGGTTCTGCTGCCGACTAGGCGAGGTACATCTTGAACCGGTTGGGAATCCCAGAATAGAAGTACTGATAAAGGCTCATGGAGGAATTTAACTACCCAGACATCTGTTGAGTAACAAATACAGCTGAACATGCATCATCGCAGAGGTTCCTAAATTATAGTGAAGACAACTTTATGATCCAGAAAGTAGAGACTCCTGAGGAGAAGCCATCCTGGATCTACAGGAGTATATTAATGAAATTTGCAGATGAAACTTTGCAAGTGCATTAAAAATACAGCAGCACTGTGGTTTAGGATTGACTTTAGCAGAGTATCATATGTCTTTAGAATGGACTGTCTTCTCATCCATTTATTCATTTTTACTGTTTCACAAGTAAACAAAAGTTCAAGCCTACCTTCTCCTGTCTTTAAACCTGTTTGTGTCATCCTTGCACGCCAAACATTTGAGATCTGCAGACTCTTAACTACTGTACTTTGCAAACATCTCTCTTGGACAACACATAGCTCATGACAGAGCCCGGGAGAATTCGAGAAGCAGATAGATAATAGCACTATGCCCGTTCCCTTCAAAAATGGAACTGCATACCTTTGCAGGAAAAAAAAATCATTTGAAACAAATGTTGAAGAGGATGAGGAATCTTAAGAAGCAGAAATATTGAAAAGATAATAATGAACAGCAAATAAGGCATGAGTTTTCAATAAGGCACAATAGCAAAAGGGGCCTATAAAATTTTGGAGTACAAACAAAGAGATATTACATCACAGAGTAAAGTTCAAATAGGGCTTTTTTCCCCCCTACTTGGTTTCAGGAGATATAAAATAGCCTAGTGCACTAAAATGAGCAACAAAAAGGTTACGCTGATTATAATGATGAACTTCTGGCAGTAAAACTTACGACTTTTTGAAAAATCTTCTGGAAATTTTGATTTACAATGACACTGGAAAAAGGAAACCCAAACAAAATGCCCACAAAACTTGATTTTTATCCTGAAGCAAGGGAATCTGTGAAATCTTTGGGGAAAAAATTCTCTTAAAATTTCTCACGTAAATCAGCTAATCTTTGCCATCCTCAAAAAAAAAAAAAAAGCAGCCCTGAATGAATCCCTGAATCCCGCTTCATTCCTCAGATTCAATACAGGGATAATGCCAGGTTTACTCTCTAATGATTCATTTCCTTACATATGGAGAATGTGTCTTTTGAAAATTTAGGGGGAAAAAAACCCAAGGATTTTTTTTTTTCCTCTCTTGCCAAGTTTTAATTTGATGCATTCATTTCTCCATTACTGTTCTATCCAAAAGTTTATTGTCTCAAACACTACGCAGCAAAATCTTTTTCTCATCTCTTCAGGAAGGTAACGTTTCAATTTACATTTGTAATAGCGAGGTATGATCATCTCAGCGGGATGGTAGCCTCAGTAATCTTCCTGCTAAAAACCTGTTCATTAGCTTTATGATAAAATATTGCCGTGTTATAAATATTTCCAGAAAAGAACAGAACTTTTCACTTGTCTACATTAATGCTGACATCTGCTATAGGTCACACAGAGAAAGAAATCTACCTCCAAAAGTGATTCTAATTCAGCATTGTATTAAGACTGTTATCAAATAATTCCACTCCACCCGATCAAAGGCTTTCTCTGCATCTAATGCTAATAACATTCATGGTCTCGAGCTTTGCTTTTTCGAAGAGTTTAGACTCCCATAAGCATCACCTAAAAGGTCACTGAGGGGTCAGGGAGTGTTCAGCTCTTTGATGAGAAAGAACCAAGAGCTCATTTTAATCTTAATATTCAACTTCAGTACAAACACACACAAAAAAATAAATAATTTCAGGAAGACTGGTCTCAGGCCAGGCACAAGCAATAGTGGAAGGGTTTTTTTGGTCAAAGGTGCAATCTAAGAACTACCTTTGCAAGCAAGGAATTTGGAAGGAGATGAAAAAATGAATGAGAATCTCTCTCTGGTTATTATTTCTGTCTGAGTTCCAGTTCAAATTGGACTCAGACAAAGAAGATTGGAGACAAGCATGCTATCAACAAGATAGCAGCAGTGATATACAAACCACCTCTAATGAACTCCCTTTATGTGTCCAGGGAGCCCTTCTAAAGAAAGCCTACAAACACCCGCCTGAAGGCTCCTCTTGCTTCAGGCTGGATGGATTTGCTTGCTGTTCTCGCTCAAAGTTAATTTGTAATCTACAAAACCAGTCTCCTATTAAGAGACAGAAACAAAACCTAAAGGTAAAAAAACAGCGACAGAATCTCTATCAACCCAAAGCTTCAATTTTTCTGTCTGATGCACCTGAACGGGCACGGGCAGTCGCTGAACCGAGTATCTTCAAGGTGGAAGCAAAGGCCAGTAAGAAAAGTCACTCGTGGATCCCCATTTCTATGAGGGAAGGTATAAAAGGCTCTGAACTGTCCCTGAGCAAGGTTATTAACTTGAAAAGTACTTAGCTGAAAGTCTTTCCTGGTGCATTGACTCATGCCCTCCACTTCAGCAAAGCCAGATTACAGTGATTTGCCAACGATTTTGCAGCTGCAAAATGCAGGAAGGTATTTTAATTGCATTTTCCCCTGTGATCAGTTCTCTTGCCATATTCTGTGGTTGAAATCTTATTGGAATGCTTTAAATAGAACAAAGACTTGGTCGGCTGTTCTGCCCCGTCACCCTTCCTCTTCCCCACCCAAACTGGTCCAGGCTGTTTGGATGGAAATGCTACTTTTATCTGAAAGGCTTTTCGCCTAAAAAGTGACTGCAGATGAACAGTGCCGCCAGGAACTCTTCATAATCACTGGCTGGGCTTTTCGCACTCGTACGTTTCCCGAAGGAAGGGCAGTGAAAAATTTGTATCAAGTTTGGAAATGGAGTGGTGTGAACTAACTCAGAGCCATCGATATCCTGGTTTACCCCAGCTGAAGTTCCTGAGCTGCACAAAAATACCCCTTACATCATATGTGAATCAGGTGTTTAGTAGCAGCGGGATCCAGATTCCTGGTGGGTTTACTTCCACAAGAAGCAGGAAGAAGGGTTTTGTCACATTTTGCCTTGTGATCAGCTCTGAAGCCTTACTGATGGATGAAATTTCAACTCAGTCCTATTTGCATTAACACAAAGATGGTTAAACTATTTGCTCTCTTCTTGCTCTTCACCCCTAGATACTCACCTTGAATAGTATGAGTATCTACAACTTGCCTCGCTCACCTTAATGGCCCGTCTGGTGGAGGTGCAGAGATGATGGTCCTCAAGTCCCTGAACAGCCTCTTGTGGGAAGCGGCCTCTTCCCTTACATCTCCTGAATTGCCCGGTGGAGCAGCTCACCTCTTTCTGTCAAATAAGCCCAGCACTTCTGTTACCTACCTGAGGTTGACACCGCTCCTGCGAAGTCACAAGGAAGTATTTACTGTCAGATACCAGTTGCCATGAAATGTTTGTGTGCAAGCAGAATTTCTGCTGAGGAGGAGGAGCGGGGGTGGAAGCACGGGTTGATTAGGTCCCCTTGGTTACATTGGATCTAGTTCCTATCTTGTGCTAATCCACCCCAGACTCCTGGCGGTAAGATCCAAAGCGGCATAAAGCAGATAACAGGAGAAGGCGGAGGGGGCTGGTCAGGGGTGTTTGTAAATAAATCTGGAACCTGGGATCTGCAGCCTGCTTGGTTATGGTTTTGTGAAAACACAATTACAGCATAAAATGAAAGCAGGCTGTGCAATGAAAACAAGAGGAATGCCATCACCCAGGTTGGCTTGTACTGCAAACCACCCTGGTCAATCATCCGAGATGAATGGAGGTATCCGCTGAATAACCTCACTTTGCAACTTTTATGTGAAGGCTTGATAAATGAAGTCAGGGAGAGGTACAAGAAAGTGATTAAAACCAGCCTGCGCAAAAGGCAATGATAACCTCCCTGAGCTTGAAACTTTTTTTCCCTTCTGCCTGAGTTTGTTGGATAATTAACCCTTTCGTCCTTTGGTCTCTGTACACAAACATTTGTATATTCCTATAAAGCAGCTGCATCTTGGCAGGCAATTTGTCACCGGTAATAAATTAGACCCAGTGGCAAGGCCAGCCACTTCCAGTGGGGATGCTCACAGCCAGGTACCGTGACCTGGAGTTTTGTCGTGGCCTTGCTGGAGCAGAAGACCTTTTCCAAAGTTTAGCTCACCCATTTCTTGTCTCTGGGCTATCTAAGCTGCCCAGTAGCTCACTTGGCAACTCCTTTTAGGCATTCCCCTGGAAGAACATGCCCCAGGCCATGCTGGCTAATAGTTTTAGGGCATGCCAGTCTGTTGTTGTAGTGAGCTTGAATGGGATATTATCAGGAAGAAATTTTTCACTCTGAGGGTGGTGAGCCCCTGTCCCAGGTTGCCCATAGAAGCTGTGGCTGCCCCATCCCTGGAGGGGTTCAAGTTCAGGCTGGATGGGGCTTGGAGCAAACTTATCTAGTGGGAGGTGTCCCTGCCCAGGGCAGGGGGGGGGGACTGGATGATCTTTAAGGTTCCTTCCAACCTAAACAATTCTATGATTATTGTTACTAAAGCAAAAGGCAGTTCTGGCATTATTGTCAGGCAGGGACCAGGGTTTCTCACTGTGGACCTGGAATTGCCGTCTGTGATCTCTTGTGGTAAAATCAGTTACTGATTTTTAGGATGACCAGAGTATGCAGAAAAGCATTTTACCCGCATACGGCGTAGTTGGAGATCAATAGATCTCCCGTACTTACTTACAGTCCATTGTGCTTCTAGGTGTTAAAAAGAAAGAGGTCTCACAAGCAAACCCTGCCCAATGTGGTCAGAGGCAGCTGCTTTATACTTTGGTTACTTCATTTTCGGTCTGCCCAGCCACATTGAGATACCGAATCAGGCACTTCTGTCGAGAGTGTGAGCCTGAGGTGGGCTCTCAGGTGAAGATCTAGAAGTGAGCGTTAACAAAACACACAGAAGCTTTCTTGCCTGTCAGAGAAATAAGCTTTTCTATGGGGAACACCCCCCCTCCCCGGCCGTAGCCCAAAGAACGGCAGCAGCCCCACTGCCTGCATCGAACAAAGCTCTTTAAACCCTTCCCGAGAAGCGAAATCTCGACTGAGAAATGTCAACAGAGCTTTTACGACAGCCTGAAAATTAATTGTCCTCTGAAATGGCAGTCCTCAATTTAGGCTTAATCTCTCTTGCATTACTCAGGTAGCTATTGTGAAGTATCACCCCGCTTGCTGCTCTCGCTGACAGTTTCTATATCCCTTCACCACGCCCACTGGAAGGAAAACAATCACATAAATCCCTCTTGCGGGGCATGCTCAAACTCGTTTCTTATTGTGGGGCAAATTTATGGTCGCATTTACTATGTAATCTTTAAAGGGGACTGGCTGGTGGTTGAAGGTCTAAAATTACAGATGACCTGGGTGTAAGCAAAAGTGGATTTGTTAAAAAAAAAAATCTGTATTTAAGGGAGGAGGGGAGGGGGTGAGAGAGGAGAGCAAGATGTTCCCTGTGTGGTTTATAACCTTTCCTAAAAAAAAAATAAAATAAAATAAAAATAAACCTTCAAGAAAGGTAGAAAAGCAATTTTCATCCTGCGGCTCTAAATACCTGTTTATCCCACTGCCATGATGCGAGCATGCCCAGTTGGGATGATTTAGCACTCTGCTGATGACTACCAACGGAAGGACTTCATGTGAAAAGGTAGTCTGCCACGGCTAATGGGCTCTTGTTTCAAAGGGATGCTGTGTGTACATTACTAGTGTATGGAGAAGGTGCAGAAAGGCCTCGGCAGACATTAGGAATGGAGTGTTGTTGATGATGAAAAGGCACTTTGCTGTTGAGGGAATGGTGGGAGAGAAAAGGCGTATCTGTCTTTTTGATTAGAAATGCATGCTTCCTTTCATCATCTGAGCTGAAAAATTGGCTTCTGCTCTTGGTTTATGAAACCATTTTTCTTTTCCCTTCCTTCCCAGGTTTGCAAACTCTTTAATAAATTAGTTACTGTGAGGTGCATGGGTGCAACAATCACCTTAGAGGCTTTTCCCAAATGCATCTTTAATATTTTATAAGTATTTAAATAGATTTATTCAATGTGAACAGCCTGATTTATTAACACTGGCACTCTGGCATGGAAAGGGGGTTCAATACAAATTATGTTGTGTCAGAAATTTTTAGCAGCTAGATCTCAATTTACCAATGGATTCTTGGAAGTCAGGAAATAATAGGACCCACCCCATGTTAATATTTAATCAGGCTTTGGTGCCAGATAGAAGAAGCTGTCGAATGAACGAGACGCAATGAGGGGAGCCCTGTATTACATTAAAATACATCGTATGTGTTCANGCCAGTTATCATGGCAAGTGAGATATTCAGACCTGCCGCTGAATAAAGATGCTTTGTCAGGCTCTGAGAGCTGGCCAGATGAAGTTAAAGTAGACACGTGTGGGAAACCTGAGTGACCCGGTGTGAAACTTGTTTCCCTTTAGACGTCCTGGGTCCAAGAGATACCTTTCCTTGTGCAGATTCAGAAAATTATGGATGGTAACAGAAGCACTGAATCAGACATGGCAGCAGAACTGCTTTGTAAAGCACTTTGTAATGAAGAAATGAGGAGGGTGTTACCAAACCTAACGCTGTCCTACATAACTGGTGTACCAAGAGGCAGGGGAAGGGTGGGTTTACCTGTCCTCAGTAGGTCAGTACGCTGTAGGTTACTGTTTTGAAATACCCAAAATTCATTTTCACTCTCAAGTGCCATGTAAGATTATTTTTATTTAGCCTGGTACAGGACCCTCATAAAAACAAATTGGTTTTATTTCTGTTTCACCAAACCATTTTCTCAATGAAGATTTTTGGGTATAAATTTAAAATGCAAGGAAGCTCAGAAGCAAAGGTCTCCTCGTCAGCGTTCACTCACTCGAACGGAGTAGATGAACATAAGGGCACGGTTGCAAAACAGTTCTGCACATCAGCGGTGCTTTCCTAAATCACTGCACCCAGTGTGGAGCGATTCAGATGAGTTAGGAGCCTGCTCGAAAACTTGGCAGCTGAGTACCACTGACACAGCCCCCCAGTCCACCCCACCAGTCAGAGGCTAAATAGGTGACTGCAAAAGAAGAGAGCTTCAGCCAGACGGGGTGGGACCAATACTGGACAAAGAGGAGAAAAGAGGACATCTCAGACGCCACAGATCTTTTCCTGGAATATTTCAGGATGGCCCAGCAATGAAGAAACCTTCCAGTGGTCAAGGCTGCCTAGCCATAATTGCATGCTCATGTGCAAGGGTTGAGTGCTTTGGAGTGTGCGAACTGGAGGAGTGTGGTTCAAGTGCCTGGAATAACACTGGTGGGCACTGGCTGAAGTTCTGGCCTGTAGCTAAAGTCCTGATGGCAGTGAGCTAGTCTGTTGGTAGGAACTCCATTCATTTCCTTTTCTCACTTAATGGTGTGTATTTCTATCCCTTTAAGCAAGTAGCGTGTTTAGTTTCCCCGTGTGTTTGCTTTATTTAAAGAAAGAAGAGTTGAACTGCTTGTCCTTTGTAATGGTAATATTAAGAAAATTGGACGATGGTCCAGTAAGATGACAAGGGGCTACTCCACACATCTGGTTCTGCCAAAGCGTGGTTGGAATGGTTTATTATAAGGTTAGATTACCAGGGAAGAACCCCTTCGCTTGTGCTGCTGGTGTCAGGATGGGGAAGATAAATGGAGGAGTGGAGCAAAACACTATGTGTGATCTCTTTATGGTGTTTAAGGTGAAGTTGACTTTGTTTTTGCAGAGAACCTGAGAACGTTTTGGTGAGATGGTGGTAGATCCAGAGCAGGGTCAGCTCTATTTTATAGACCTCTACCTAATCTGCCACAAAGCAGGCTGGCTGCTCTGGATGGGATTGTTAGTCTCTTCCACGTGGTAGTATTTTAGCTATTATTCGTATGTACTTATACAGGTCTTGAAGAGTAAACCGAGATATTATGACCTACAGAGTTACACCTATAACAGCTCTGAGAACGATCATAGTTCAGAAAAGAATAAGCTTTTTTTTTCCATTCCAGAGAGGGAGTGTGTCCCTTGGCATGCAGGATTATATGGTTACAGGTTCTGGGGACAGCAAACCCAGATTTCTGCTGAAGTATCAGCCATGCTTTCTTGCCTGGGGGCAGCAGCTATTTAGGAGTTCCCTGTGCTTTGGTGGGTAAGGAGGTATGTCTTTCTGCTTTAGCTTATTAAGCCAGTCTACAGTTTAGGCTGTCATTTCCTTCTTATGTGGTACAGAAAAATGCATGCCACAAACTTAACTTCTAAAGTCTTTGATTTGCTTTTTTAAAGCACTGCAGGTTTTAGCATCATTATCAACGTTCCTAGTAATGGCATATTAAGGCTTCACTGTGGCACATTATGTCCAAGCAAGGTGATCTCTTTGTTAAGCATTTTGATAGAGTCACCAGCAAAGAAGATTCTATTACTTTTACCTCAGGAAAGGAATACAATCATCTACTCCGAACTCAAATGCGTACGAATAGATTTTTCCTATATTTTTTTTAAGTTGAGGCTAGATGGGGAAGAAATAGAGGAGAGAATATCAGAAGGAATAGGGCAAGTTTCACAATTCAAATATATGAAGCTTAACTATATTGGTATTAGGAAAAATATTAGGGAAATGATTGTTACAAAAACACTGTAGAAAGTTAAAGAAAGTAGTACTGTTTTTTCAGCTAAGTCTCACTGTTCAAAAGATCACATGGACTTCTAGAGAATTTGACCAGCTAGAAATACGCCTGAAGGCCCCAAAATTTCATCCCTTTCTTCCCATAGGACACAGGAATTGAAACAGAGGAAGAGCTTTTGCAGTCTTCCACTGATCAGGACCTTTCTTGGAGAAATAGTCTCGCTCTGGTCTTTAGGGCAGTTACGAGGTACTACTTTCTGCACGAGTGAGGCTGAAGTGGTTATCTCGGAAATCTGAATGTGATTTTAATTATAGCTTTTATTATTGGAACAGCTGTAACCAAGATTGTAACAGTCAATTATATATGGAGCTTTATTGGCAAAGGGTGTTTAATATTAAACAATCATTGCTAACCATGAACATACCTGATATAATAATGACCTTTATTTGGAAGATCAGCATGAGATAAAGGAGTTAAATTTAGCTGTGCAGCCTGTAACAATAACACGAGGGGATATCGTGAATTCATTTTATTTGGAAACAGAAAACTCTGAATGTTGTTAGATTATCTTTTTGAGAGCATAAAGTAAATGTTTGGTAACCAGAGATTTGTATTGCTGGAGAGAATCACTTTCACTAAAGCTACAGTAACCGAATGTTTAAATGTGCAGGGCTGAACTGTCAAAGCACGTAACAACATCTTTAAATAAAATGGAAGCGGCAAGAGCTGCCTTTATCAGGGTCCTCCTCTGACAACTGCTTATGGTTCAATTCTCTTCCCGTTGAAGTCAGTGGAGAATCTCCTGGTAACCTGCAGTGGTTCATGGCACGGACCTTACCAGGGAAAAAGGAGAGGCCCCACAGCAGGGGAGTTGTTTGCGCCCTGCAGAGCACTATTGCCAACCCCCAGCATTCAGAACCGTGGCTCGAGCCCCTTGCAAGAACCACGTCAGACGCAAAAGCCTTATCCCCCCCCCCTCCACCACCAGGAGATGTTTTTTCAGTTCTAAGTCACTGGTCATCTTTGGCAGTTTTAACACCTAGGTTTTCAGCTTAATGAAAGGCTCAGAAAACCTCTTATGCTATTTTTAGTTTATTTTAATTAAAGCTGACAATCTACGGTAACCGATGGTAGGCTCAAATCAGAAAGGCTCATGTGGCAAAATCTGCCCTAACCCCACAGCTATGAAGCACTGAGAAAGTAAGCGCAGGCTGGGCCATATTTATGGTACAGCTGGGGGGGTTTGTTGTTTGTTTTTATTTTATTTTAATATTATATTTGTGTCTGGCTACATGGGCTCTTTGGCCAAAAGCATGTGTCCTGGTGCAAGCGAGGAGGCAGGATGGGAAGCGCCCGTGGGATGCAAGGACGAGGCAGGCTGCCCTGGGCATCCCTAGGACCCCTTTGGTGGGTTTTACCCACACCCATCGCCCGGACTGCACTTCCACCTCGCTGGCAGGAGGACAAGCCGTGTCTCCTCTTTTCAGTCTCATTCTTTCAATTCTCAGAGGTCAAACTAGGAGCCAGCATTTCGAATTTGTATTTGGGCTTGGGTCTTTCTCTTTAATCGCACTCGCCCTCTGATTGTGCTGTTGGGACACGATGGACCAATATGCTGCAAACAGACGGTGTCTTCATCAGCATGTATGCTGAAATACTCCAACCAGAGCTCCCTCCTGCTTCTCGGTTTCCAAAATGCAGCTCAAATTCTTAATTGGGTAACCTGAACTTCTCTGTAATCTATGTATCAGTGTGTATGGATGTAATGGACATGTCAGTGCTGTGTACAGTAACACTTTTAAGTCATATAATGGCCCTGTTCACTAGAAGAATAAACACACCGTGCAATTTAACTGCAAACCAGGGGGATACGGAGGAGAATGGTCACTGAAAGGTTATCTACAGTGTAAAAGCAGTTATTTTCCTTTTTCAGATTTTGGGGGTGATCTGCAGCAGCAGAATTCACCTTAATTTTGAGAACTGATGGTCTAATCGTGCCATCTGAATGGTGGGGGGAGAGGAAAGGAAATGGAGAGAATTTCTTCTTGCAAACGCTTTTCAGCCTTTAAGAGGCTTTTGTGTCGCCTGTGCAAGCCCACAATGGAATATTGCAGAGTAGAGTACTTTTATGCAGAGAAAAGGATTAGGAAAAAACCCCAAAAGTGTAAAATATAACAAAAGGCAGTATTTGGAATTGCAGTGTTAGAAGACACAGCTGAAGTCAATGGGAGTTTGATCCATGAAAGCACAGCAGGACCGTGCCATATATAGGAAAGCACAATCTGTCAAAATTAAGTGTGTAGTTTATGGTATGCTTTTTGTTTGAAATAACATATTACCTCCTATTTATAGTAAAGCAGACTAAACAGTTCTATATGTCTGCATTTAAGGTTTTCAGACAGAGAGTAAGGGCACCTTTTACCTGGAAATTGTAGAGTCAGAGCTCAAAATTGTTAGCAGTGATATAAATGAATACCTGTGATTTTACAGGCATATAAATCTCAAGCTTCTGCTTACATAGCCCCGCGCTGTCTGCAGTATTGGCTGGATCTGAAGATCACTGCTGGAGAACTACTAGGAAACAAATGAACTCGCAATGCATAGCATCTTAAAGGAAACTATAAATGGGATAGGTCAAGGACTAGGCATGTACGCGACAGGAAAAAAATCTTCCTTTTAGTTTATACAACTCCTGCTTCCATGTCTGTGCGGATTCCTAATAAGGAATAGTAACTTTTCGAGGCCCTAGGCCTGTACATATTTCCTGACCTTATAATTCTCACAGTTCTAGACATTCCAAGGTAGGGGGTCATTCAGACAGAGTTGTAATTTCTTGTGCATATTTATTTCCAAAGTATCTTTTGCATAGTTTCCCAGTGAAATCATGTGCTGGGGCTGGGGAATGCTAAATAGGTTATTTTTCAAGCTTGCATATAAAGGGCCTGTCAAAGTGGACTGTTTTGGACTTATCAAGTAAAAGTGCTGGAGCCAAACCACGATGCTTGTAGCTTGTCCTTCCCAACCCCGTTACGAGCTGCGCTCCCAACCTTCTGACGGGAGGTGACGTAAGAAGGCTAAGGAGCTCTGGTTTTGTTATCGGTGAGGATTTTAATGATGATAAAAGTCTTGAAAGCGTACCTTGGCTCAAGAGGAGTGTGACCTGAGCCTTCCTCAAAAACCTACATTTTTTTAACCCTTCAGCGTTAGATTTGTGCTCCTTTTTCTTCCCATTCTGTAAATAAACACATGACAAATTTTAGGGGGGAAAAGGTTGTAGAAGCCCAGCCTCTCTGCAAATAATCTTAACTGTTTGTGAAAGCATGTTTTGAATTTGTTTTCCCAGTCCTTCATGACATGTACTTTTTTTTGAAGCAATTACATTTATCTGATCAAAGAATTAAAATACACGAGGGACCAGCCAAGACATTATGAATTTTGAATATCCATTTCTCAAAATCCATCAGCCGAGCAGCAGCTAGAAGTTACCTGCTGTCTGAAAGAGGTTTACACGAAGTATTTGTCTGGCCGTTTTCAAAACCAAAAAAATCTGTGCTAAAAAGCCTGCAGATAATATATTCAGCAAGGAGAAGCCAAACTTGAGAGGAAGGAGTTTGCCCTCAGTGCTGCGTATGCCCTGCTCAAAGCAGCAGTGAGGACAGTTAGTCAGACCTCAGCTTTTATCAAGATGCGTCTAACTAATCTAAATTGAAATGTGGGCACGTCCTTTCTGAACTCCAAAAGCATGTCATGCATTTGGGGCCGAGGTTTTCAAGCTCTTGTTGAAAAGTAAGTGTAGACCTTTTTGCGTGCAAAAATTCCTGTGAAAAAAATCTAAGCTTTTCCTAAGCAGTTGAAAAGAGTGGCAAGGGGAAGATCCCGGGGAAACTGGGAGTGTTTTCACAGATTGCTGGTGACAGTAAGTATCGTTTTATAAAACACCAGTTAGGCTGCATATGACATATGGAGACAATTTCTGCCTCAGCTATATTTACCTTTCCCTTTGATCTAATGGGAACAGCTCATGTATATTGAGGCAGAGCTTGGTCTACAGTATCCTGTTTGGTTTGCGTATTGGAAGACATTTGGACCAGCTAAGTTGACACGTGCCGTTGTAACTGGGAGGGCAAGAGTGTGCAATGAGCCTGATTTAGGCATGTGGAGGGACAGTTACGAGGTGATATGAGTGAAATGCATTAAGTGCTGCCTTTTTCCTTTATCATTAGAGAATCATTGAAATGTAAGCCTGGAAGGAAACTCCATAGGCAATATATTCTCTTCTCCTGCTGGAAGGCAGGATCAATTATACAGCCATCCCTGGCAGCCATTTAAGTAAAATATTACTGGAATGAAGAGATATTCTTTATATTTAGAAGGAGGGAATACTGCCAGCACAGTTAGTTAGTTACCTTCTGGAAAAAAAAAGAAGAAGAAAAAAAAAAACATAAAAGAGAGGTTATTCCAGCTCTCTAAGAGTTATCATTCAAATTAGTTTGATGATTTGCTTGGGATCATTGGAGAAGCCTGACTAGAAGATATAAGTGGGACATAAGACAGGATATGTGGAAGTGAAAAATAAGGAGGTATGATCGCAGAAAGGCAAGGGAACAAGTCGAACGGGCTTCCAGTTGAGGCGGTGACTCCAAAGACCATAGTACATTTAGGCAACATCTGAATGAGCACGTGGAATTCAAAAATACAAAGAGCTGTGAGTTGTATGTTTGAGCTTTGAATTACCTGGTGTCTCTTTCACAGGTTAGAAGTGAGATTTTACATGGCTTGCCCCCCTTAATTAGTACTGGAGATTTGTGTGCGTACCTGTGTTTGCTTACACAGTGCTGGGCTTTACTCCTTGTGGACAAAAAAGGCAGAATAATTTTGAGAATTTTTTCAAAAAATAAGTTATAAAGTTCATTAAAGTAGTGCAGGAGAGAGGGAAGAACAAAAAGCGTTGCACTTCAGATCCATGTGGATGCTGCTTGCCTCTGCTGTAGTCCTGTCACTGTAAGGCTCCCTGCCCAATTGTTGCAAGTTGTTTTTCTAAAGCCAGACCATTTCATTGGACTTTCAACAGGGCTGGAGTTTCCTCTGCTCTACCCTTAAGTGTAAACACTACAATTATTTGCAGAGCGTTATTGGTCATTTATTTTATCAATCTAATATTATATTATGCATCTTAATACCACTATTAACTGTTTTGGGTCATTTCTTATTTGTACACTAGAAAACTTCTCCCCCATGTTATTACTTATTGGTCATAATCAATTAGGGAAGTTTTTAGACTATGGCAGTCTTATATAAATACACTGGCAAAGTTCACCTCCTATGATTTCTGACAATTAAATTGTTCTGTCACTTTGGGACCTTCATTAATCTCAACTTGTCATCCTTGTTTATGCAGGTTATAATGGCCTGTGTGTGTAAGTGAAATGAGATGCTAAAAGCCCTTGGCTGTTTAACTCTTTGATGAAAGTCAAGCAGGAATATGCTGTTGAAGGGAAAAGCTGGAGTTTTTTTCATCCCCCAAAATAGCACCGTGGAAATTATTGCACTGTTTAATGACTGGCTATGAAATAAGCCAAGGAAAAGTTTACAGAGGGGTGAAGAAAACTGAGTTGGTGGTACCGCTATCACAGTCCTTTGTGTGCCTGCATGAGTGCACGTAGAAATAAAGATGTGGCAACGTAGATTACTTTCTCTTGCAGGAAAGTGCTATGAAGACACCGTGTTCCAGCAGAGGAATCTAAAGGCCAGAGGTTTTCAGATAACTTTGCAGGATCGCTGGAACTCAGGTGAAGGACACAGCTAAGGTCTCTTGAAACTTTGAGGTGGGAGTGTTATTAGTAGGCCCTTCTTTTGGGATAATTCTGGCAGCCTGATAACTTGGGACCACTGAAGGCACACTTCTGAGGGCTTTGAGAAGTGAAAGTCCATTTACAGAATTGAATTCGGTATTTAGGTTCCTGGGGGAGTTTATAATTTTCTTCTTTATTAAATTCATCTCCTAGAATTCAAAGACCTGCTTTCTAATGTCTCCAAATGCCCTTTTCTCCATCTTTTAAGGTCTTAAAAGGCTTTCTAGAGGGGTGTCTCTGCAGCACCAGCACCATCACTTGTAGCAGCCACAGGCGGAGCTCCCCACTGGTCCTTCCTCTTGGAGTGGCCTCTGGCTTTCCAGCCCTCGGAACTGCCGTCAGCTCCTCACCTGGCACTACGCACCAAAGATGCAGGTACCTTTTATTCCATGCAGTTTGTCAAACCTAGTGTTTCCTCTTGGGCAAATGTCTGCTGCAGTTTGAAACCCAGCCTAACAGGTACAGATAGTTGTTCTCGCGGGCAGCTGGAAATGAGGGGCCACGTCCAAGCGAGCAGTGCATTGTCCCATGCTGGCAAAGCTGGAGGTGGAGCGCAGGTCTCCTGACCTGCTCAGAGCCTCCATCCATACACAGCTGGCGAAGGTTAAATAGGAATAGCCTTAGAGTTATCCATCTCGAATCTAAAACGAGTGTAATTATATGCTATTCTCTGCACCCTGAGAAACATACGAGTGACATCCTCTCTCTCAGCACTAATTATCATAATTCTTAGACCAGAGAGAGATCCAGAACACTGCACAAATTATCACCCAATATCTTTAATAAATGTGGATGGTAAGTTACTTGCAAAGGTGCTGGTTAATAATCTGGAACGCATATTCCCAGACCTAATTCATTTCAGTCAGGTGGGATTTATTAGGAGTTAGACTGTCATGCAGTAGTATGATACAACTCTTCAGTACAGTAAGTTCATACGGAAGCAAAGGAGAAAGCTCGTGCACCTCATGGTGATGAAAATGACTTCGACCATACAGAGACAGACTATTTCTGACTCCCCTAAATATTCGCGTATGGACCGCTCTTTGACACTGTACAGCAAAAGCCAGTGGCACCATTGAATCCACTGTACAAAATCCGATGCGGGTGGTTAATGGCCAGACTTCCAAAGTTACAGAAAGGAGAAATGGCAGAGTTGCTTTCCCATTTCTACTTGATACAGAGTTCACATCATAACTGCTCTTCTTTTTTCTTTTATGAGATTGATTTATAAAGAAAACCAAATCCCATGAGCCTCAGGGATGCCCATTTTGGATGTGGCTGCCTTTCGTTATTGCCTAGAGAGGAAACAAAGTGATGTGCTCCCACCAAAGATGCCTCAGTGTGTGTACCTAAAGTTCAGTAGGATAAATGCAAGTCTTGGAGGCAAACTGCCAGATGTTATTTGTCGAAGCTGCCTCTAGGCTGCTCTGAAGCATACCAACACATGTGTCAGGGCAGAAAGAGAGTCAGGGCAACTTTCCAATTTTTCTTGCTCCCAGAGGCTCTCCAGGGGAAGCTGAGTTTAGGAACAGAGAAACAAAGACCATGCAAATGGGAGAGTGGTATATTTGAGGTTCTAATGTTGAGGCAATTATAAAGCATTGTATATGTAATTTCACCTTACATGTTGAACACAAAACAATATACCTGTCTTTCTAGATACTGCAGCATGTGGTGAGGTGCATAAATCAGATGCAAATGCTAGTGCTTGCTCCTGAAGCTGTGGGGCCAGCATTACTGCTTCTGCTTTGACAATGCCAGCTGATCATATACTTTGGGAATGAGGTAAACCTTTAACGGGCCTTTTGAAACAGACTTTTCAAAAGCCACACTGGATTTTACTCAAGAGCACACTAAGAAAATCTCGAGTTTAGCCAGTTCATTTCCACCCACTGCCTTCATACATACATATAAAATAAACAGACTGAAACATTTGTAGTATTGGTTGCAAAAAGAAGTGATTCATCCTACAGAAGAGAAAAACACTTGCCCAAATAAACATTACATAGTGGTGAAGCACTGTTCTTGAAGTATCTACCCCACAAAGATGCTATTGCTTATATTCTTCTTACATTATCATCTTTCCATGAACAGGCAGTTTACTTAGACTGATATCTACGGGGAAAGTCTATTTTTAGCATGTGTTTGTGTACTGGCCAGTATAGCCAGATGCTGATGTCTAATACTTGCATATCGAAAGTGAAAAGACAGAACAGAATGTAGTTTAAGAAATGAACTGTCAAAAAGGTTTACTATACAATGCAAAGGGAGGATATTTAGTTCCTAACCTCCATTTCTTCGCAATAAGATGTAGCATTAAAGAGATTGCATTACCCCCTCTTGCAGCTTTACATTAGTAACGTTCTCCATCTCAATGTTGGTATCAGACACTTTTCGGTACTATGTAAATTCCATTTAGTACATAATTATGCGCAGCCGCGAGGTTGCATGAATAAATTCTCATAAGTTTTGCATGTGAACCCTGAAATGAGTACACCTCAAGACCTGTAAACTGATTAATTGTACCTGGACCACTTAACTGGGGTGGGATTTTGCACTGAGCTCTTGAACTTCCAGGGTGTGGAAGATCATGTCTGCAGGATATCGTGTCATCTTGTAGGTGTATCCGTATAGATCTATATATCAGGTATGCCAGAAAACAATTAGCACCCCTCCAGAAGGGGTGGCAGAGAGTGGAGCGCAGCCATGGTGCTCTCAGGAAGGGCAGTGGGGTCAGCTAAAGATGGACAGTGGAGGCTTTCGCTCAATTCACAGTTCTTTATGAGACTCAGAGAATCACTTGAGGAGATTCTTTTTAAAACCTTGTTGAATGCGGTGTTCAAAATTGTGTTTGTACGAATGAGGGTTTTGATGAAAAATGGAATTTTTTGTTTCTGAAGAAGCAGTTTTCAAATTTTCATTAAAAAGAGAAAACTAGAATTTTCCCAAGTTTTTAAAGAATTTCTGGGGCATTTTGAAGATTAACTTGAAGAAAATAAGGATAAAATATAACTCACAAGTCATTTATTTCTCGATTGCAGCCATCTAACATCCTCAGTGTGTATAAATCAGTTCAGTTTACCAATACCAATTACACAAAATGTGGCTTTAAAATCTCACGGTATATTTAAATGAAGTGAAAATATTTCAATTTTTTAAACGAGCAATCTCACATAATTAATTAGTTACAAGTTTTTCATAATCACTGAACTACAAGGACAGAAAGAGGCCAGCTAATACGTATGTAAAAACATGTTCGTGTGTGTGGGCACCCACACATCTACATATACACAACACACGCTTTTGTATCCCCACATGTGAAAACACACACACGTGTATATATACACACATGTGCGTAAAATCACTGATTAAACTACTGGTGGCTACCTCTCCAGGCAAATAAGGCTCATAAATTGACACATTTTGCTTAATCTGTATGTAAAGCATGTTACACATCACTGTTATAATGCAGGCATCTTAACTTTAAATGAGACGAAAACAAACATAAAATTAGCACTTTAGGGAACCCCCTGCCACTCAATTTGTGTTGGGTTTAACACCTTCTTATTTTATATATCCTTCTACATAAACAGTTTTATATCAGCCCTTGATATGGTGCCTTCAAAGAATTCAATGTTGAGCTGTTTAAAAGCACTAATTAGCAGCTTTAATACAAAGGGGAGCATAGTTATTAGTAAAATCTTGTAAACCTAGAATACCCTTCGGGCCCAGTCATTTGTGTGTGAAATAACTCAATAAAAATATTATATTGTTAATCACAAAAACCTTCAAGGGAAATGCTAAATCTGGGAAGAAATATAAACTGTACTTTTCCAAACAAAGGAGGAAAAGTGACCATCCGCATTAAAGCAAAGCCATAAAATCCCAAGAAGAATATATTCATTGATAAAACGCAGCTTGTTTCCTTCTAAGGGTTTGTGCAATCTGTAACCTTATGCACGTACAACAACAAACATACATTAGTGGTGTTTAGTTTGAACACAGCTAGCGACATATTTATTAAATTAGCACTTCATTCCTTTCAATAACGTGCAACAATGGCAAGGCTTTTTCAAAAGTTAGCTTTTGGTGGTGGTATGATAGTATTTAAATCTATACAGTTCTTCTTGTACAATGCAAATTATATCCCTATATATGTATGTATGTACCATTAGAGATGTTTAGAAAGGCATTGGGATCGATCAGTTTTCTTTCTAGAAAACTATATACATACCCTTGATTTTGTTTGACAAGTTTAAATTTATGCCTGATAGTGCTGAGGTCTACTTCTTTCGGTACATCACGTATGTTTTGTGTTAATAGTTAATATTTATGGGGCAGGTAAATAATTATATTCTTAAACGTTTAAAAATTACACTAATTCCAACATTATTAAGGGGGTAGTGTTTCTAATTTATATAGTGTGGTATAACTGAATGGCACTAGTTAACAGAAGAAACATGCTTAAGTATGGAGAAAATCATTTGGTTGACAACTAATGCTTAAAAATAAAATGCTAAGAATCTCAGAATTTGCAGATGCTAAAAAAAAAGACATAAGACATTGCTTCTATAGTTTGTGAGGGATTTCTTGAGATACGACTGAAGACTTTCACTTTAAAAAACTTTCTGATAGCGTTTCAGTGAAAGGTGTGTGAACAGCACTTTTAATTTTAAATTTCAGAGGAGAAATTCTGAGGACTGGTACCCCTCTGAAATTATTATTATATAAATTTTCATGTGGAGTCGTTGTTTTCATCTGGTATCAGCCTTCTCCTCACCTTTCCTGGGAAAAAGATTGGGGAAAAAAAGAGCTGGGCAGGCATATTTTAACCGGTGTCATCATAATGATCTTTTGCTGGTCTTGGTGCTAGTGGATTTTTATTTTTTTTAAAAGAATAAATATGGATAGTTTCTAATATTTGCGTACAATTTTAAGTAGAAATTTCTCCATAATGAGCAATATCTATCTGTTCTGGCTACAGGCTACTATGAGAAACAGATTTATTCAAAGCCCCAGTATATTTGCTGTGAATATATTTTTAATGCATTTCTCTAACATGAAAGAGCTGGCCAGAGCTTAAACATTTTAATTTTTTTTTTTTTTGTATGTCATGCTTTGCTTTTTATGGTGTTTTATGTTACAACCTAATTAGTATCTTACAGTGCCCTTACATGTACTTGGGGTGTAGGGTTTCACTAAATACACTGAACGTTTTATTTTGGGGGACCTCCGTGACACAGTCTAAGCAGTTTTAAGCAGGCTAAGAATATGTTTCCAGTCAATCAAGCCTCTAGAGATAGGTTCTCCACCTCTGGCTAATGCACTGCTATAAAACCTTCGCCGTTTCCGTCTGTGCGATACAGTCTGTTATTAAACCCCTAACCGCGCACAGCCGCGGGATTCGGGGGAGAGGGAGGGGAGGGAGAGGGAGACAATTATTTCCAGGACTTCATAAAGCCTGGTTTAACAAATTACATGAAGATTAACTAATAGCAGCCTCAGCGCTGGATGGCTGGCCAAATTAGGTATGACTTATCAAACGGGTGCTTCCTCGGCTGCCTTTGCCGAGGCGGTCTTTGCCGGCAGCTGGTTCGATAGATGATGAAGAACCAGGTCTGATGTTTGGTCTGCACCGCAACAATAGCCAGGCGAAGGCAGCGGTGCTTTGAGCTCTTCTGAAAAGGGGTTTGGAAAGGCAGGCAGGTCTCGGAGCGTCGGCAGTTTTCCTGCTTGGGGCTTAAGTGCGCCTGCACAAAGCCAGCGTATCCCACAAATCAAAAGCAGCGTGCGAGGAGAAGGGGCAAGCCGTGGCAAGCGCAGTCTGGAGCGGCGTGATGGATTAGGGAGAGGGCCTTGTGAATGCTCCCTGTTCGGAAGGGGAGATGATCCGTCAATCTCAACAGGGCAGACCTGTCAGAGTACAGCGCACCGGGGTCCCCGCCATCCTCTTCGGTTTTTTATCTGTCCTGTGGAGGGCACCAGCAATCAATGGCAGTCACCACCCCGGGCATGCGAGGGGAAGCTGAGGAGAGGTGTTTGGGAAAGGGACTGTCTTTTGCTCTCTTTGCAAAAAGGCTGCATTATCTTCCAGCTTTGGAAAGAAGGGAGAAGGGCAGGCCAGGTTGTTTTGGAAAGGCTAGGAGTGCTCTAGCCTTGCAGTAATAAAATGTGAGATAAATTCTTCATGTCTAAAACATCCTAAGATTCAAATGGGGCCAGCTTGGTCCAGCGCTGTGCAGGTAGAGCACTTGTTGGGGTAGGAGGGCTTCTAGGAGGAGAAAATCTAGGCTTAGAGAGAGTTTTTGTTTAACCATGAAGGGATCACCCTCCTCTCCCTACAAAGACCTTTCATTTCCATCTGGAATGAGTATACGATAACCTAGGCAGACCAGCCTCTCAGTCACCAATCAAAACACTGGCTCTTGACATTTGCCTAATTATCTTTTCTCATCATCAGTCATCTCTTGAAGTCTTTGCTTCATTCAGATGCCAGGTATTTCCGAAATTAATCATGTCATTGAAAGCGGCATCTTTTCATGTAAATGGACTTTATTATCTGGATCGAAAAGCTGCCCCCCCACCTCCTCCTTTGAGCTGCAAAAGCCCATTTGTAGGGAAAGTGTCTGAAATCTGACATGCTGCCTTCTCAAGAAAGATTCGTAGTGGTGACCTCCCAGCAAGAGCTAAGCATCCGTCACCGGGAGTGCGTGTGTGTGCTGCTTGCACCCTTGGGCTGGATGCATGCTAATTTGCCCCATTGTTTCGGGGTGAGTGGCTTTCCAGCACTTCCCAACAAAGCCTTTTTGCATAAGCTTCTGTGTGTACAATTATTTTATGTTCACATCATTCCATCATCCTATCTCTATTCCTGCTAGAAGAGGGGATGGAAATGTCTTTGTTTTCTTGTTATAGTGGGGATTACAGGCTGGATTTAGCATGTTAGCAGGGACACTCCTCTTTCATTAAATCCCATTTGACAAATGTTTGGGAGCATAGGATTGATCAGACTATTGCATTGCTCATCCTGGCTTTAACTTTCGAAGGGGCACTACCTTCAAACCATCTTGATTCAACAAGAAACCAATCTGCAGTAATTGACCGTGCATGAAAAGTGTTGCAGGGATGGATGAAGAAGTAAAAATGAGAGGCGTACACCCAGGAATGTTATCGAAACCTTGGGCTAAGAATGCATTCATTTTGCTCATTAGACCCGCGTTTTAATGATTCTATGATGAGCAGGATTGAGAAGAGGTCAGCACTGGTAACGCAGTTCTGCAGTTTGGAGAGTTCATTTTTTAAGTTTGTGGTCGTGCGTTTACAAACTCCTTTCAAAAACACTTGGTTATTTTATACTCACTGACCTTCCCTCTGGGACCGTCTGAGGACAACAGTATTAATTGCTGTCAAGCTCTGTGTTCAAACTAAAAAAGTGAAACTTGGGCATCATCTGACTAAAAGGGAGAAGAGGAACGAGTCACCAGCCTTCTGTGCTTACTCTGTCAAGTACTCAGAAATTAAGGTCATTGGTTTTAGTGCCATCAAAATAGGCTTGGTGTGAAAGAAGCAACAAGTATACTAAAAAGTTTTCAGTGTCATGCGAGAGTCGTGTTCTGTATTCCTTGGTAACAGTGTAAGAGCATGAACAGCCCAAAAGTGGGGTTTGTTTAATAACAGGCATGCTGTTAATCATCAGGTATGAATGTATAGACATAATGCATAGGTTGGATGCTGAAGGCAGAAAGAAGCAATGCCATTATCTAGTTTGCCTTTCTGCCTAGTAAAGGCTACAGGACCCGGTGAAGGTTTTATATGATGCTGTATCTTTCAACAGACCTTCCGAAGCGTATGCTAAAATATCCTGATGGCTAAGCCACCACAGTATTCAGTGAACTTCTCCTATTGCTAAGCGCTCTCACGGTTAAAAAATTCCTCTTAATTTCTGGCGTGAATTCATCTAGATTCGACCTCCAGGCGTAAGATCTTGTTTTACGTACGTCTTTGTTAAACTGAAGAGCTCTCCATCAAATTTCTGTTTCCTGTGAAGGTTCTTGTATACTGTGGGCAAGCCACTCCTTAACCTTTTCTCTATTAAGCTAAACAGTCTGAGCTTCTTGAGCCTCTCACAATTGTTTTCTAATCCTCGCAGTGTTTTCTAGTCCTTTAGCCATTCTCTTGGCTCTTCTCTCTAATTTATCAACAGCCTCTTGAAACATAGGCAGCAGAATTGGATTCACTATTCCATTAGTGGTCACACCAGTGCCACAGACAAAGATAATATTACCTCGGGCTTCTAGGCTATATCCCCCTGTTTACATATCCTAAGGACTGAAGTTACCCTTCCAGCTACAGAGCTAATGTGTAGCTGAGCATCCACCACCCCTGCCATGGTCTTTCTGGAGCCATTTCTTTCCAGGAGAGAGTCCCCTTCTGTAAGTGTTCCCTACAATCTGTTTACCCAAAGATATCTTTTTACACTTCCCCTGGCTTATTGTTTCCTTTGTGCATCAGTGACCTGCCGTCGCTATTTACCGCCTCCCCAATCTGTGCCGGCAGAGACTTCGTGTTTTCTGACAAGCGCTGAAAACATTAAACGGCACCCATCCATCCAAGAAATAATGCTCCGTTCCCAAATCCTCGATAAGGATTCCCTATATAGAGTGAAAGATTACCAGCTGCCCTCTCCCTCCTTCCTTGCTAAGAAGATGGTGCACTGTCAACCATAGGGAAAGACGCGGGACCCTTAACTCTGCCCGACACCTCACATGTGTCATGCCCGCTTCGGTGAGGGATTTTTCATCCTGCTTTTTCTTTTCTACACTGTCCTGAGAAAGTACTTATACCTGGGTTCAGAGAAGAGGTATCGGGAAACTATCACTTCTACCAAAGAAGACTTAAATCTCTTCTCTGTTTGATAAAATGACGTGTGCTGATGCTGAGAGGTATTTCACCAGGTGAAGGCTATTTATAGGAAAAGCAACATTTGTTTCTTCGCAGTTAGATTTGTTGTTTTATTGCTGCAGCATTCTGAGATTGACAGGGTGCGTGGTGTTTATTATTTATCGTTAATTATGATTACCTTCATTGCTGTGCAAGTATGTTGGTACTAAAGTGATGGGCAGAACCCATTTGCACAAGAAGCGGTATAGGCTTGTCCTAAGGAATTGTGGGAGGGATTTTTTTTTTCCCAAAGTAAAAATAATAAAAAACTCTCACCAGTTTTAAATTATTTATCGCTATGAATGCATTTAAACGAATTTCCCTGTAGTAGCCATAACATTTATTTTTCTCAATAGTTTTCAGTAGTTCTGGGAACTGTTTTTCACAGAAATGTCTAATTATTATCACTAGCAATTAAATTTATTTATTATGTTTTGCTGTTGCTGAAGGAGCTTCTCATGCCATTGACATGCTCTCTTGTACACTCTCACCAATGATGAATTGGAGGTATAATTAAACTGCAAAATAAAATTGTCAATGTTGACATTGTTTCTCTTTCATAGGGCAATTTGTAACCATCTATGCTTTTTTCCAGTTTGAAATAATTTCATTTGGTTTTCGTTTTGTAGTTTTTGAACATACACTTTTTTGCCTTGGTCTCTTCTGCCCCCTTTTCTTTCATTCCTTCCCATCCACGAAAAGTCATTTGTATCCTGATAACTTTTCAAGAAAGCTTGCAGAGGATGTAGAGACTTGGTCTTAGTCTCTTTAGCCGGAATTTGTCCTTTCCGTGTGGCAATTTGGAAAAATTGGTGCAGCGGAAAAAGAGAAAGAAAAATGAGTGAGTGGAAAAGAATTCTCCAGCCCAAAGAAAACATCAAACTTCATCCCTTTCAGTAGCAAAATATAAAGAGATTTAAAAAAAAAAAAAAAAAAAGAGAGAGAGGGAGGGAAAGAGAATTTTAAAATTTTCAGTTCTGATGGAAAAAATTGAGAGGTTTGGAACAACCTGAGGATAGGTGATGTTCTGAGACGGGTGGAAAAAGCAAAAGCATGGGTGTCTTTGGAGGCAAAAGAAAAGCTTTCAACGGCAGTTCTTTTTTTCTTAGCACTCGCTTTCCGCCCTTCTTTCCTAGAGCATTAGGACACACAAGGGGTTAAAGGTCCAGGAAGAGAGCTAGGGAAGAAAAATCCCTCTGTTAATTGATCTGCCTGTCTGGTGACGAGGGCCAGCTGAAGCTTGTCAGAAACTGTAGGAGCTGAATCGAGCTTGGGGCCCTAAGTAAAAGACAGACACCTGGAGCGAGGAGGGGCTGGCTCCCTCTCCGTGCAGCTATTTAGTTGTCCTTTTAATGTAGGCAGGGAAGGGAAAGGGTCAAGCAGCGCTGAGCCTGGGCTTGAGGGATGTCAAATAGTTTTTCCACTGAAAAGAAACAAGGCTAAAGCCTGTTAATGGTATCTAATGCTATTATTGTGTGAGTCTGTGTGCACTCGCGGGCTTGCTGGTGTATGTTGGAGGCACGTTTTGGCAGTTGAGGAGGCATTGTTGTTTGATGGCCTTACCCATAGGCACGTCGCTGGGCCAGCAGCAGTGGAAATCTTAGTGAAATCTCCACAACTCGATTTCGATTCACGCTGTTCAGGGCAACGTGCTCAGAGGGGATCCTTTACCTTCTGCCCTCCCCTTGCCGAAGAATGAAGTGATCCAGAGTACGGCCCTAAAAAGCATTTTTCTTCCTCCTTACTCTTCGGCTCTGCTTCCAGACCCCTCCGCCGATGCAATCTGGCTATGATTCTGCATGCCACTTTGTTTGACCCTGATGACATAAGTTGACGCATGTACTTTTGAACCTTCCCAAGAATGAATAATATCCCTGCAATAAAACGAAATCCTAGCATTTTTAACCCGCCAAGCTCCTGTGATTGTTGGGGCCAGGCATGTCAAATGGTGGCTCAGCCGATGGCCGCCTGAAATGGAAGTGGATAGATTTCAGCCCCAAAACAAACAGGGCATTGAGAGCTGGCACCGCTCCGCTTTTCACATGATACCTGTGATGAGTCCATTGGAAACACTGGGAGCTTTTTCCATGGGTAGTGGGAGGAGGGAGAGAGGACGAAAGAAGGTGCAAAAGCCTAGAGAGGCTTTGCGGCTTCAGACTTCAAGGTTGCAAGTAGCCTAGGAAAGCTCAGGGGCTGGGGGAGGCTCACTGGCTCTAAAGCTGTCAGCTGTCAGGGTCGCTTTGATTCTCATGGATCAGGTATAACTTGAAATAGGTCTGTCCTTCCCCTTTGTCCCGAGTTCCCAAAATACTGTGCTTTAATTAAAGATAGGCCTCAAGGTTACACCAAGTTCAAACTTCCGCCAAATATAGCGAGGTCAGACCCACAAATTTATTTGGGGATTTCTTTGCTTTTTGAAGACTTCCACACACCTGGCTGAGCCCAGGCTGTAGAAACGAGGACCAAGACACAAATGAACTGCATCATCATTATTAATGTTGGATCTTAAGCCTTAACAATACCATCCCTGCAGCTTTCCCATTTGGTGCCCAGACATGCCAAGAGCAGACCAGAAGTGTGACGTGAGCAGAGCCCTCTTCTCCAAGAGAAGCTGCCAGCCTTCTCCTTAAAGTCCTTAAACCCTGACAAGGTACTGTAGAAATACTGAAATCATCTGTGCTGGAGGAGGACTGTGCTTAAATAGAGATGCATGAATTAATGCGGTAACTCTGAATGGCTGAAATAGAAGCTTCCAGTATTTACTTGTGTGTATTATTCGTTAGATGCCACGAATCCTTTTTCCTCTGGACTTCTAGTATTATGTCGCAGAACAGAAGGTTTGCCTGCCCGTGATAAATTTATGTATTTATAAATATTGCATTGAAAATGGCAGGAATGAATAAACAGATGTATTGGAAGGAGATTAGGCCTCTGTTTGATTAGGTCATTGTCTTAATATAAAAAAAAGTCAGGTTTCCCTTTTTTCATTCACTTAAAAGGATAAGACTACTTTGAATCTGTCTTTCACACTGCAATTTTGTTTTGTTTCTTCAAGAGAGGCACTGAGGAGAACTGATTGCAGTTGTTCTTGACATTTTAAATGGCCATCCTTTTCCTCTTGGATATGGTACCCAGATGTATAGTTAGAAAGTTAAAGTGGCTCAGCTAAAGATAAGGATGCTGTGAACTTCGGTTTTACGACTCCTGCCTTGGCCTCCCAGCCCAGCTGGTGTAGTAAGAATGAGCTTGCCCTGCTCATGGTAATTTAACCAGAGGGGAGGGAAAAAGTGGGGAGAAAAATAACACTACTCTGCAGTCCTCCACTCCAAATGCATGTAGAAAGCTGCCCGACTGGGATGTCCTGGCTCTGCAGCCCACGGCAGGGAATCTGGCTTCAGTCCGGGCAGTGGTACGGGCAGGAGTTGAGAAATGGGTTGAGAAATGCAGGAGATGGAAAGATAAGGAAAGTGTGGTGAACAGATTGCTTGAGCAGAATATTTTAGCTTAATAAAAAGAAAAGAAACCCACAGACAACCCCCTCCCCTAAGCCTGTAAGTCCCCCGTATGAGGCTGATGAAATTTATACGAGAGAGAGAGAGACATAACGAAAGAAATTGTTTATTTGTTTGTTTGCCTTTATAAAACCCATTTGGGAGGAACATCAATGAATATACCATACATCAGTTATCTGCCGTATACCAGTTACACTGATGCTAGAGACGTCTTTTGTTAGAAATTAATGTATGTAATAAAGTTTTACATTTTTCATATGTTTTGAAGTATGTGGGCCATAATTCTTTTGACTGCATAATTACTTTTTGTACACAAGAAAAATGAGGTGCTTAGTCCTAAGTAAATAACCTCAAAACAAACCAGGAAAAACAGTTGCATCTTTTTTATCTTCTGGGTCTTGCACAATAAATATTTTGTTAGAAATTAAAAACAAAAAAAAAGTTATATATTCTCAATATAATTTCACTTAAAAAAAAAAAAAAAACCAAGCCCCTCTAGGATCACATTGAAAAATATGTTGAGGTTATTGAGGAAAAGAAATGTATTTGTGACGTTTTTAGGCACAGATGAAAATAATGGTTTCTGGAAGGGTTTGTCTGGTTAGTAATTTTAGCAGAGTTTTTCCCTTTCTTCACTTCTGGATAATCAAAAAGCTCTAGCAAATGAATTTCAGTAGATTCAAGATCATTTAGTGCTCTCGCTTTTCTGACACCATTCTCTTTAACTGAGCCTGAAGGCGCTACTGAAGAGCTGGCGTGATGCGTGGCCACATGAGAAGGACAGTCCGCTTGAACCAGTTGGCAATGGAGAAACCCTGGTGAGATAACCTCCCAAAAGTCAGGAGGCTGGCTTATGTATCATGCCAGGATGAGAGAAGGGTTTGTGTTGTGGGTTTTTCCATAGATCACGATTCTTTTTGTTTGATGGTATGGTTTTCTGAGCTTTCTGGATGATGTTAGTTTGAGTTTGTGAGGCTGTCTCTTTTTCCTGAGGACCAGAAGCTTTTTAGAAGACTTTTAAAGAAAAGAAAACGTGTTTTGCAGGGATGGCAGCACCAGCAGGTTAGGTTCCCCAACCTGTAAGCAGCTGTATTTAGGGGGTGCAGGTGATTGTTCTGGCCATGGACCTCTGGCAGCAGCTCAGACCCTCAAGGAAAGGAGCCCTGGAAGAGGTCACAGCCGATTTACCTCTTCTAATCCTTAAACAATGAACTAACGTCAATTCAGGGTCGCGTAAATACAGAGATAGGAAAAGGGGAGGAAGAAATCTTTTGGGAAAAAAAAAATCAAGATATGCTTTTTTTAAACTAAACTGAAACAAGCTACTCTTCAGCAGAAATCAGGGAGTCACACCGGCTTTGGCACTGGCTTAAATAAATCAATTAAAGTACTGATTTAAGTTAAACCAATATGCTAGCAAGGCCTTAGGTTTTCATCTTCCAAAGACTTATGTGCATGCTTGGCTGAACAGTGGGAGTGATTATCTGTATAATTCATGGTAGGAATACGGCCTTATTATTTAAGGATTCAGCTTTATAATATATACTGTATTTGCAGATCGTTGCCTCCGTACAGGTTTTCTGTAGATTTGGAGCCACTTGCTCCGCGTAAAATGTTATTTCCAGCTCCTCCACCCACCCCATAGGCTCTCATGGCTGGGGCTGTTGGCTCTCCTTCCTCATCCCCGTGATTTGCGCTGGTGGTGCTGGTGGAGGGACGTGCCGCTTCTGCGGAGCCAGGCCATTTTTTATAAATATGTAAATAAAATTTACCTCCTTTTGCTGACCCCTCCAAGGGCCATTTTTGGCCTGCAGCAAATATTTATGTGCTAGCTGTAAACCCCTGAAACTGAGGGGTTATAGTGGAAATGCTGACAGAGTATTAAGAGACCTTTAACCCTTGGTTTAGCTGGCCCTGCTATAATTACAGGTCTGTCTGTTATTTTCAATAGCACTCGTCATGACCTTGCCTCTATTTTTTAATTATAGGAGAACTTGTGAAGGGAATTATTACTAAGTTGGGGGTTCCCCCTCTCTCTAAATTCAATCTTTATTAAACATGTAAACCGCTGAAGAGGCAGGATTGGGCTAATGGCCTTTTCCCTCCCTTCCCCTCCCTCCTTTCTGGACTACGGTTCAAGTTGTGCCTAAGCCCTGAGTAAAATGAATGCTGTGATTTGAGCTTCCCGAGTCCCCCGTGAGCACTGAAACTGGCTGTACAATAAGCATCAAAGGTTAATGAACAAGGGAAAAAAGTTGACATTTTATTTGGTAATGGTTCTAGTGCTTGAAATCCAAATGGAAAGGATGAGATCCTGGAGGAGGTTGCCTTTTCTTTTGTCCTTCCCTCCCTTTTTTTCCCTGAAACGTCAGTGTCTGGAGGAGGCCGGTCCTATCAGACCCCAGAAATGCCTCTTTAAAAATGTTTGTGATGACAAACAACTGGGCCGTAGCTTGCAGTTAAGGAGAGCAGCTGGAATACATTTTTCAAGCAGCACTGTCAGTCCCCGCGCTGGCTTCTTTGTGCTCTCCCCTACTTTGGGGAAGGAGGGAGGGGGGAAGCTTGCTGGGGTGATGATATCCAGCCCCTTGCGCTGCTGACCCATAGCAGTTCAGCAAGCTGCCGGCACTCGAGGTGGAAAAATGCCCCGTTCTCATCAGCTGTGCCATGTCCTCTTGGGTTTTCCCAGCTGGCTCCTATGGTCCCGGTTGCCTGAGCTTAATGATGCTGAAGTTCCCCACCGAGTCTGCAACATGCAGGGAATCCCCCGGGAATAGGGTTATTTTCTAGCTTGGTGTGCTTTAGCGATGCTGAAGGAGTGATAAAGGGATGTACGCTTCCCCGGCTGATGGGCATCTCCCCGCAGCCCAACGATGACCTGGATATCTCCATCAACTGATGGAGGAGAGAACAGCAAACACCTCCAATATCACCACGGGGCTCTCCTGCGGCAGATGTGTCAGCAGGCGTGGAGCAGTGAAGGGGCACAGGTAGCCTGGAGAAAGGGGGATCCTCCATCCGTGAGTTATAGGTTGGGGAGGAGTCTTTTGGGATGAGCATTGTCTTTTCCTCTCATGGGGCATACATAAGCTCTGGATACGTGAGCACCCCAGCTGCTGAGGGGAGGCAAGCAGAGAGAAAAGTCCCACTGTGGAAGAGTACAGCGGCTTCTTGCGTTGCAACACCCGTGTGTTAAAAAGAGGATGACAAGAGATGTGCTTCAAGGCAGGGATTTTCTGGATTGTTGCTTGGCTCCTCAAAACGATCCCTGGGAAGGGTATGGGCTTTGTGCTGGTCCTCGTCCCCCTGGGGAAGGGGACCTTGGCTGTTCTTTCAGTATCTCCCCATCAGATCCACAAATCGAACCTTTGGAGCAGTTTAGGTATTTTCTTTTTTAATGGGAGTGATGGATTGGCCTTCGGTGGCTGAATGACCTTTCTGTTCCAGTCTAGACAGCTGCGGAGGGTTTGAGAAGCATGACTGGATCAGGCCCTTAGGAAATGCTTTCACTAAAGCACTTTATGTACATTCGGAGAGCTCATGAATCACTGGGCTTTGCAGATAACATTACCCTTAAAATATAGTAGATGATATTCATTTTAATATTTACCCAGGTAGGATGCAAAGCGTGTGGCCATGAGGCGTAGCGCGGCGTTGAGCGATGGCTTGTCTGCATTGTTTATAGATGAGTAATTGGAGTTGCTGCGCAGAGGCTGTGGGATGGGGACCAAACTGGCTGGGTATTTATTTACATGACTCAGTGAATGAAACCGAGTTGGAAGCATAACTTATAGGTGTTATTCTTTCTCTTTCCCCTTCCCTCCCCCTGCCCCAAAAATGCAATTTCGGAGTAACCATAGCTTCATTACGCTGTATCTTGACACTGCTTATTTCGAACAGCGTCGTCCTTTATTGAGGTGCAAGGAAATGGATTAGCACAAGCTGGTGCAGGTAATTAATATTGTGTGGGCGAGAGCGGGAGAAGACTTTTTAAATGGCTTGCAATACATTTATAGATCTGTTCTACAGCATTCAGTGCTTGTAGTTATGGCTAAGGATGCTCTACTGCGCCTCATCTTCCACCTCGTGCCACTGACTGCATTCTCCTGTCATCGCTGTAGGGTGTTTTACCTGCTGTAAATAATTTTAGAGCTTAAATTATGTATTTACACTTAAATATTGCTGATACATAATCATTAGTGAAAAAGCTAGCTGCATGTTGACCAAAGGTGCGAGCTTTTGTCTGGGAAAGCTGAGCATTTTGATTGATAGACAAAATCTTACTGTGGAGTCATCTCTGTAGGTTGAACCAATCTTCTCAGTGCTTTCCCCAGAACATTTTCTCCTGTTTTAAAGTATATGTTGTTATGAAATTATTATTGAAAGCAGGACTGAAAGTAAGGCATTATTCTAAGAAAAAACCCATTTTTTTTAATATGGACATTTAGTTTTTAAACTACTGAACAATGTGTAAAGTGAACTGAAAAGTAGAACCTTTGCTCCAAAATTAAAATAACATTCCTATTCCCAGTTTGATTACAAGAACTGGCTTCCACTCTTCCGCCTACTTCAATTAAATCAATAACTAGTCTGTCCACAATCATTTTAGCTTAAAAGGTGGAAAGCATTTTAAGGGAAGTGTTAAAGGTTAAGCCACTTACGCGAGGTGGCACAAAAGGAAAAAGCTGAACTGGGATCAGAGTCCCACCAAGCATTGTTTTGGTTTATGTTCTTCTACGTGCCTAGCTCTTCTTTTGAAGGGGTAAAATGCTGAATAGCAGATTGTTTTTTTCATATACCTGTCCCAAATACATGGACTTGTGTCTACAAGTTAATCACAAGTACGGCTACACTATAAATCACTGTTTAGTCCCTTGCTTTCTGGGAATCTTGATAGTTGTATAGGTATAGTCTGTTGCTATATGCTATGAATATTCCCTGTGTGTCTTTATTTTTAAAAGGTATATTGGCTTTAGTGTAAGGATATTCACAAAGCTGGAGAACTAAGGAGGGGAAAGGACAGATCTTTTCTGTGTGTCCCTTAGGTAGCTGCCCTGCAGTGGGGTGACCAGGGGATGACTTAGCCAGGTTGCTTGCTCTCCATGTCCTATTGCTTTTTTCATCCAAGCAGTTCTTCTGCCCTTCCCACTTTCTGGAGCATACCAGGACTGGCGTGGATAGATTTTGACGGTCATGTATATGTGTACAGAAACAATACTGGGATGGATTCTACAACCTACTCCTCTTTTGTAAGTCTACCAAAACACAAACCAAGAACAGTTATAATGGCACGTGGGGTCTGCCTTGCCTTCTTTCTTTCCTGTGGTATCTGTAGTTGCTGAATGCTCACAAGCAGTTATTTCCTTTCTGGAGGCAGTTATTTGCTCTTCTGTAATAATTTGTATATTCCCTAAATGCCAAAGGGATATTCTTTTTCCTAACTCTGGCTAAAATAAAATATAACGGAGGAAACCGCTGGCTGTATGTTAGGGCAGGTCAGGAAAGGGGCAAGTTGATTTATGCTTCCAAATGACCCAATGCCATGAAGCGTTTAAAGGCACGCTTGCTTGCAAGCATGTGAGGAGTCCCTGGTTGCCACTGCCACGCACGGCAGAGCAGCAGCCCCCTCACCGGCCCCGGCAGCAGGGTACCAGCCGCTGCCCACACCATCCTGTGCCGAGAGATGCTGCTGGTCCCACCTCTGCCCAGTGCAAAAGCCAAGAATCAGGGAAATTCCTGCTCTGAAGTCATTTAGGTGCTTCCCAAAATCCTACGTGATCTACCGAAGTGCCAAAATAGATCAACAAATTTTTAATGTTTTGCTCGTTCCGTTTGATAGATTGCCAAGTGAGAAATTTCAAGGGGCCTAGAAGTCACTCAGGTGAAAAAGCGACTTTCTGCTGTATTTTTCATGTGAGTAAAATGCCGATCCATAAAGGATTAGGAGCCTTTATTCAGTGTTTGAACTTTAACATTCCTCAAGCCTCCAATTTTTAATCTTCAAAAGAAAGTAGTCATTTCATGGCGAGTTATGAAACGTGAATTATTTATTCCGCCAGTAAATATGTAATTAGGCATATTTTGAAAATCTGTAATTAATCCCTCACCCCTTAAACCCATAAGAAATGCTAATATGCCTCTGAGGTAAGGCAGGTTTCTATAAAGGGCATTATGTAAGCTGTTCTGATCTGTTGTGTAATTATATTTGCTGTCTGTAGTNTATATATATAAAAATATATATGTCACAAGAAGATTTTCCAGCTTGTTTATGGAACAAGGAAATCTGTCGAGAAGAAAAATATAATTGATCAGACTAATTTTACCGTTGTGGAAAGCTCAAGGACAGATTGCTAAGATCAAACGTGCTTTTAGTTTGGAAGGACTGGACAGAGTTCAGGAGGTTTTTACGAACAGCAACTGCCAGAGCTCTGTCACTTTGCTGTAAGAATTTCTTGTTGTCATTTTAGCTTCACTAAGAGGACAAGCGAGATGATGAAAGCAATGGAGATTTAAAGGTCATTGAATGCCACTTTCGTCAAAATCGGGCACTTTGGCACTTAGGATGGGACTTATGGGGGCTCCATAAGGGGCAAACAACGTTGTACACATTGGGAAATATTATATAAATTGGTTCAAAAAGCACACAGATGAGTTCATGAAGATATGTTTGTTGGTAATTAGTAAATACGGCTACCTGACTATAACCTCAGAAGCAGTAGGTTGCTGTTTTCCAAAACAGAATACCAGGGGAAAGATTTTTCTGTATGATGTGCCCTGTTCCCTGCACTCAGCCATTGTCAGGGTCATAATTATTGAGCTTAGTTCATTATTTCCTAAGTTACCACCAGTGGAGGTAGGTGAGAACCATATCTCCTTTTTTCTCCATGCAGTTTTTTACCTGTGTCCCAAGGCCTTGGGTCGAACTTGTGGCCTCAAAATTATCTGCCCTCAGAAGCCCCCTGAAAGAGACATCTTTAAATGTGTGCTGAGCTTGCTCACCACACTTGGGAGCAGGCAGCAAATGCTAACTCAGTACTTCACGAAGAAAGGCTCGCTCCCAGAAGTCAACCAAAAGGTTGGGCATCAATCAAGGAGACGTACAGCCTGTTCTCTTCGGAAAAGTAGGCAGGCTTCACATTAGAAAAGTTGTAGCTCCTAAAACTCTGCAGTCAGAAGGTGCCTGTAGAAGCTGAAAAATACCCATCAGGCTGCTCCTCAACAGTAACATATCCTTGAGTCAATGCCATCTGCAGAGTGGTTACAGCCCCAATGACATGAACATGGCTTTTTTTCAGTCGGAATTACTCTAAAGCAATCAGAAATACAGCTTCTTGTAGAAGTTGTTAACCTGCTGGTGAATTTGTCATGGTTATTTTGATGTTTGTTGTCTTTATGAAAGACCTTGGAGATGTGAGATGATGTGACGATCTCAGCTTTTGTCTGAATCGAGCAGCGTACCGACAGAGGGGATACTGCTTCACTCGGGAGAAAGTCTATGAAAATAGAAAGTGCTCCATTATGATTTACTGTTCCGAAAGCCTTTAATGGCTAGGCACCCTCTAAGGAGAAAAAGAGACTTTTCCAGGGAGTCATTTATGCCACCTTAAATAGATGTGTCGGCTTTTCCATGCCCGTTAGCCCACAGCAGATGGACAAGACATCTAATTTTCTGGTGCATGAATAGTTGACTGAGGTGAATAGAAGCCCAACTCAGGCTCTCAGAGAACCCAGCCCAGATGGCAATTATGAAAAGCTTCATATGCATTGCTGAAATTTTATTAATTTTAAGCCCAGATGATAATTTCTGGGGTCCTAAATGATGAGTATTCAGCACTGGTGCTTGGCAGAGCTGTGTCTGCTTATTTTTATTTCAATTATGCACAAGTCAAAAGTAGTCTTGTTTGTATTTTAAGGGACAGTAAAAAGGGAATATAAATTCCCGTAATGTGAGCTTTTCAATGAGGTTTCATTTCAGTTTTCAGTTCGTTTTGTAAAGTGAATTTACAATAGAAATGCTGCCAGTGGACATTATAGCCAAAAGTATGCTGGTTTCAGCGATGGGGAGATAAACCTCAGACTGCGCTTTTGGTGCAAAGAGGTATCTGTGTCAACAAAACAGTCTTCAGAAATGTGAAGGACTGCTGCAAAGAGGAAAGGAATAATCAGTCCTCCACGCCTCTTGCAGATAGGACAAGAAGTAATGGGCTTAAATTGCAGTAAGAGAGATTCAGGTTAAAACCTTCTTGTGATAAGGACAGCAAGACACTGCCTGGGGAGGTGGCAGAGTCTCCAGCACCGAAGGCCTTAAAAACCCCAAGATAAGCATCTGTCAGGAATGACACAGGTGCCACAGGCCAGGGAATGGACTGGTGACCTCTGGAAAGCCTCTACAGCCCTTTGAGGCCATGGCTTCGGGAGGGGAGAATGTGCTTTGGGGAGGTCTGCAATGTGAAGCAATTGGAGAGTTGTGCCTGTTGCTGGTTGTCATGTGTGATAGGGGCTCCACATAGTAAGGTCTGGGGAACAGCAACAGCTGGGCTGGAGCTCTGAAGATGGATAAATGAGTTTGGAGGAAATAAGAACAAGCANGAAAAAAAAAAAAAATCCTGGTGAGAATTTGTTGTGGAGGAGAGGGAAGAAATGGAAGAAAAAGCTTCACTCCTCACCGAGTGGGAGGCGATTATTAAACGGCAATATGTCCAAAGCTTTTCATTTGTTTGGGTTGGGTTTCAAAGGGTGCGGTGCCACGCATCGGACAACAAAATCAAAGATGGTTATTTTATTCCTACTTGATGTTGCAAACTATCAGCCCTGCCTCAGTAACCCCAAGCCAAGGAGCTATTTTGGCCTGGCTCATGCACCCACTGCTTATCACAACTGTTGTTCCCCCATTATCCTTTTACTCCAGCAGCTCCCTCAGCAGATTTTTCCTTATAAAACAGGGAA
>VXBO01001729.1:58378-102897 GCA_013400135.1 Rhinoptilus africanus | reverse complement strand
GCCTCTTGCAGATAGGACAAGAAGTAATGGGCTTAAATTGCAGTAAGAGAGATTCAGGTTAAAACCTTCTTGTGATAAGGACAGCAAGACACTGCCTGGGGAGGTGGCAGAGTCTCCAGCACCGAAGGCCTTAAAAACCCCAAGATAAGCATCTGTCAGGAATGACACAGGTGCCACAGGCCAGGGAATGGACTGGTGACCTCTGGAAAGCCTCTACAGCCCTTTGAGGCCATGGCTTCGGGAGGGGAGAATGTGCTTTGGGGAGGTCTGCAATGTGAAGCAATTGGAGAGTTGTGCCTGTTGCTGGTTGTCATGTGTGATAGGGGCTCCACATAGTAAGGTCTGGGGAACAGCAACAGCTGGGCTGGAGCTCTGAAGATGGATAAATGAGTTTGGAGGAAATAAGAACAAGCATACCTCGTTTCTGAAAAAAAAAAACTAACGTAGACAAATTGGGCAGAATGAGTCCGAAGTGGACCCTGTCCATGTTTTTCTGATGAAGTCTTGGGGTACATCACTGCCCACCTTTCTGGTCGGCCAGAGATACCCCAGAGTGAAACCATGGGTGGGGTTGGAGTGTTTCGTTTGCACCATTTAGCTGGACAGGAGATTGCCAAAACCCAGAGGAGAGGTAAAAAGCTATGGGCATCAGGGGAACTGCTGCGAAGGAAGAAAGGACACTGAAGTACGAGGAGCCTTTAGAGGGCAGTAAGTATCCTTGGAGGGGAAAAAAAGAGAGAAAAAAAAAAGGGAGAATGTAGTAGGTGAAAGATGGGACAGGGTGTTCAAGGGGGGCCCAGAAGAAATGCTCCAGGATTTTGGTTGACAAGCCTCCAGACTGTACCAAACTTCTCAGGCTTGTTTATACCTGACTAGTTTCTAATAATGCCCGTGTTATGGAGCTAATAAGCATAGGTGAATAGTAGGGGTATAATAAATGCATTTCTGCTTGCCCCCTGCCAAGATGCTAGTGGAAATTTGGTGCTGTCTTTCTTCTAAACTCAGTCCATGATTTGCTATAAAAGTAAAGAATCGATAAAACGAAGAAAATCTGAAAAGCTTGAAATGGTACATGTGCCATTAAATGGCTCCTCCCCTGGGAAAGAAATGGATCCTTGCTCCCATTCTATAAATATGTGTGTGTGTGTGTGCAGCCGTTGTCTCTGTGTTGTGTATCCAGCATGCCCGGGGTGCACCTGACCCAAAGGGAGAGGTGGAAGCCACCGCTGGCTGTGGTCACTGCCGCAGTCCCGCTCGCCACCGTTCCCCTCTTCTGAAAACCTTGACTCCCAGACGAGCCGGGCTGAGGTTGATCATACTGACCCTGAACATATTTCTGACCTTATTTACTCCAGACGAGCAAACTGTGTCTGAATTCTGCCTCTTAGCACCAGGAATAAAACTTCACATTTCATTTGCCAGGTGTTTCTCAAGGAAAAGGGTGTCTGTGCGCCTTGTGTACGGCAGGTCAGCGGCCCTTGGTGTCCTCTGCTTCGGCATACGGAGTTATGATTGTATCAATGACATCAGATATTTTGTGTAATACTGGATATTTAGTTAAAATATTCCTTACCGTGTCAGAAATTGCTCTTATACTGTCGTTTGTTAAACGTTTGCTCTATGATAACTACAATGTGCTATTGCGTTCCAGGCTTCTGGGTTTAGTTTCTCTGAGTAAAATGGCTCTCCTGCCATAACGACCGCCCGGCGCAGAATGCCGTGCCGCTGCACACAAGCGCTCACCTTGCCAACGGGTCCTTGGTAGTTGGTTTGAGTGAAAAAACAGGGGAGAAATTTGAAGTGAGAAGGCGTACAAATGTAAAACCCAGATCTAATGCGCCCTGGCTGCTTTGCTGGCTTATATGTGGGTCGCCACTTCCCGAGTATGTTTCATATAATTACTACATTATATTTTTAATTATGTTTGGTTTCCTCCTTGCATGCCCGTTTCTTACGTTTCTTCTACAATGTATATGGTACCCCAGCAACATCGACATTTATAATTACAGAAGATAAAGTTATAATATTCCTGAGGCAAAACTGCATTTTAACAACTGTGCTAATGTGGAAAACAACTTGTGCAGAATAAATATGCCCTACAATTAGTGGTACGCCGACATTTTTCATGGTTACCTTACATATAAATAAGCTCAAGCCACTGACATTTTTCCTGAGGGCTTTTATCTCTGCAGCCCCAAAACTGCAGACAGATTTGTTGTAAGTAACACTATCGCCATAATAAGTTTGAAAACCCATTATTTATTTGTTTTAATTTTTATTTTTTTCTTAAATTCATCTGCTTTTTGCATCTGCGTAGCTCGGGGCTGGGCCCGTGGGTCTGATATTGTCTGTGTGATGAACCGTCGCCGCATCCCGGGCTGCCCGAAGCCTATCATTTGACTGAGGCTAACAGGAGGCGACTGGGCAAAGCCGTTTCACCTGAGGGTGGGCCGGGTCACAGGTCACTTGTAATAGCTTCTCCATGCATCTCCAGACCTGTAAATGAGACCAGAGCCCGACTCACTTCACTACACTTTCTTTGTCTTAGTCGGATGCTCTAATCAAACAAATTACCTAGCCCGTGATCACAGCCACTGAGCCAGAGATGGTTTTGCAGACGCTTGTCTGGAGCCCTCTCGACCATGCAGCTCCGCTTAAAAGAAAGGCTAATGTTTTCCACCAAAGGTAATAAAAAGATGTGCGGTCACTTGGCTAAGCCAGCCTCGGAAAAAAATCCCCGGGGACACCGGGGGACACATTTTGACAAGCGTACAGCGCAGCTTACTTCAGTCAAGGGCACGTATATGAAATATAAGGGCTGGCTGCTGTCACTGTGGGTGTGCGCGTGGGGATGCTCCACCGACCCAGAGCATCTTGGTGTCAAGAGCCTTGCTGTCACTTCAGTAAGAGAGTAGGTGTGCCTTACCGCTGGGCAACGTTCAGGTCCGCTTGGATTTTGAATTTTTTATCTCTTTTTAAAAAACGGAGATGGTCATAAAGTGCATGTGTGGGGAAGAAGGTGAGCCCAACCATAAATAAATGGGCTCACGGAGCACCGAGGGAGGGAAGCATACAGGCGTGGTTTGTTTATTGTAAAATTCAGCCTTAGGCAGAGGATTTAAAACTGATCGGCCCGCTACAAACATATTCTATTAGTCTTGTATTTATTTATTGCACAGTCCTTTAGTTTTATTTATTGACTGCCAGTCCCTTCTGTACTGCAGGCAACGCTGTCACTGTATTTTCTTAAAACTTTCACCATAAATTTGTAAACGTAAAAAAAAATTCCAGCTGTCCCATATTTTTCTCCCGCGTTTTCCAGACACTTTGGCTTTTGTGGAAGTAATGTCGGTTGTTTACTTGTTTCTGACTCTGAAAAAACCCCACTCTAGGTACTTCCTAGTTTCAGATGTTTTGTGTGATTGTAAAAGAGAAAGGCACCAGCTTTGACTCAGAGAATGAGCTACTGCAAACAATCTGTTGCTAATATAGTCTAATTGCTAGTGATATTTTGAGAAAACAATTAAATTGGAAGTAGGGTTACTTTGGTGTTTATTGTCTGTGACAGCTTCTTTTGGAAACAGGCTGGAAGAGCTGCCGAACTGAGGCTGCGATGATGTGCGAATAATACTTATCACCAACACGGAGCCAGCCGGCGAAAGCAGGGGAACACAAAACCGGGGTGAACTCTCTTGTTAGACGCAGCAGGATGGGCAGCGAGATGTTACGTGATGAGAGGTAGGTCCTTCCACTTACCTGTATTTACACCCCGCAGCATCACTGTCCGCCTTTTAGTGCACTAGGACCGTGAAGATGCTTAGATGCCTGCTGGGTATGAGCTAAAAAATCTGCATTAATTTTGTTGTTGGAAGGCAAGGTACCACGTACTGGAAGAAATACGTTTGAACCACGAGTGTAACAGCTCAAGGGAAAAGTCTGGGCAAAATTCCCATGGATTTCCCCGCGTCCAGGTTTTCACTGCTGGTTGTCACTGTGATTAGTTCAAGGTGTAAACAGACATGCCCTCTGCAAGGAGCTGTGCTGAAGGAAGAGATTGCCACTACCACCAGACTTCCCACTTGTTCTTCGACACCCTCTGCTGGAAAACGCTGCCTCCTCGTACCCACCAGCCAAGCTTCTCGCCTGGGTCCAGCCCACCCCATTTCAAGCTCCTTCAGACCATGCTCCGAAAACCTCCTGCTGAGGTAAGGCCATTCCTCTGCAAACCTCTGCCTGATGGGCTGCAGCCATTGGGAGGAAGCTGAGCAGTGACATAAAGGTTGGCCTGAGGCTACCAAAAAAGCTTCGAAGACTTTGTATAAGCCAGTCAGGAGTATTTCATTGAGTTCTGGTCAAGCCATCCCATACAAGCTACAGCAGAAATGCCACTGACGGTAAAAGAGGCTGCAGTGGTTAGAGACACAATAATTTTCAGTACAAAGAGGCCAGATCTTTGGAAATACGTAACATGCCACACCTGAACTAGCCCCGCCAGCTGCTATAAGGGAGCGAGTGCAGACCTGATGCCGGTTACTGAACTTGGTACCGCTGGGAGGGGTCGGCACCGGCCTCAGCCCAAACCATCCTGGCTTTCAGCAAGTTCTGAGCGAGTGTTGCTTTTCCTCGGTGTCAAGAAGTCCAAGTGTGGCAGAGAAGACTATTTAACCCCATCTGAATTTTGGTTGTTGCAGAGTTTGCGTTCACAAGCTTTTCTATTGTGGCAGAAAGTCTAGAAAATACTCCTTTATATTCCCTGTGAGAAGACTGATGCTCCCAATATCTTCTGGCTCCAGAAGCCGGAGATTTAGGAAAAGCATCAACTGTCATCTAAGTAGGAACAAAATCAGGTGAAGAGTTTTGATGGTGGGAGGCAGCATCTCAGGAGCCCTCTCTTTTTTGCCCTCTGTGCAGAACTGCTCGCACCAAGACCTTAAACCCCCTCTGTAAAAGCTGTTTGTGTGCAAGCAGATGGTATTTCATTGTCTTTTGCTACTGATCTTGAATTATCAGCCTTTATAATGAAAATGCCAATTCAGCCTTGACTGCTCTGCTATAACTCTACCAGGACCACTATAATGCACACACCATATATACTGAATATTTATTATGGTACTGTGCATATTATTTATTGTATATGCAACATATTTTGTAGGTGAAAAATGATACCTTATCTAAGTCAATGAGCATAACCAGGAAAAATATGGCAGAGTAATCATGTGATTCATAATTGACATCTGCTCTCCAAAGACTTGGACAGAATCTGAATTTTCAGCGTATGTTGGAAACGCTCTTCTGTTTGCTGGCCTGGGCATAACCGTGCCACCGCTCTCCCCGGCAGCTCCATCAGTCTTCCGCATTTCCATAATTCCCTAGGCGCAGAGGAAAGCTGGGCCAGCACATGCTGAAAATATTTCAAGAAGTTGCAAAAAAAGCGCTGATGTTTTTCAGTGTCCAGAAACAAGGCGAGGAAGCGGGTTTTTTTCCTGTCCAAATGCTAATGAAGACCAGCCCATGCGCATCCTTGGGGTTTTCTTAGATTCACAGTGGGTTTTTATATGTGCGTGTGTATAGATATGAATATATGAGTGCCATTTTTTGGGAAGCATCTTCTGCTGTGATTTCACCACTCTGTTGATATGCACTGTGCAGCCTGGACATGGCCAGACCAGTGAGACCTCTGCAGCCTCTCCTTCCCCATCCAGAATGGACCCTTTGGTTCAATTCTATCCTAAATGTGCCTTTTTCTGATGCAGCATAGGGGTTCCTTGCATGTATTTGGAGCAGCCTCAGCTGAAATTGCTGAAAAAGGAGAATTTGGAGGTTGGGGATCATTGGCTTTTATCGCTTCGGCTCCTGCTGGTCATGAGAAGCTCATGGTGCAGTGGGTGACCTGGCTGCACTCAGGTCCTTTTGATAGGTTGTCTCATCAGCCTAATTATTGACCAGATTTCCATCAGATTTAACGTATTGATGGGATACACAGGTATCAGCGAGCAAATCTCTAGAAGAGAGGAGAGCTGCAGAAAAATCCACAGAAATTACAGAGTAGGTAAAGTCACATCTGGTCTACAGAGAGGAGGATAGAAGGGAGGTGAAGGTGGAATTTGAAGAAGTGGAGTTGAGTGAAGCTGCGGTGAGTTCAACAAGCCCCATGGCTTGGGAAGTTTTCCTTTCGCCGACTCAGTTTTTCTTGCTTTTGTAAATTCTTTAAGTGTCTGCTACTGTGGCTGGGAGAAATATGGAGCCGCTTCAGCTCGTCCCACCCTGGCTGCGATATGGCGTCCTTGCGTGCGTGGGAGGCAGGGTGAGGCTGAAGAGGAGGGGATGAAGAAGGGTTTATTAGTGTAAACAACAACAGGGATGTAGCGAGAGTTTGCGAACAACCATCCAAATCACGTTATCGACGGCATCTAGAGACCAGCCCACATCTTTATTGGCATTGCTCTCGGTGCAGGAACGTGGCCAAGTTTGTCTCAGCATCCGAGCTAGTCTTCCTTGTCGAAGCCTTGTTTTTCTGGACAGATAAGGCTCTGTTTATAGCACACTTAAAAGCAAGAGCTGAAGAGAACAGAGGCTTCACCACTTTGATATGCAGAAGACAACAAATTTTATGTATATATGGGGGGAGATAATCCTGCTCTCGTTGAAGCCTCTTGGAAGATTCCCAGTGACTTTGCAGACACTTTGGATTACGGCCAGCTTTTGCTTTTTTCTTTTTCTTTTCTATTTTTTTTTTCCCCCTTCCCCTCTTGCAAAACGTCATGAATAAATATTTTGATTCAAAATGGCACAGCGATGCCTCACAGCACCATGGTCTGGGCCCCTTTCCCCGGCAGCCTCCGGTGTTTTTCCCACTGGTGAGAAGCGCAGCCGGAACTTGGAGCTTGGAGCCCTTCGGCCAGCGTGGCCGCGCCAGGGAGGTGCCAAAGCCAAGTGCAAAGCTGTCATCTGCAGAGCAAGGCCGTCATCAGCTGTCAGACAAGCTGCCTTATGAATTCCAAACTCGCGGGGTTAAAAAAATAGTATACAGTTGGCTTGGGGAACCTGCCCGCTTTTTGCAACGTGCCTGCTGGAGAATAAGGCCTAAAAAGTCATTTTAAAGATAATTTAAAAATATTTCAGGTCTTCTGGGTATGCCAGCTCAGCGGCCATAAAGCCAGCAATCAGTGCTTTATACCAAAAAGCCAAATCTGGTGCGGTTGTGCTGCCCTTGCCCCAGGAGGGGTTCATGGCCGGGCAGAGAGGCTTCACTGCGAGCAGGAGGGGAACCGGGCATGTGAGCGGTGGCTGCAAGAAAAGCTCCTTAAAGGAAGTGTTGGATTTTAATGAAAGCAGCTCATAATGTGTCAGAGAGCGAATGCTGTTACGCCTAAGTGGAGTTGCTTGCCTGTCTAGCCGGGGAGCTGTTGTGAAGGCTCGTAGTCTGTATCATGGGATTCCGCGTGCCTTGGAACATCGTTCTGGTGTTGAGTTGTGTTTAGACACCCAGCATGTGCCCCTGTATAGATGGGGAGGTAGGCAGATGCACATACACACACATATATGCATAGATTTTCATGTGTGTGTGTTTATATATTTATAGACACATTGCATATTATTGAATATACATGCTATACCTTTGTATGCATACATACATATGCATGTATGCTTAGGCTTCTGTACATTTTTATAAGAGAAACAAGACATAAAAAGAGGAAAATCTATGTAGTGTAGGTGCAGAACGAGATATAATATACAAATTTAAGTATATTTGGCAAAGGTTGCATATACACCTGTACATCTAGAGATGTTTTACCTTTTCAGATAATACAGGATGAAGCAGATTATATAATGTTGATAGGGGATAACTGCTGCAAAGCAAATCAGAGCAACCAGGTTCTCCTCCTCCTAGATGGGTGAATTTAAGGAGACCGCCTCGGTGTCATCCTGACCGGCTTCCCCCAGAGGTTTTCTGCAAGCGGTGCTTGGAAATGCCATTGGAGTGATGGTCTTGGGCTTAAAACAAGTGGCCAGGCTGCCAGTGTGGGGGAGAAAGGGGTGTCGGGAGCAGCCCCGGGGGTGCAGCCAGCACCCGACAGCTAGAGCATCGCTCACCTGAGAGCTCCCTGACGGCCAGCGGGTGCCAACGTGTGAGCATCCGCTTGAGTTTGAAAATTGAAAAGTGAATCATCAGCTGCTAATAGTCCTATCTCCTAAATGCTTCTAATACGCTTATTATCACATCGTTTAAGCATCCGGAGTGGTATTAGGAAGCATCAGTCTCCTGGCAAAAAGATTCTGAAGTGCGTTTTCTGGCTGCAGCCTTGAGTTGCTTCCTGGGGCTGCTGAGCCTTGATGACTGGCTTCCAGGTAAAGCAGAAAGAGATTGCCTCCTCCTGCCAAAAGGGGTAGAGCAATATTTGTCCTGATTTCTGCTGGCAGTCGTGGGCGTGCTGCTCGGAGCGGCTGGTGCCCCGCTCCTCTGCATTTCACTCAAGAAAAGGAACACGATAATGGGGGAAGGGGGAGAAAAATCACAAGAAAACCAATAGCGCTTCTGAAAATCGAGTGGGCATCTCTGACTTCAGCTGTCTCACCTGCCTAATGCTGGAAGCTAACGTTTGGTTTTCAGGAGGGATAATCCCAAACCACCAGACAAGGCTGTCGCGGTGACAGCCTGGGCAGAGCCTGAGTTTTGCCAAAGCCCAGCTCAGGGAGGTGCTCCATACTCTCCTTGCCCTGAAAAATTAAAAGCAGAGGTCGCTTCTTACATCTTACGGGCTAAATAAAATGGAAAAGGCACCAAGATTGTGCTGGGCTTCTCAGGAACCAGCATGATGCTCCTTCTCCGTGATACTCGGCTCCTCTGGTGTGTGCCCATGGGTGCAGCGAGCTGTGGGGTCTCAGCTACGATGCTTCCTTCACCAAAGGAGCTCTCCTGAGCCCGTGCAGAGCAGGAAACTTTCCTTTTCCCCTCGATTCCTGGTGTTTGAGGTCTTAATTTGTCAAACCCTTGCTTTGGAGCCAGAGGAAAGCACAGCCCTGTGAGGGCGATGTGGGATGCCCACCCCTGTGGACAGGACCAGGGAGGGAGCAGCGGGCCGTTTCCCAACACTTTTCAGATGCCCTCATTAAATGAGAGAAGGAAGGGAAAAAAAAACAACTGGAGATGTAAGAAATGCCAACAGTGAAGGGAAGAAAAAATGAAGGAAAAAGCACACGCACATCTGCAGCTGATTTTAACTGTATAAATAAATGGTAGGTTCCTTTGGCACTCCCAGCACAAATAATTAAATGGTGCGCTTGGGTTCTAGGACACCATTGACCAAAAAATACATATATAGATATGACAGAGAGAGGGAGAGTGTGTGCGCATGTGTATATGTATTTATATATTCATGACATGTATATATTTGTCCTAAATAGTATGTTTATCTTTCTCCCCCCTATGCAATTACAAATTCATTAATAACCCCGCGCCTGAAATGCCAGCAGGGTGGGGAGGCTGGCGGGGGCCCTGCGTCAGACCTCGCTGGCCGGGGGGGCCTGGTTTTATTTAGGGCCACGCCTTGGCAGTTTTAAGACAACACAATGCAATTACCCCGACCACAAAATGTTCTGCGAGAGCCTGATGGTCCCGGATGCTGCCGGGAAGGGGGATGCAGGGAGTGGGGCAGCCCCAGCCGAAGCCTCCCCGGTGGGGCTGTCGGCAGTCGTCTCCCTTCCCACACAGCCCCTAGGTGTTAAGGTGAGCTTAACTCCATCTATATCTGCCAGACTTGGGGATTCATCTCCCATAACTACCTCTTTCTTTCTGCTGGAGATGTACAGCTCAGGATGGGCAAAATGGATACGAAGCTTGAAAAATGTCCTTGCCTCCTCTTAAAAAAATCCTTGCCGATGCCGGGAACCTGCTGCCCGTAATGGGGCGAAGCTCCCATGGCACTTTTTCTAAGGAGCGATGAAGACATCAAGCCTTATATGGCTTCCATTATTATTTTGGTTTATTGTGTTGTTGTTTTACGAGGGACCGGAGGCCCACAGGGAGCAGGAAGGCACTGCCATCTAAACCGGGGTGGGGAGCGGAGGAGGCACGTCGAGGCTGCCTGGTATCGGGGAGTGATTTCATCCCGAGCCCTATTGTGGTGGGGAAACAATTCCTGTTTACCAACAGGCCTGCTATTGTGCTGCTGCTGCCAGAGGAAATCTGTGGCCGAGCTGGGTTGCACAATGGCCGGTGTGGTCCCTTCCCAGAGCCCTTGGCTCCGTGATGCTGGGACAGCGGGCAGGGCTCGGGCAGCACGTGGGTACCGATGTACCTCGGCGAGGCAGCCAGAACCCAGCCGCGCAGCCCCAGGCTGTGGTTAGTTTGGTGTGAGCACTGGGGGACTGGTCCATGCTGAAATACACCCTCCCCTACTTGCTGTCCCCCTATGTTGCATCAATTCAGGGGATCCTGTGGACGCTGCATGGGGCACAAGGAAGAGGAGGGGGGTTTTTTTACCGCTCTTTTATTATTTCTTAAGCTGGACTCCATGTAGGCAGTGTTAATACCAAACCAAAGAGGGATTTGTGGCTTAAGATGGTAAAGTGTTAAGGTGTTTCGGTCTCCTTGTTCTTTTTCACAGAGTTCTTCATCCAGAATTTAGATCATCTCAATGCAAACCCCGGTGCCTCGGGCTTCCTCTTCTTCCCTCTTCTTCTCATTTCGCCCCATTTACTTTTAGATTGGGCATTATTTCATTTTAAGCTGTGGACTAGGGGTGCAGCAGCTTTGCGGGAAGCGAGATGATGCAAACCACGATAGTGGCACTTGAAGTGTGGTAGCCCAGAAGTACCTAATCTGTGATTTGTGCACCCAAACTCTGAACAGAACCCTCAAAACCCTCCAAGCCAGATACCCTGTGTATCCGGACAAGAAATCTGCAGCCGATGCCTATCCATGATAGGACACAGGGGACCATATAGTCAGAGAAGGTTGGAGGGTCAATAAACGCCTTGGTGGCTTCACAGACCCCACTCGGGCCAGCAGTGCATTGCCTGTGGGGCCGTGGCAACTCTGGACCACTCTAGGGTGGGTTTTAAGAGGGAAGCAGGCATAACCTTTAATATTTCAGATGTGTCCATGGTCAGGTGAAGAGAGCTCATGCAGCTAATCTTAATTGAAGTGGTTTGGGTGCTGCCAGCAATGCAGATTCTGCCTAGAGCCAGCTATGGCAGTGATCTAGGACTTACCTGCACCTCAGGAGGGTTTCATTGCCCACCCTGCACTCTATCTACCCTTGCTTGAAGCTGGTGCAGACTAGACCCCCACTGTACAGCAACATCCTCAAGATCCTCCAGCACCTAGATCTGTTTGCTTTCCATCCTCCACCTTCCTCACCCACCCCCCATCCTTCCAACAGGGTACAGCCCTTTGGGTTATCGTTACTGGTCCTGCCTCAGCGCTGGAAGGTGACAAGTGACCTGATTTTCCACATCTCCTTCAAAAAGATGAAAATAGAGCTACATACGAGCTCATCTGGGCTGCAGCAATGCTAACCACTGCATCTTTCCCCAGTCCCTTAGAACTTCTCTGCATGCAAAGAGAACGGGACAGCCCTGGAAGGATGAAATAAAGAGTGAAATATGCTTTTAAATTTATTTACTGATTTGTGGTCACCAAGGGGGGGGCTGGGAGCAGCCCCCAAGCATTACCATTGTCTCTCGGTCAGGTCATTTATTGCAGCCCCCAATCCGAGCAGAGCAATGCAGGCTCCTGCCGTGTCGTGCCAGAATTTCTGCAAATACCACGCAATTTGTGCACATGTGCAACTTTGTATTTTGTTTTGGGGTTGGTTTTTGGTTTTGTTTTTTTCTGTCATAGGCTGCTGGCAAATCTGTATTATTCCCTCAGCCTGTTAGGAGTGTACGCTGAGCCATTCCCAGCCAGTTGGAGCTTTTCCACAAGATGGTACTCAGCCCAGTCTGTAATTGAAACAGGGCACGGATGCTCCTGGGAAAAGGAAACGTCAGCCAAAAAACCAGGCCGTGATAGTCAGAGATATTTAATATACAAATAAGAAGTTGTTTCATAAATATCTTATAAAAACTGTAATTTACTTCCCAATATTTTAGCAGATTATCTTAATGCAAACAGCAGATGTATTTCGGAACGATGAGACAAATGTTTAGCGAAATTAAAGTTATTCATGTGCAGTCACACAGGGAATATTTGCATGATATTTTACTAATTGCTGCAAAATCTGACTTGTAGCAAATAAACAAACAGGGGGAAAAAATAAACCAGCAGAAAGATTAGCCCCAGGCCTCTCTTTTTCAGTTCTCTGTGTCTTTCTTCAATGGCTCAACTTTTCACTTTGCCAGTTTGGGGTTCCTCCCCAGTCTCCCCATCGGTCTTCTCAGGCCCGTTATGCTTTTGCAAACTCCCAGTTTTTCCCTGGTAACCCGATTTCTTCTGAAAGGGGCTTGATTTTCATCTTCCTTTGGAGTCCAAATGCCCTTCCTCGGTCTGCAATTCTGCCTGCTCCAGTTTCTAATTGCTTGACTGTAGTCAAAGAGGCTAATTTCCAATTGTCAAATTTCCTTAAGCATTTTGGGAAAAATACTATGCTATTTTACCCAGCTCAGAGGTTGTCCCAAATAGAATAAGCCATACAGAAAAAAACAATGCAAAAGGAGGGGATGCTTTTTTAGTGGCCAGGAATTCAGACTTGGGTTGCTTTAACCTTCTCTTATGAGTTTCAAGTTACAGCAGCGAGAATCGAGTTGTAGTTGCTGATTGTTATGACATTATTTTATGTCAGGTCTATTTATTTGCCCTCCTGGAAAAGAGAATGTATTTCAAGACGTCAAAATATTTTGCTCGCCTTCATTCGATTGCAAGAGGAGCCTTAGGTGAGGTAAGAAAAATGTATGTTTATCAAAATTTTGGTGCGCGGTAGAAGGTTACATGTTTGTGTATATTTCATACTCCCAAATTGAAGGAATGCTGAGGGTGCAAAAAAATCAAGCAGTGGGACATTAGCAAAGGCCAGAATTAAAATTGATACATCTTGTATAGAAATCCCATTGACTGCAGGAGCAAGTGAAGAGCAGCACTGGAAAGAGAAGTCCTTGCTTTCACAGTCCAGCTGCTTTTTGCCCAAAGTACTGGAGTATCTAGCAACAGCAAGTGTCTCTTATCATCCTTCTGTCAGTCGCTGTAAGTGGATAGGAAATGCACTTTTTTTACATGACTTCCACAAGCGAAGGGGATTTTTTTTAAAGCATTTGAGCCTTTAAGATCCCGGATCGCGTTGTAAGTCATGTCCCTGATGCTGAAAATATTCCCTGTTACGAGCTGGATTCTGAAGGAGGGTCCGGGAGGCTTGGAGGGAATGTGTGCAGCTGCTGTTTGGGCTCTTCATCACCCAGACAGGTCAGTGAGGGCCATCAAAACTCAGGTGCTCACTCAGTGGTGATGCAAGGGGATCTTTCTTCCAGGGCAAAGCCAGGGCAGAGGCTTTAAACCTGCAAATTAAGTCGCTGGACTTTGCTCAAGAATTGGTGTCCGTAGGGGAGTGGGGGGCTACGAGTTGCTGTTCCTCACAGTCCGTGCCTGGATGGCATCCTGGTTTGGTTGGGGCACTTGTCATGCCCCAGTGGCCAGCCTGACGTGGGATGGGATGGGACGCACACCTCCTCTTAGCTCATATCACTCGCATTTGCAGCATGCAGCTCTTCGTGCTAGCCGGTATTTGCATTTTGACTGGCATTTTCCCGGTGGTTGTGAGGTGGATGGAGATCCTGAACTAAATGCACAGGTAGGTGCTAAGGAGCCCATAAATAACAAGATCAGCTCTACATCCCGAATGGCCCTCTGAGATTTTGTTAAAGTACTTCTGTAGGGTCAGTCCCCCTTAAGCGTGATTTTTTTTTTTCTTTTTTTACTTGAAGCAACTAAGGTAACGCAAAAGGCAACAGGTACATTACCTGACTGAATGGGAGAAGCGAAGGGGAGAACAGGGCATCATTGTTATTACTCTTTTTCCATTAAAAGAGATGGGGGGGGTTCCATTCCTGACGTTTACGTTTGGAACTCACTGAAGTCTTTCTTTGGCCTCTCCCATCCGCAGGTCACCGCAGGAATATGTAAAAAGGAAATGTTTTATTTTAACAGAGTCGAACAAAGTACATGAAACACACCCTTGCCACTGCATAACATTCCTTAAGTTAAATCACAGAACCTAGCATAACCTTTTTTTTTTTTTCTTTTTTTCCCCTGGTCTTTTATTTCACTGAAAGGAGCCCAAAGTATAATATTCTTTCAGGAAGCATAAATCGTATTGCTGGAAGTAATAGCAATCTCCTAAGCAAAATCCCGCAGGACTTGCACCACTCTGCTTTCTGAAAAGCTGCATTCAAGTACATCCAGCGTTGCTTCTTTCCCGGCGGGCATCCCGAGCACGGCGCTCGTGGCCGTGCGCAGGGAGCTGCAGATGATGCCAAAGGAACTGGATCTTCTTGTATTTGGCTTTTCCTGGCATTTTGGCCCTTATGGGCAGTCCTGGGTCTTGGGAGAAGCTGCCAGACTCTTGCCCAGCCACCCTAAGTTTGGTCCCTCTTCTTGCCTTTCAATATGCATGTGTAACTCCGTGAATGTAAATAAAAGTTATGTGCATTCATGGAAGGGGAAATAGATACATTTATCTTGGCTCAAGACAAGCAGCATCTCCCCAAGGAGCTACTTAGGAGGTTATTGAGAAGCCAACAGCAAAGTGCGGTGGGCTGTACCTTCCTACATGTGTGTTGCAGAAATTATTGGCGTGTTGCTGATGTTTATGGTGAACAAATAGTTTATTTCTGGGCTAAGAAAGATTCCAGTGTAAATACTCGACTGGCAGCTAGCTGGAAGTTTGCCACTTGAAGTTAAAAGGCCCGTGACCAATGGTGTCAGATTAACATTTCCAAGTTGGACAATGTACAAATGGTGTTCTTGGACTGGAATAGAAATAGATGAAAGTGGTCTACTGCAGTGCAAATAACAAACTGGCAACCAGCTGGTCATTGGAAAGAGAACATGCTATGGGAATATGCTTTCTGCAGAAATACTTTATTTTGGAGATAAGCATTAACAATAGGAAGATGAGGCTCGTTTAACAAGAACCATATGGTCTCATCCTGCTTTTATTTCACTCAATGGCAAAGCCCTGCTTGTCTTTTGTGGGTGCGGGATGGGGATTACTGATAATAAATAAGTAGCACAATAGGTTGCCTGATCCACTGTTGCACTTCAAAAGGTGTAAACAGATTATTTTTAACCCACGTGTTGATATTTCAGGAGAGAATAACTGAAAGGAAACAGAATTATAGGGGCTTGTTGGAAAACAGCAACTTCTGACAAAATAAGCCTAGACAAAGATCCATTCAAGACAAAGTTATCAAACTGTGTGAAACCAATACAGCAACATTTCCAAGCTGATAAGTGGAGAAGTTGTAGATGGGCTCATTCAAAAAAAAAAAAAAAGAAAGAAAAGAAAAGAAAAATTTTTATGGGGAGGAAACAATAGCCTGAAAAAGTAGCTTACGTGCAGATGGGGGAATAAGGCAGGGACTTTGGTGGGGTAATGGCCATGTCCTAAAAGCACTAGCTTGCTTTTTTAAGTAGGTACACAATCTATTCTGTTAGCAATATAATTAAAGATAACAGAATTCAGCATTGTAGAAAGAAAAGAAAAAGCAAGCCAAGGGAGTTGCAGCCTCAGTGGAAAATCCTGTTTTGGGAACTTTTCAAGGATGTAAAACGTCGCTTTGAATTGTTTACTTTTATGGGTAGGAAGTAAAAAAGAAGTGAAGTAGGAGTGGCAATGGCATTCTTACCACACTTGGAAGGTCGCAGTAAAAGCGATACAGCTCAACATCGCAAACTCATTTTTAAAACTCATTTTGGTTGTGGTTTTTTTTTACAGTGGCTAAGGTTTGTTATTTTGGACAAAAAAAGACAGAAACATGGAAACCCTATTTGTTATCAAGAAAAATTAAGATTTGAACATGAAAAATATGGATCACGTATGCAGAGGCTCACGTCTGCCTTTGGATATAAGTAGACACTCCCATTGATTTCCATGTGTCTGAAGACAGCTTATAACACTCAAGGATATCAAAATTCCATTATGTTACAAATTTAGATACATCATATTTCTGACTGTGCTGGTTTTGCTCCCAAAGTTCATTTTTCCTTCTTCTTGCTGTAAAATACAGCAAATACTAGAAGCGGAGGGAAATGATACAGAATTTAGAGCACATGTAGATTCAGATGTTTAGTTCTTCTGTCTTAGTTCATCTCCTGTTTTTGCTTTGAACACCCCTTCCTCTTCCCCTTCCCCAGGACTCATCTCTCCCTTGTCTTTACACTGATGACAAAAGAGTCTTAAACCATTTCTGTGTTTCTTTTGGGCTGCTGGTGCCCACTACAACCCCTCCATCTAAAAATACACCAAGTCCCCAGCCCAATTTTCTGCAATTTGGAAGTTGTTTCAAGGCAGCCCAATGCTGAAGGCGAGTCCACACTGCCTGGTTGTGCTTATGAGGGAAGTACACACCAAGTTGGTCCTAATCCAAGGCTCCTTGAAATATTAGGAGGTTTTTGTAGTGATAGGATGAGGGGTACTGGCTTTAAACTGGAAGAAGTTAGATTTAGATTAGGTATCGGGGAGAAATTTTTCATTGGGAGGGTCGTGAGGAACAGGTTGCCAAGAGAAGTTGTGGATGGAGGGGTTCAAGGCCAGGCTGGATGGGGCTTTGAGCAACCTGGTCTGGTGGGAGGTGTCCCTGCCCAGGGCAGGTGGTTGGAACTAGATAATCTTTAAGGTCCTTTCCAACCTAAACTATTCTGGGATTCTCCTGCATTGCTCAGGGCAGGCTGCACACAGGTGAGCCCTGGTGGAACAAAATTTTGGATGCCAGCACCTTCAGGATTCAGTTTTTCCATGTTTCCAGCAATTCTCTAATGAAAGTGAATGAGAGGGGACTTAGGCTCAGTGTCCATTTATAGAAGCAGTATTAATTTGGCAATATTACCAATAAATAAATGGCCCCTAAAGAGCGAGATCGCATCGCCCCACCACTCAGCTCCCCCAAAAGCTGGGGAGAACCCTCTGGTTTCGTCCCGCTTCCTCCCTCGCTTTTCTTTTCCCCAAGCAGCGGGGATAGCTGAAGAAGCCCGTCATCGTTTTATTGCTGTTTCTAATAAACACATATGGTGATGCATATAACAAGAACAACAGCGAGTCGCTATTGTTCAGCGCACGGCCATATGTGGGCTGTCCAGCAGCTCGGCAGCTGCATCGTGAGCGCTCAGGAATGTCGATAGCCCAGAGAGAAAGGAATGATTTTTAAGGGCTCTGAGCCTCACAAATAGCGCGTCTGCTTTACATACCGCTGTTGCTAAAACAACTTCTGCCCGTGCTGTGCCAAAAGCATAGATGCAGCGTTAGTCACCGCAGAAGTTTATAAGGTGATTAAATTGTTAGAAATTTCAATGCAGAGGCTGAGAAATTAGCTGGGACCATGTTGAAGGGAGCTTTTGCAGAGCAAAAAAAAAAACACCCAAATAAATATATTTTTAGATATAGAAATTTTCTGTATGTATATACATATATATATATCTGTATGTGTGTATTTATAGGGTTAGTACTTTTTTTTTCCAACATCAGAAACTCAGGCACTTGCACATCTAGTACTTCACATAATAAAAACTTTGACCCCGGCACTAATCCATATTTATTTTATCCCGTTGTGCAAGGTTGAAAGGCATGCGATTTACCGATAGTTAGTTCTCCGTTAGCTACATTTCCCTCTGGCCTCGTACGGCTCTGCTTGGGCTGGATGATGCATGCTTGAGTGATGCAGAGGCAGCCCAAACGCGATGGTTGGGATGCCTCGTGTACATCTGTGTTACTAGCACTCTTCTTTTCCTGATGTCATATTTACCCAGCAACCTGATGGGAAATGAACAGCCCATCTGTACATCTTCATTTTTCCATCAGTGTGTTTGGGGGAGAGAGGGAGACTGTGATTGAGGGAAAAGAGAAGTAAAGCTTAAGAGCAGGCAACAATTTTTTCAAATTTGGACAAACGCAGGCAGGGAACCATATCTTTATTTAAGCACTTGAATTATTTAACTGATGTTTTGTGTGTGTGTGAGAGGCTGAGTACCTACTGTAAATAAGAGGAGAGAGAGAAAATTGTAAGGGATCCAAAAATCAACTACTTGCATATGTCTCCGAGCATGGCTTTTAGAAGTCTGATTTAAATATCAAAGTGTGAATGGTTTTGGTCAGTGTTTCTAACGCATGGCGGGAAGTCCTTGGTCTTGTATTTCCTTTACACGCCCCTCGCACACACCATCTTCGTGGCACACAAATTACCTGTATAATGGGACATGATTTGAGTAACCTATAAAGCCCCAGGAAGAACCGCATCCAGGCATTCACAGAAACCGTAGACCAACTCAGACTGCCAAAATCCACAACCGGTTTTGCCTGGTAAATGAAACCACAAACATTTGCACACTCAGATATCCTAACAAAAAGTAAATATTCTGCGTGACGTACTTTTCAATATCGTATACAGTAGCAAAAAAAAAAAAACAAAACAGGAGAAAAGAATTTAACTTCTATTTACTCCATCTTAGGCAGTTCTTTCCAACGAGTGAAGCCGAAATGCGCACACCGACTCTCCTTGAAATAACGAAGGGCTATGTTTTTCCCCCTGACAGATGAACACGGCTCTCGGTTCCTCCTGGGAGTGGTGGCAGGACTTCAAAAAAACCCCACGCCAAGGCCTGATTTTCAGAGGTCTCCAGCATCCCCCAGTTCCTGTTGACTTGTAAGTGACTTGCAGCTTGAGGTTTCGCTCGTTCCTCAGCTGAATCTTTCAAAACTCGTGATTTCTCAGCGTGAGTCAGTGTTTTATGTAACCCCAGCTTGCATTCCTCCAAACCCCTCCTGAGCTCGGAGTGCTCCGACAGCCAACCTCCAATTCTTCATCCTCGCAGCTGACAACTTTGGTCCTCCGGCAGCGGCACGACAAGCTCCTCACGCTGCTCCCGGGGGGCGGGGGGGAAGTTTGGGGCCCCGATGTGGCTCTCTGAGTGCAGAAACCAAGGCTGGAGGAAAACTGGGCTGGAGGAGGAAGCTCCACTCCACAATGGGCAAGATGGTGGGCTTTCCTGCATCAGAAATGCCCATTGCCAGTTTTGTCCAGCTGGTTGTTTTATTTCTCTTCCCTGCAGCAGCATCAGTGTTATCCATGCCCTTATGAGAAAAACCCCCACAGTTTTCATGTAAAAGCGATAGGNCCTGCAGCGGCATCAGTGTTATCCATGCCCTTACCAGAAAAAAACCCTAGTTTTCATTTAAAAGCGATAGAAAGGGAGGACACTGATGTGGTGGATCCCACTTGCCATTGGTCCTCTGTAGGCATCTCGGATGGTAGATTCGGTTCCCACCCTGGCACCCTGCTTCACCCTGAAGGCGGCATCCAGAAGCGGGGTTTTATGTGTGGCCATTCATACCCCAGCCTGGCTCTGCTTGCTTGTTTGAAACATAGCCAAGGCATCCGAGTCAATGAAACAAGTAGCTCAGAAGCACATTCTGGGGTATTTTTCCAGGTATTTTTGGCTTCTTTTTGTAGAAATGGCTGATGGCTTGTCATGTGAGAGCAGTAGCTCAAATTTAGGCCCTAGAAAGAAAGACAGAAAAAAAAGATTTAAAAAAACCAATTGAACAATTTTCTAAAATAAATGTTACTCTTTTGTCTTACCATGTTTAATCCTTTGTATGTAAGCGAGTACTAATATATGCACTCAAAGGCAAAAATACCTGCTTAGATGCAGCATGGTAACAGCAAAATAACCTGCCATCTGATGCTCCGGATGCTGGGACCATATGCTGGCACCGTGCAGACCTCAGGTACGGAAACCCTCTCCAGCAAAATTTCTTGTCCTCGTTAGTGTACAATTTTGAAATGCAAGTCTGTAGGGTCACGGACAAGTTTCATGATAGTGGTGATTGTGTAGAATGTGAGAAATGTGCACCACAATGTTGGGATTCTCTCTCTTCCTTGTACACCCAACAAACCACCACCTGTCCCAAGCTGGGGGTGTTGACATCTTCATTCCTCCAGGAAAGGGCTGTATTGAAGCATTTTTTTTCCCAGCTGTATCAGTTGGTCTTATAAAAGATGTAACCTCTCCATACATGGGTGCCTGGTCTGTACCAATACGTAACATTTCGGCGCTGACTGCCTACCTCATGCTTGAGCAGGAGCTAACAGGTTGGCCATGGTTTTTCCTGAAGAATTTGGGCAAAATCCTTTTACAGCTTGCTTTGCTTATGGCCTGCTTTTCCTTTTTTTTCCTCACTGTAGACCTCAAAAGCAATCCCCTCGGTCGTGGTTCTATATATTTCACTGGAAGCGAAAGAGAACAAAACAAATAAAAACACAACGAGGTTCTTTCTCCACGTTGGTGCTTTCTTCAGATTTTTCTACCGAGGATTTCCAACAGCATTTGTCGTCGTGTGGTAAGGGCTCTGAATGAATTTATTGATGGTGGCTGGAAAAAAGGGAAAAAATGAAGTCCCTTGAGATAGAAGGTATGTCATGAACTTCCCCAAGTTATTTGCAAATGTTTCTGCCAGTTTCAATAAATCCCTCAAATTTCAGGATAGGCTACATTAATTACAGGATGGCATTATGTATTTAAAGGTTGCTGAAAGTTATATCTGCGATCACTCATGTTCAAACTGCATGTTCATGTGAAATATTTGTTATTTTAATACGTAGGCATGCACGCTAGCAGCAATAGCATCCATGATGTTTTAATAGGCTTTTATTAGTTCGTACTCTCCTTGTAATCTTGTTTTACAGTATGTGCGTTCAATGTGTTTGTGTCTATGCTCTTCATGCACACATCGCAGGATGCCAAAACATCCTTCTGCTTCCTTGTTTCCAACCACTTAGTCAGGCACTTGAACGCTTTCCAAATCTTGTTAAAAACCAGAAATAGCGCTATCACTTCTTCTTGTCGGAGTGCACAGAAGAGATGGAGATGGTGGTGGATGGAGAGGGCAGTGAAAAGGTAGAGGAGGAGGCGGCTGAACGATGGGGGGGATTTTCATGGGTGAGCTCAGAAGGGATTTGGTGACACGATTCCCAGACCAGATCTGGGGCTTCCCACTGCCTTGCTGTGAAAAGCAGAGGGTTTGGTTCACTTGCTGGATGGACAAATCACTGCAAAGATGCTCTCTGTACATCATCTCCAGTTTAAAAACTTTAGGAACCAAAAGATCCCTGGCCAAAAATCACGGGGTATTTGTTTAATTATTTATTTTTACATATATACATTTAAAAAATTATTTTAAACTAAATTATATATATAAAATATATAAATAATAAACAAACAAATAAATAAAATAATAAATTTAAAATAAAGATAGAATAAAAAATAAATAAATTTAATAAGTAAATATATTTTATATATAAAAAAATATATATAATCTTAGTTATATTTAAATTTTTAACTACACTTTTTTCACAGGAAAATCTGAAATAACATTTAAATAGGGGTGGGGTTTTTTCTGAGTAAAATAGATTTAAAAATCAACTTCATTTTATTACTTTTTTTTTTCTGAAACTAAACTAAGCAGGCCAGATCAACCTAGATTCAATAAATGCTTCAAAAGAACATTTCTCGTGAATTAAAAATTGCTCTTGAGGCTATTGAAAGTGCTTCAGTCCTGTGAGGTCTTGCTGGGTAATACTGGGATCACATAGTACGGATGGTCCTGGTTTCTCCAGAACATGTGCTCACTGCTTGTACCTCTTTTTTCTGCTCAGACTAGATATTTTCTGGTGTGTATCTCTCAGGCAAGGAAGCATCAGTTTTGGATGGTGCCTAGAAACTGTGCTATAATAAAAAGAAGAGCAGTATTAATGAGTATTAATTAACTTGACGCTCACAATCAGAGGAAGCAGCAGAGGTTTTTTTCCTTTCGATTTTTCTTGCAGATGTGTATTCTCTGATGTCTACAGACGGTTGAGTTCATCCTGTTGTCATCGTGGAAGTCAACCATGGTTGCCTTGGTTCCCTGTCTCCATGAGGTGGGAACATCTGTCCAGTTTGACTGCAGCCACCCAATGGGTTTAAAAGCATGTGTTGACGCAGGCGTGTGCCCACACACCCGTACATCCACGCAGAGCATGGTGAGAAGCCAGCCCCTATAGCCCTAAGAAACCCAGATAAAAATAATGTTGCCATAGGAAGCTTCTGCTGTGCGTGAGTAAGATGACTGCAAGGCTCCCACTGCCTCCCAAAAGGGGTCGAGATTTCAGATTCAATTAAGGAACTTGCCACGGAGTCGTGACACCGCCGTTGGTGGCTGTCTACGCTACGGCCCACATTTGTTCATGGCCAGCAAAATAGCGGGTCACATAATACTTATCAGGTTGTTTACTTGGCATATCCTCCACAATTTGAATAATTTATTTTACAGGTGTTTTTTGCCCAGATTACAAGCTTACTAATATAATTATCAAAATTTGACAGGTCTCAAGCGCCAGGTTTCTCAGCGGAGCAGCGTCTGTGGCCCCAACCAGCCATGTACTGAGGAGCGCATGGCCACGCGCCGAGACTTCTGCTCATAGTATCTCCTTGCAGATGCGGCCTCCGTGAAACATCATGGCAGGTAAGATCTATCCAAGCCAAGTTGGGTGGCAGGAGTGCATCATCTCCTGGGCAGGGGTTTGATGGTGTGTCAGACCACCTGCTACCAGACTGGAGTAAGAGAGTCACTTCACGGGGAGAAAGAAACAAGTGAGGAGCTCTTGTAGGATGGTCTGCACTCCTAGAGATAGTGAGGCTCATCTCTAGCCTTTAGGATGCAGAGATGGTGAGAAATAGTGGCATATTTTTTAATTTGTAGAGGGTATGACTGGCCTGATGTCATGGGTTGGGTCTTCTTGCTCCTCCAAAAGCAAAGGATATGGGTGAGCCTCTCCTGTTATCAGCCTGTGCTTGTTACAGCAAGGATGGAGGATAGGTCATACAGGCTCACGCTAAATAGCATTTTTCAAATGAGTGGCATCTTTTTTTTTTTTTTTTTGGAGAGCAATGAACTTGCTTGGCTCAAGGCTGATGCATTAATGGAAAGGGAAACAGAATCACAGAATTGCCTAGGTTGGAAGGGACCTTTCAGATCATCTGGTCCAACCATCAACCTAACTCTGACAAAAGCCATCACTAAACTATATCTCTAAGCAAATATATATGGTAATAATGATGGCAGGAGGGAAAAATTCTCTTTCATAAGAAAACATGGTACATAAACACACAACATACATAGCTTCATTTCACCTATGAGAAGTCTGTACAAGTGCAGAAAAGTCCAGGTTTTTCTCCTGCCCCCCAAAGAAACATAATCCAGAGTTTATATCAAATGGTTTATGGGAGTTTATTGGAATATCCAACAGGGTTCATGTAGTGTGTCATAAGGTAAAGCCTGTTCATTGGTGATTTACAAGCAGTGTGTGCCGGTGTTACTGTAATTTATAGACCACAGATGGTCAGGGGGGTGCCCCTGCTGACTTGTAGCTGAATAAGAAGCTGAGCCCTGCGTGTCATCTGCTGCAGGTACCTCCGGCTCACTTCCCCAAATTAGCACTGATCGAGACCTGCCTTCAAACCCGGAGGGTCCCGAGACCTCTGCCGTGCAAGCTAGGCCAGTGTTGGGAGGGAAGAGGCCATGAATGATTAAGGCTGGGGGAAAAAAAACCCAAGCATAGCGGAACAGCACCAAAGGAAAATTGCATTTTATGATAATAACTTCTCTTCTCAAGGCTGGTACTTCACTTGATGGGTTTTTGTCACCTGTTAAATGGAGAAGGAAGAATGTCAGGCCCTCCTTTCATATACCAGTGTAAGACAAACATCTCCTTTACAAAAGTTTATATATATTCATAAATCTCCCTTGTAACAACCTCTAAGATAGATCCTATCTTTATTCTCCTCTTTTTCCTCCTTTAGGTAATTAACTATATTTTACTACAACTTACTTTCCTGCCTCACGTTTACCTAAGTCTTTCCTTTTTTAAGCCTTATTAAATAATTGTCTCTTTATTCCTGCACCTCTCTCTGATCCCCCAGCAGTTTCTTCCTGGTGGATGCACAAGGCAGGGGGAGGACAGGGCTGACAGCACGTCCCACTCCAGTCTTTGGGAGATTTATTTTTTTTGGCCAAGGGATCGGGCCCCTTTTCGCTTTCAATTTCTCTGACTGACAAGGTTCCTTGTATCGCCTCGTATTTCTCCCAGCCCTGGTTTTGTCTTGCCACGTGTGGCCTTGCCCTGCCGGCAGAAATGCCGCGGTGGTCTCCGTCAGGATCTGGCCGGCAGCCTTCAGAGGGACGTGCTCGATCCGGGGACGCCCAGTGCTCAGCTCGCCTGCTGCAGCAAGGTCGTGCATTTTAACAAGGCACTGCCGCTCCCCTTTTTTAAAGGGCATTGATTATGTTTTGTTAAAATGAGCTTTGAACTTGACTGCCCTTTCGCTGGTAGGACATTTCAGGATGTTGTGGGGTAGGGTTTTTTTTAGTTTTTTTCTGGCCTGGACCACACTTGACACCTGTTGGGTAAACACGGCTGAAAATGCCACTGCCAGAACCCTGCGTCCCACCTCAAAACTAAGGGGCTTGATTTTTTTTCCCCAAGAGTAAAGACCGAGCAGAATTCGGTGGTTTCTTTAGTTAACAAAAAGAAAAAAATACAACTTTGTTATTTCTTATCAAGATGGGGGGGGGGAACCCACCTTATAGACAAAAGAAGCAGAAGGAGAGCTGTAATGGAAATAAAATTGACAGCCTCTCAAAACTCAGGTGGCACTTTCCTTTTCCAGTTAATTACAGTTTTAATTACATGGCTTCTTGTGACTCCTTGATAAACTAGACTCTGTGGGGCGGCAAAGTTGAGTTTTGCTTGAACTGCAGGTGTAAGGCTCAGCATGAAACATAAATCAACTTCTTAAACATGTTCCCAGGGTGTGTTTAGGCTTTTTCTTCCTATTTGCTTGTAAAAAAAAAATCACATCTTTTCACCATTGTTGGGTAAAGAAAAAAAGAAAAAGAAAGGAGGATTGAAGCTACAATGCAGTGAGTATTACATTTGTGTCTTTGGATATAAAAAAATCCCCTTTTAGTAAGAAAAAAAGACTTGCATTTTTTTTTTTAAAGTCAGGTCTGATATATTTTAAAGGAGTGATGTGTTATCTGTATAGACCCTCTCACATTATCATTTTTGTAGTGGGAGGGGGGCATAAGACAGAAGAGGAAGGTACATTAGCGGCATGACAGCAAGAGGAGACTGGTATGTGGAAAAATAAAGAGACATTTAGTCCGTACAAGCTGCCTCTTCTGAAGGTTCTAAAAACAGAGGGCGCCTGTTTGTTTTTTGTGTGTTATGCCGTGGAAATCTGTGCTCCAGTCAGGTTCAAGCGCAGTGCCATATATTACCGTGAGTGGGGTAACATGCTCATGACCTGTTGTAGCAAAAAGCTGGAGGAAAATATGGTTGAGAAGTTCCCCTTGGGCTCAATCCCAGGACATCTGATGGGGCAGGGAGCTCTACTGTCACGATGGTCCATAGGGATTTCAGTGGAAGATCAGCCATCTTCCTCTAACCAAACAAAATTAAATTTTAAAAAGAGGGTAGGGGTGGAGGGCAAGAGACTTGCGAGAGGGCAAGAAGATTTCGGATGTTGGTGCAAAACACAAGCGACAGAGAGTTGTGTGTGTGGGACATGAGTGTCCATCTTAACCTGTGAGACACAACTTTGGAAAGACTTTTTTTAATGTCTTCTTATTAGTTTTATCCTCAGCTTGTGATTTGTCTGCTTAAGTTCTGGGTTTATATGAGTGCCAAAAAAGTGTATTCGCTACAAGTGGAGGAGGAGAGCTCTGGGACAAACCTGCCTGGTTAGCAGCTTCCCATGCCCAGGAAGGGGAAAGTGAGCAAAACTGCCATGTCTTGCTTGCCTTTCAACACTAATTTTTGGTTTTTTGGGGGTTTTCCCATTGCTGATTACCTGAAGTAGTGCCACTGTACTACTCCTTGGCTAGAGCAAGTGTGCTGAAAGCAGCTGAGGATCTTTCTTGCTCCTCCAAGAGCTCTGTGCCCATCCTCCCTGCTGCCCACCCACCACCTCCCCTGTTGCCCATCCCAGCCTCAGGCACTGTCTTGTGAACCTTGCTGACACCCACAGTGCTCAGAGCCACCTGAGACACGGTCAAAGGCATTTACCTAAATAAAACTGCCATATGGCTTGGAGAGAGCAGGCTGATTTCAACCTTAACTTCAATAGAAATCGTCCCTGAAAGACAAGCTCCCTGTAGACTAGACTTGTCTGGTGTCATTTCACCTTAATGTCCCATTGACGAGGATTCGTGGTGATTGTTATTGTTATTATTATTTTATTTTATTTTATTTTATTTTATTTTATTTTATTTTATTATTACTACTATTACTATTATTATTATTAAAGCTCATAATCTTTCTTCTTTTTCACAGCCTGACTGCCCCATCTTCCTTACACCTGCATAGGCTACTTACCTGGACAACTGCAGTTGCAAAGCACAGGTTTCTCTCAGATCAATATTGTGTTCAACCCCTTGGGTGTAAATGTCTTGTGCTCTCACCGGTTGTTTGTGTGTAGCGTTTGGGCATCTCAAGACAAAAATCACCCCAAAATAGCATCTCTTTTTTTGCCCCACTTGTTTACTTTACCACTGCAGGAGGTGCAGAGGAAAGGCACCTCTTGGTCTGGACTCTGCAGCGGGATGAGCTTTCCTTCAAGCACTTCTACAGCCCCCGAGCAAAAACCATCACTGATGCCCTTCGCAAAAAAGCTGGATGGATCTGTGAAGCTTTTGCTCTTCTTTTCATTTTCCCCCGTCAAAACCTACCCGTGATTTGATACCTGTAGCTGATGAACTGCAGAAACTGGGGGCAGATGGACATACTTGACATGCAGTTTGGCTATGGATAACCACACTGTGTAATGTGTACTGGCACTTTTGTGCTGCCAGCGCCACACACGTGTCATGGTGACATGGGCTTTTGTACCCACCATGGTTCGGGAGGACCTCAGTGCCATGGAGCTCTGATGCTTTGCAGCCTAAATCATGAAACCGGAGCAGGCACACCTCGGACAGACAGCTCAGTGTCTTTAAATACCAACATTAACTCTGAAAATTAACTGGGGAAGCAAAAAAGACCAAAACCTTACAGCCAAGTGCGAATTTGCAAGAGGAGAAAAAGAAGAATTCCTCCCACCTTCCTCCCAAGTAAAGTGTTTCATCGTCTTTTTCAATTAGCCTTGGTTTTATTTTTGAAACCACACAGAGAGGCAATTACAGTGTTTTATATACTTTCATATATATTTTTTTCCAGAGTGGGAAAGGCAGGGTAAAATTAAGGGAGCTAGGGAAAGGAAGGAGAGTAGGAGCAGGACTTGGAACAGGACTTTAAAAGATAAAAGACGGTTAAAAAAAACCCAAAAACAAATTAATGCCTCTCATTCTAGCACTCTAAGTGGCATTGAGAATGAGAAAAAAAGTCAAATATCCAAAAGGTTTAGTTTCACAACAGAGAAATGAAGCAAAACTTTACAGCTGAAAGAGACTATGCATTTTTTTGCTTTGAAATGCTTTCTGTGATGGACAAGGAGGAAAAAAGATGAGTGCATGTCGGAGTTGAGGAGAGGACACTTTTTTTTCTCTGTGTGTATTGAGCTGCCTGTACCTGGAAGTGCAGGGAGCGTCCACCACCTTCGTTGGGAGGTTAACCACGGCGAACCACTGGGGAAAGCTGCGGCATGGAGCTGGAGGAAGTGCAAGGAGATGTTAAGAAGCATCCTATAGCGAATAAATCCCTGCAGCATTGCGGGTCCCGTCATAGAGGGGGAGGGCAGCAGCGCGGGAGCGGCAGCGTAGCGTGCACTAAACCATATGCCACCGGCCCATATGGCAATGTGGTCTGAAGCCTTTCAAGGCGCTTCCAACTCGGAAAGGGCTTGAAAAGTTTTCAAACGGGGTTTTTATGGTCTGCTGAAACACAAATGACCGTTTTTCATTCTGTAGGGAAAGTTTATCTGGAGGAAGGCGGGAGAGAAGCGGCCACCCTGAGCCTGGTTCCTGCTCCCGAGCCGGGCGGAGGAAGCGTCGCAGTGTGGGGAGCGTATTTCTTCTCCAGTTGTCGGCAAGCTGCGCTTTAATAGCAGCATAACAGATAGTGCATGAAGGAACATTAGCCGCAAAAATGATCCCATTGGGAAGGAAGCTTGGAAGAGGTTTTTCTTTCTGAACTTGACACCAGGGCTGGGAACCCAGCGTGCATCTGTGCAAACCTGCCCCAAGACAGAAGGGATGAGGCACTTGGAGATCTCGCCCTCGCTTGAGGCAGCTCAAGGAGGAGGGTGGGCTTAGCTGGGAAGGGGTATTTTTTTTCAGCGCTGGGCATCCCACATCATGCTGGGATGGGGTGCATGGAGCATCGGAGCAGCAGCGAGGGATGGGGGCTCTCACTGGGGAGAAATCACGTATGGCCATGGCTCCTCAAGGGGGTGGATGGAGAAGTGACAATGAAAGAAGCAGCAGCACCATCCTCATAGCTGCAGGAGCTGTTGGCCGTGCCTTGGCACAAACAGGGTCACCAGCAGCCACAGCCTGTGCCTGCTGCACTGGCCTCCCAGGGGTATTGCTCGTCTCCCTAGATCAGAGACAGGAGTATGGTATGGAGGAGCCTTCATCCCTCCAGTCCTTTCTGGGACACCACTCATTGGAACAGTGTATAGTGTGAAGAGTCATAAAATGGTTTGTGTCGGAAGGGACCTTGAAGACCATCCAGTTCCAAGCCACCTGCCATGGCCAGGGACACCTCCCACTAGACCAGGTTGCCCAAAGCCCCATTGGATTGCAGTGAACGCTGGTAAGATCCAAAAGGCACTGAATAAAATTGGCTAGGGAAAAAAATATAAATCTGATCACTCAATGTGTTTTACTTACCTGTGAAGTTTTGTGGCTAACGGCAAGGTGAAATGTCCAACTGCATATCAGGCATCAGGGCTTCATTATAAGCTGCGTGTTTGTTGGTGTTTTTCTTCTAAATTCTGCTCTAAATTAAAGGAGAAAATCAGTTTCCAGGAAAATGTAAAATAATCGCTAATCTATTGGTTAAAAAAAAATCCTAAAAATTACAAAACCAAAGAGAAATAACATACCCCAAAGCTGCCCTGGATCTTGCTCTCCTTTAATCTCACGGATTTGGAGAGGGCTTTGTGATTCTTGAAGATCCCACCTCTTGAAGATCTTGTTCAAAGTTGGGCTGGAAGAGGCATCACAGCAACAGAAAAAAATGCTCTGAACGATGGTCATGTACCCGCCTCCGAGCAACTGGAGAGCACAGAGAGAGAACAACAGACCATCCCACAGCATTCCTACCCATGGCAAATGCCGCGGATCTACTGCCTTAGGGGATCTATTATTTTTCTGGTGAAACAAGTCTATCTATTGTTTTAACCAGCTTAGCTTTTTTTAAGCTAGTCCCTCATAAACGCGGTCCGAGCTCACCTGAACAGTCCTGGTTTTTAACTTTTAGGGGGAACGTGACTTACGATTTCCTAGATAGCTACAGTGAGCCTAATGAAATAAAAGTCTGACCTACATGATGTGTGTAGGCTACTGTATTATAAATATTTAATAAGTTATACAGAAAAAAGGAAAGTATAGAGGTTACAGAAATCATATTAAAGCAACTAAGTAAATACAAAGAAGGTTAAAGTGTCTAACTTGATATGGTATAAAGGCTAAAGCAAACCAGATCTCTTTTCTCGATACTTTTCCATGTACAGCGGTAACTGGGCTGCATAAAAATAAGGCAAGTATTTAAAGACAGGCAAAAAAAAAAAAAAGAGGGAGATCTAAAGCATTTGGTTGGCATTGATAGCAATCATTTCAAAAAGCCCTGGAACATTTAAAGAGAATTAGAAAGGATTTTGCTGGAATCAAAGGGAGAGCACTTTCCACGGCTGGACGTCTATTTGGGTATCTGCAAACTGATTACATCAGAGTGAGCAGAACAGCCTTGATCATCCAGGACTTTAAAATCAGAAGAAAGGGGGTTTCCTGTTTGGGCTCTTTTTTTCTCACTCACACATCTTACGGCTTTCATTCTTCTGCCTCCTTGATGGTAAAGTAACATTTATTTTGGCACAGAGGCTCAGGGAGCGCTTTGAAAGGCCTTGCAGGTCGAGCAGCTACGGCGTGCACCGAGCCCGCGGGGATGAGCAAACCTGGAAATATTTAAGTTTAGGGGTCGTCGTGTGTTTTTTTTTTTTTTTTAAATCCTAACCTAAGTTTTGTTTTTAAAGAAGAATTAGATAACTTCACGCTTCACTGCAATATCTGCTGTGCTGCAGACGGGGCTCCTACCTCGCCAGCCTACCATTCCTTTGGCAATGCCAACCCCAGAACCAGCTTTCAAGCCAAAAAGAGTGTTTTGTGAGGATTTTGCCATCACAGATAGTTTACCCTTGGCGTTGGCCAGTGGTGAGAAGGCGGTGAAGCCCCCCTACACCCTGGCTTGCCTTCACCTCCTTCCCCCTAGTCATGGTGGGCTTGGCTCTTTGCTCCGGTCCCCCTGGCCGGCTGGGAGGGAGCCGGGATGGTGCCTTGACGTATTTCTGTTTGTGGGACAAATAAGACATCACAGGCATGTAAAGCAAAACCTTGGAGCCAACCTTAAGCCCAATGATGCCAAGAGGGGCATCTCCTCCCCATGCTCCCTCCATGGGAGGGCACGCACCAGCCCCCTGGGAGCTGGTTTGGATTATGAAGCCTGCTGAAAACAACTCCCATTTGAGGTTTTTTTTTGTTGTTGCTATTTTTTTTTCCTTTGGGTTTGTTTTTGGTTTTTTTTTTCAGCTTTCCCCTATCCTAGGGAATGGATTTGGCCGGCGAGAGGTGTGGGAGCAGGGGAGAGGGGAGTGTGGCAGAGGGGAGCGGGAGGGAGACCCTCCCCTCGCACAAGGGCTCGCATTGGTGGGGCTCCCCCCACGGCCCCACTCCTCCCTCCCCGCCATGGAGAGAAGAGGGCAACACAGGCGATGGGATGAGGTCAACCGAATGGCAAGAACTGGGGGTGGGTCGACTTGGGGAGGTTCGTTGATTTTTTTTCCCCTTAAGTCCCAACATATGTTCGATAGGAATTTTAAAGGTGGAAATCTGGGGCGAGCGCCGGGCTGACGTACAGCAAATCCAGTGCAAACAGGCACAAGCGAAAATGAAATTACACTCATCCCTCCCCTTTCTAGCGTCTCTACGTTGTCAAACGCGGTAAACAAGCGCACAAGGTAACCCAGCTCCCGGCAGAGCTGGCAAAAGCCTTTTCTTTCCATTTGATGGAATAGCCTAAGCTTTTTTCAGGTCGGGAAATGCATTTTCTTGTCATTTCCCCCAGTAATGTACATAAGTCATGCACGGGATCTCCAACACCCAGGAACTGTTGTATTTTAAACCTGTATTGTTGATTCCTGCTGTGACCTATGGAAAAGGAAAGAATCCTGCATGGGCTCTGGTGGGATGCCGTGTTGCCTGGAGCAGCGTTTCCCTGCCCGTGCCCCGAGTACCGAAGGCACCTGGCCTCTCAGCTTCTCACACAAGCCTGTCTCAGCTCCAGAAGCCTGTTTTTATGGAGAAAGAGGGGTAGAAAAACTCAATTCCTGCTGCTTGTGGAAAGCAAATAACTGCAAATTCACCTATTAAAATATGCATATTTTTTTTGGCAGATGACCTTTTTTTTTCTTTCTTTCTTTTTGCTGTATTTTCCCTCCTACAGTTATCATCCTAAATAACGCTAACCCGTCTCGCTGCTACCGACGGAGAGGCTTTACAGTGCTATGGAGAACTATTTTGAAGGTACAAATCACTTGACCTAAAGACTCTCCCTGGAGTGTCAGTGCTGTGCACTACATTTTCACTCTGCCAAACCCTTTATTTAGCACATGCTAAAGAACATTTAACATTTAAAGATCCCCTCTGTACATCCTCTAAATGTCTCCATCCTTTGCTTTTAGATTAATATGTCTTCTGTGAAAATGAGATAATTGATTACAGAGCCGTATTATTTACAAATGAAGTGTTGTTCATGTATTGACCTTTCATTTCTATAGCTCAATACTAGTCCTTGTACGGCATTTTTAATTAGCAAAATGGTAACAGAATTGGAAGAAAACGGTGAGAAAAAGAGCTTATGTGGATGCTTTTAATAAAAGGAAACTTTAAGATAACTTGCACACTTAAAAATGTAAAAAATGAATGTTAAGTCAGATTTTTATGTCCCAAATCTTTGTTTAGAAAGAGAAGGAAATCTTTTGCTTCCAAAGGCACTGCAAGCAGAAGCGCAGGAGGACAGGATTGATCAATAGACAGGAATGAGCATTTGCCCTTCACCCTGGTCCAGTAGCTCTTCTGCACCAGGGGATTAATTTCAACCCCATCTCCTTGATGAGAACCAGCAAAGCCCACCTTAACATTTCAAGGCGAATGGCACCAATAAAGTCGAGGGACTTGGCAATGTACAGAAAAGCAAAGCTCCTAAAACTGAAATGCCGAAGAGGTGAAGCGTAGCAAATTCACCCTCCTGCAGCAGGACAGGGACTACCTGGCTCATCCCAACCAGCCTGGTTTAAATATGGATTAAATAATGGCACAGTCCAGATCCCAGGTGGGTTTGGGTGGTGAGGGGTCCAGGCAGCTCTTCTGAATCCCAGCCCCAACCCCGCTGCCCGGCACTCGGCTGCCCTGAGCTCAGGATGACTCAAACCCAGTTGGAAGAGGGATAAAGAGTAAGGAAGCAAGAAGGAAAGATGAAATATGGCATAAATATAGTCCATGGGAGTTTGAGGTTTAAGAAGAAATCTGTTCTGCTTGGGAAGGGTATCTCGTGAGAGCCACGAACAGGCTTGGGAAAGCTTTGGATTTCAAGAATAACCGGGGAAAAAAACCCCTCCTCTGCCATGAGTGTGTCATAGTCCTTGTGTAAATGCTTTGGTCTGTTTGCGTCTGGTTTAGTTTGACCTCTTAAATGAGTAACTGTTTCTAATGAACCCGGGGATTCTGATGGGGAGAAGGCAGGCAGCTCTCTGTGGCGTGCGAGCCAAGCCGCTCGCGATGCTTCCTTAAGGTGGCTGGTCACAGGCAGAGATGCTCACAACACACAGGGAGCATAAACCCTTGCAGTGCTTTAATTTCCACTAATACAAAGAAAAAATAATCATAAAAATCACCTAAGTTTAGCTGGACCATGTGCTTATAATAAAACACCAAAAAGACAGAGCTGACCTCAGGTTGATTCTGCCGTCCTTCCCTGGCAGGCTGAAGAGGGATTTGCCACGTGGACTTCAATGGATTCAGACCCATGAATATAAATATCTGAAACATAAAGCAAATAATTTCATTTCTCAGTAACAAAGATGTTAGTTAATATCCTTACAGCTATAAAGGAACTATTGTAACTGCAGAATTGGGGGTTTTATATATATATATGTGTGTGTATATATATATATCTTTTTATTAATGCAACAGAAGCATATTAAAAATGTCTGTCATTGCAAGTCTGGAGTAAAATATTAGGCTCAAATAAGGTCATCGAAGAAGGATAGAAGAAAGTAATGAAGGGAAGGCTTTAAGTGCGTTTTCAGCAAATACTACACATTTCAGAGGGTCTGTTTTGGGGGACTTCTGTCCCCAATACCCATGGGCTTATGTGCAACATCCACTGAATCTATGAAAAAGACAAAAAAACCCACCACATCAGCATCCTTCAGTGCTCTTTGGGGAATGGGAACGTGCTGCTTTGCCAGCTAAATCGTACATACAGGACACAGGGTATAGTTGTGCAGGAGGTGGCAGCAGGCTCCTGGCATCCCCAGCTTGTAGATGTCCCCATGTCCACACAGCGAAGTCCCTAAAAGCAACCTGGCCACCTCAAATGATCAAATTTTATCCCTCATCATGGCTAAAAATAGGAGATGGGGGGGACCCTGCTGCTCGAGCACAATATATCCCTTACATCCAGCTCACTGGGCTAAGCAGGACGCGGGGACCCCTCAGATGTGGAGCCAATAAGGAGCACTCTGGCTACCTGGGATTTTATAAATCTTTCAGCTATCAGTCTTTCAGAGCTCCAAATGCAAAATCCAGCAGCCCGGGATATCATGTGGATTTATGACTTGGGATTTATGAACTGGTCTGGATAAAATAAGAACTGCCTTGACGTGATTTTTTTTTTTTTTGAGGTTTGAGGAAAAGAAATAGTAAAAAATTAAGACCTATTGGGGTTTTTTTTCCCCCTTTCAAAGCTTGCTGTTTATACAAATGTAGATGTTTTGTATATGTTCAATGATTTTGATTTTTCTTCTTACCTGTGTCCTTCCTGGGGCTGGAAGTGGAGCAGTGCAAGAAAGGCTGCTCCCGCGGGGTTTCCTGCCTGGTGGGAATTGCTCAAGAAAATGTGGTCTCAAGGCATTCCTGGCCCCGCTCCTGGAGTTAGGAAATGCTTAGGGAAATTTGGGGTTGGATTGGGGTTGGAACTAGATGATCTTTAAGGTCCCTTCCTACCCGAACCAGTCTGTGATTCTGTGATTTCTGGATGTTTCCAGACAGCGGGCAGCTCCCCACGATGCAACTGCCCCAGCTCTCACCTGCTTTCCTCAGGTTTTTTTTCCTTAAAATACTTTTGCAGCCCTTGTTATTTTTCATTTTTGGCAAGCTGGTTTTTTAGGCATGTGTGTATAAGGTGTACGTGTTTATATGTATGTGTGAATGTGTGTATGTATGTATGTACACACACATATATGTACATACAGTTGCATGCCTATTTCCAGCTGTGTAAACATACAGACATATACATTTATTATTATTTATTTATTATTTAGTATTATGTATTGGTTTTATATTAATTCTTTGATTAGAAACCAATACAGACTATCAGTTTTTATTAATACTATTGGACTGTATATATTTTGCCTGAGAACCCATCCTAAAGAACTTTCTATCCTTATCTGTTAACTCAAGCCTTCCTTTCCATTTTTCTCACCTTATAAAAAAAAGAAAAGATGATATTTACCTTGACTGGGAGGAAAAAACCATCAGATATATTTTGCCACCTCTTCTGGTTCACCCTTTCGTACCTCTGCCCACAGTTTCTGGGTGGTTTTCTTCCTGCGATCCTTGAATCCTGTTCTTTCTTTTACGGATCGAGGGACCCCTTAGGAAAAAAACACCAAGAAAATACATAACCCCAGCCTTTCAACCTACCACCTTCCCCATCCCCTTGGGCACAGACTTATCCCTGTACTAGACCGTGCCGACGCCTTCACCCCGGCTTGCTGAAACCTTTGCAGACATCTGTCACCTCCTCCCACCTCAAGACCTGCACGTGAGTGTCTCCTAGGGCTTCTGCCAGTCTCCGAAGAAATAAAGGGGCTGTACCAGGATAAAAAGCCAGGGAGGACAGTGTGATGAAGGATGCTTTAGCACCTTTTGGTACCCCGGCCACACAAAAAAGTGGGGATGATGCTCCCGGAGCAGCTCGGTTTTGTTCTGGCACCGGGAGAACAAGCTTTTACATCACCTCTGATGCCTGCACAACCAAAAGTGGAGATGCTCATCCCAGCCAAGGAATTCAAACCAACTAACCAAACCCTCCCAGCCCCTATCCCAGGCTGGGAAACACAATGGACTTGGTCTGAGAAATGTCAGCGGTTTACTCTTTGTGCAAAACCTTTCACTTTGTTTTTAATTCCCACGCATTCAGAGTGTTTTTCGTCATGACTTGCACCCCAGGTATAATTTGATTTGGAGATTTGGTTTTAAATAAAATTGAAGAGCCCAAACCATGCCTTGGAGCTAGATAAAATTGCTGCTTAAAAAAAGAAATCCACAATTTTATTGTTGTTTAATTATTCAGTGTGAATTTTCCAATTGCCACTTCTGTTTAAGCTCAGAAATGATGTGGTGAGCCCCCACATTTGGGGTGAGGAGGGCAGCAGCCCTCAGCACTTACCTCAGCTTTGGGTAAGAAAGTTCCCTGAGAATTTTATGCGAATTCATGAGATTTAGTGAACAGTGGGGGAGGTGGCGATTGGGAATACATCTTTCCAGTTTTCACTCTAATGAGTATCTGTACCCCTCGTGCCTCAGGTATTCACTGCGGTTCCCATTCAGGCGTTTTGGAGACAGAGCGGGAGCAATTTGAAAAATGATTTTTCTCCCCTACAAGCCTTTTTCTGCCCACTTTTTCACAGCTCTGGCAGCCGGAGAAGGGCAGGTGGCTCTCACTGTGACACCGGGAACATGGTACCTCGCACCGGGAACGTCCCCAACCTCTCACCCCTCTCCCTGCGACACCCATCCCTAACAAACCCCACCAAATGACTGTGCCCACAGGGGCAGGATGGCCAAACGGTGCCGGTACGTGGCTCCTGCTCTCTCCAGTCCCATCTCCGGCGGGGTCTTGCCATTAAAAATGATCTCTCCATCCGAGGGCGAGGGAGGGGGCCGGGGGGCAGGCTCTCGTGCAAGGCACGAAGTGTCTGGACCCCACTAAGTTCAAAGGCACCCTCCCTCCCGACCCCGAGGAGGGATGTAGCCGGCCGGAGGATGGCTGGAGGCCACACAGACGGGAAGGTATGTAACAATCCATTTATCACTTTGCAAATATTAGTGCTGCTCGCATTTGCTGCAGCAATATTTCTTCTTGGAAATTGGTGAAGTGAGTAATAACAACGTTATTTATTCTAAGACCTTGGAACTGAGAAGCAATAACGGGGGTGGGGGGAACGACTGTTCCCTGGAAAGCTTCGGAGGTGCTGGAAATAAAATAGTTGAGGGGGGAGAGAACAGACTAACAAAGGTCTGGAGGAGAGAAAGCCCTCCAAATCTCTGGTTTAATTTTGTTGCCCCAAAGGTAATAAAATGCATTTTGCAATGATTTCTATACAAACAAGGAGGGGGTGGGAGAAGGGGGGGAATGTTTCCGATCCCTCTCTCGCTGGCACATCCCCGGGAGGCGACAGGAGCGCGGCAGGCTCGCCCCCAGCGCCGGCTGGCACCTAAAACGCCGCCTGCGCCCCCGAGTCTGCTTGTTCTCAGCATTTCTCTTTTCCTTTTTTTTTTTTCGCCCCCTTTTCTCTCCCCCTCCCGCCCCCCTTCCATCCCTTATCTGAATATATAGGGCTGCCCTTTGCTCAGATTTATGGGTTGGGGCAGCGCTGTGTGTATTTACAGTCTCCTGACCTGCAGACCTACAGCTGAACAAGAGCAGGAGGAAACCAGGGCCCAGTTCCATAAACAGAGACAGATACGAGGGGGAGGCAGCAGGAATTGCCAGCGAGCACTTAACATTTTTAACTATTTGGCCCAGCCAAGGAATTAGCGATTAGATTAGAGGCAAAGAAAAACGAGAAAGCGGGGTTAAAGATTTGGAGGGGGGTGGAAGAGGGTGGCAGCGTCCGAGAGCAGCCCCTCCGGGTTTGGCATGGGGAGAAATTAAAAGTTATAGGGATTTTATAAAAGGTTTTCCGGGGCAAAAAGGGAATAGGGATGAAAGGGAATCTCCAAATCAGAGCTGCGCTTTCCTTAGGCAGAGCCAAACAGCGCTTTTCAAGTCTAATTACCTTTTGAGGAGGTAGATTACTTAGTCTGTGTTTATTCAGGTACTAATTGCCTCAGATTAAGGAAAAAGAAAACCTTAGTCGAAGATAATAAATATTTCTTACGTCTGTATCTATCGGTTGGTTTGTCGGCAGAAATTCGGTGCAGACGAGACATATTTCAAAGGGGCCGGAGAATTACCCGACTTCTCCGAGGCGAAGGCAGCAAAAGTGGCAACAACCTGCAAAATAAAATAAATGAAATGTAACGTATGTAGGGGTCACGATATAGCATAAGTATATCAACATGATGAACAGCTTTGATGAAAATGGTAAACAAAACCACCCTCTCTTCCTGTGGCTTGTTTTACATTGCAATAAACCACTGACTCTATAACCTATCAGAACATGCTGAGATTTTATGCATCATTTCCAACTACTATTTGAACATTTGGTTTAGAGTAGTCATGAACTATAATTAATGGGATCTTTTTTTTTTTTCCCCCCCCTGATAAAAAGCGGGCTTTATTGTATTTTATTACCTGTTGGTCCTAAAGCTCCATATAGATGACGTAAATTCATTGTAGGTTTTAGGATGGGGATAAAGGAGCCGGGTTGTGTGTGTTGTGTTTGTGCGTGATTATGATGAATTAACGTTTACCGTCTGTAAGCAGACCCAGAAGTTGAGCTCGCCATGCCCTTTCCAAATTTTCTTCGCTCCTACGAGCGAGCTGGTAGCGCTGGGACGCCGCAATTTCGGCCCAGCTCAGCCTGCCAGGAGGAGAGCGGGGGGGAAAAAAAAAAAAACCAACCCAACCCAGGCACCACAAAGACCATTGAGATGAATGGCTCTATTTTATGAGCCATAAAAGTTTTATTCATCTTGACACCGAAACAGGTTTAGGCAGCGAGTTGACACGCCTTAAATAAATAAGTGGAATTAATTCCCCGGCTCTTGAAACAATAGCGGCGTGCCCGTAACGCCGAGAGCTGCCCCGTTGTTTCCCGTTGCTGCTCGATATTGATATTATTTGTGGGGGTTTTGTCGTGGGTTGGTTTTTTCTCTTTTTTTTCCCTCCCTCCTCCGGGGCCTGGTTGCTCCACTTCAGATTCTTCCCCTGTTTTATTAGAGGTTGAAAAAGGTTCAAGACCTGGTTGTACCGCTGCTCCCACCGACAGCTAAGGAACCAGTTTGGCGTCTGGTTTGTCTGTTGTTTTACTGCTGACCTTCAAATCAACTTTCCCCCCTGACCCCAGGAGGCATCTATCATGACAAGAGGCTGTTTAACACAAATGGTGCCCATTTATAGGGGAAGAGAGTCAGAAGATTTCCTTGGCTGTTGTTTTTTGGGGTTTGGGTTTTTTTTGTGTGGTGGTTTTTTGTTTTTGGTTTTTTTTTTATGAAGAATTTGGTTTTTTCACCCCTCTTTTCTCACTCACCACAGGTGAAATCCCTCCTAGCAGCTGGCTTATGAAATAATGCGAGGGGAGGCCTTAATGAGCTGAAAGCACCCTCAGCTGGAGATAAATATATGCAAATGAGATGCACAAACAAAGGAGCCCGGACAGAGAAATATCTGCAATTCCAGCAAAATGCTGCCTGCAGCTAGAAGATGAACAGCTTTGATAAAATGGTAACAAAAAGCACCTTTTTCTCCTCCAGCTTGTTTTACATTGCAATAGAGCATTGTTATTGTAACCCATCGGAGCATGCAGAGGTTTTTTCTGCCGCGCTTCAAAAAAAAAAAAACCCCAAAAAAACCTGTTTAAACATTTGTTTTTTAAGGCATTCATGGGCTAGGAGCAATGTGATGGCTTGGGGTTTTTTTGGTGGCTCGGGGTGGCGTTTTTTGAGGGGTTGGTTTGGTCAGGGTGGAGGTTTGGAGGTGTCTTTTATTTTTTAAGCTATTTATTTATAATTCTTTACCTTTTTTTTTTTTTTTTACCTGTTGGTCTCTCTCCGGCTCGGTGATTTTTTTTGTCATGATGGTTTGCAAGGGGGTGACGGGTGGCTGTCGCTTTGCTTAAAAAAGAAAAAAAAAAAATCTGAGTTTTGCTTTCAAAATTTGGAGGGAAAATCCAAGTTGACAAGTAGCGAGAAGCAGCTTGGGGTGGGGGGGAGAAGGGGGGAAAAAACCCTAGAGTTGAACATTCACCAAGCAGCCCCCGAACAGGCAGCTTTAATGAAAGCAATCAAGCCCCTGAGCTAATTCAAAGACAGAAATCTAACATGCTGATTTTAATAAGCTTTTAAAAGGCAATCTCTAACTTTTAAAAGTCGCTCTTTTTAATTTAATTGGGGGGGGTTTTTTTGGTTCATATATTGCCAAAACAAACACGGACGCTAAAATATGTTTTCAATATGTATAAGTAGCATTATCTAGACAATGTTTTAAATTAGCCACGTATTTTGGGGAGGGGTGGGGGGGGTGTGGAGAAAGAAAGAGGCTTACTTTAAATGAGTCGAAGACATTTTCCAAGCAGGGCTTGTCACGTCAAAATAATACCTTGATATTCTCGTCCCTGCCTTTGTGAATCCTCTAGTGTGAATGCACGGATGTCTCTTTACCTATAGGCTTCTTCAGAAAACAGCCCCGATCCTCTCTCAGAGACACACAGGTTACTTTCTAAGAGGCAGAGGAGAAAAAAGGCAGGGAAAATACAGCGCTGTTTAACTTTTAACCTTATGATATCATTAAATAGATCATTACGGATTTATACACGGAGGATAAACACTATAAAGTTTAGAGGGCCCTTTACTCAAGGCACTAACCGCAATTTTTATATCTGGCAAGAAGAAGAAAAATAGACTTACCTTTTAAAAAAAAAAACCAAAAAACCCCTCTTACTAGGTTGTACGGCTTTGGCACTTACAGATGTTAGAGCAGACAAGTGTCGGATTTCCCGATGTCAAGCAGATTTCCTAATTTTTCATAGGCTTCTCCTGTTGCATTTTTGGCCTGATGTGAGAGTCATCAATTTAATTTGTGGGGCTACGCGCTGGAAATCGGGATGTACGCTTAGCGCCTGCTTTAATGAACCCTAAAAGCTGACAGGCAGCTCTCCGGCAGCCCGCACTTGCCCCAAGCTCAGGATTTCAAGAGTTAATAAAAACTTGGTGGTATTGGGAAGGCTTTCTTTTTTGCAGCCCAGGTTTGTAGCAGCATAATTATGTTCAACTGCTGTTGTTTGAAAAGGGCAAACAGCATCTTAGGCACAGAACAATGAAATTACAGCTGAGATTTAGGTTAGCAAAAGCCGTCTTCTGCAGGCTTTTATGATTCATTATTTCCCATTAAATACAGTATTAGAAGTGTACACCAGATAGCTCATGGTTGCTGCGCTCAGAGCACATTATCTATATTACACAGGTCTGGGGAGCAGAATTAGAAAACTTTGGGGGAATGAGCAATATGTGTTTGCTGATAGAAGTACCATATGGCTCATCTTCCTCAATTGCTTTCATTGCGACTCTGATGCTGGAGAAATTAAAGTTTTATTTGATGTGGCACAGCTTAATGAACTGTCTTCTGTTAGGAAAATTGAATATGTTTCCTGTTATTTGAGCACAGAGCCCTCATGGTTTTGGCTGATGAGGGATGCATTATGTATTGTTTATTTAGCATTTTGAAAACAAAAGCAGATATTGGAGGTAAAATTGATTACTGCAGGATGCGTTATATAATCACATTTTTCTTTCTTGCTTTCCGTAATTTACGGCCCTGCCTATTATTTTTACGACAGCGGTTTTTTGTCCCCCTTCCCACTCTGCCGAAAAAAAAAAAAGGAAGGGGGTGTTGAGGCAAAGTATATAATCTCTGCTTTGTTTATAAGCAGCATTATAATTTTTAAAGCTCAGGGAAGGACACAAAAGGGGAAAAAAAAGGGCACTTACACATGTATTAACCCGCAGGCCCAGTGGCTGCCGTGCCGTCGGTTTGGGGATGCTCGAGGACCGCTGTGGCACCGGGGGAAGACTCATTCCTCCATCCTAGCTGGAGAACACCCAAGGGGAACGTCCAGATTTCAGTGACCAAATACCCCAAATCTCACATTTCTAAATATAACAGAGACAGTTAATTGCAAAATATTCGTGCCCACAGGGGAGGGGGTGACTGTAAATGGGGAAGATACAGGAAAGTACCAGGTGGAGCAGGGCCCACGTTACCTGGCTAACTGTGGCAAGAAAGAAGTTATTGATGGAAAGATGGCTCAGGTAAAAGGCAACGTGTGTTTTTGGCTTTGTTTTATAGCATATACGAAGGTGGATATGCCCTACCCATACCACTGTGGTGGTTTTTCTCTGTTAGCAGCAATAACTCCATCAATAGAAAGGGCTGGGTGTGCTAATGCCCCCCCACACACACCTCTTCTCCCCAAGTTTATGAGCATTTATTTAAACTCTGCAACTCAAAGGCAAAAAAAATTATCTTGGGAGTACATTATTCTTATTAATTCCACTTGTTGGCAATCTTGCCCCATGCCACCCTCTGGCTTTTGCCAATCGCCCAGGGAAAAGGAGGGGAGCGAGGAGGTAAAGGGAAAAACTCGCTCCACGCTTTTTTTTTTCCCCTGCCCTCCACGCTGCTCCGACAAAAAGGCAATTTGTCTTGCGTGCCCCGCGATGTTTGAGGACTCTGGCAAACGTGCATGTTAAACAAGACCCCGCGCGGAATCTAAATACCATCCATTAAAAGAGAAAGTCCCAACGTGTTTATAGGAGCTGGCCAAGGCGCACGGCCCTTGCGCCGGCAGAACTCCCATTGACGTCAGCGGGGCTCCTGCTTATGCAAAGATGCTGCCCCTGCACCTTCTTAAAAGAAAAAGGGGGAAAAAAAAAAAAAAAAGAGAGAAAAAAAGAAATGAGCGGTATTGGAAGGAGGATGTTGCTCTTGAAAATGTCGTGGAGCAAAGTGGTTAAGCAAAGCCTGTACAAACAGTGACTATAAATATTTTCCATTCTCTACAAGCTCTTCAAACAGCTCCCTGCCGTAATTTCGGATGAGCTCAAAAAAATAAATAAATTATAGCGTGAGGAAAAAAGAGGGAGGAAAAAAGAAGAAAAAAAATTAACGACAAAAAAAATTACATTGCAACCAATCCTGAGACCCACAAAAAAACCTTCATTTTTTTCCAGCCAGATCTATTTCCCGGAGAAGAAACGGGTGGGTTTTTATGAAAGGCTGCTCCATGACAGGAGCCTCCTTTGAGGAAGACCATTATGCATTGTTATCAGCATGGCGTAATTTGACTGTTGACAAAGTATCTGTGGCAGTGAGAATGAAAGCAGTTAGAAGTGTGGCGGGTTGTAATCAAGAAGATGCTTAGCTGTGCAAGGCTGCATCTTGAGCAGATTTGAATCAACATTGCCTCAAGGGGACACACACACACACACACACATATATACACACACCAAAAGGAAAAAAAAAAAAAAAAAAGTCCATTAATTTTTAGTGGGAAAATTAGAGTGGCACTTGATGAAGTGAAATTTGACATGCGTTAATTGCTCCGCAGCTCTCCTAATTAGAGATTTTCAAATTCTTTTACTGCTGTCAGCCTGATGCCACATTGTCTTGCCGGACAAATAGTAAAATTGCAAATTGGGTTGATCGAGAAGTTGGAGTTGGAGATATTGGACTCGGGCTCGTTTGCTGCCGATCGGCATTTTCACAGGAGGGTTGGGGGTGTTGTGGCCTATGAAGGGCATTTGGGGAGAGAAAAAGTACAATAAAATCCTTCTTCTTGATAAATAAGAATCATTGATTTAACAGCGCTTGTTTAAAAAAAGATTAAAGGAATGCAAGAAGTGGACAATAAAGCAATGGAGTTGCAAATAAACCTTTAACCTTTGTTAAATCTACATCTTGCATAACATTTCAAATACGATTCCCTTTATAACAAAGCCATTAAATTCAGTTGGGTTTTTTTTTTTCCACGCAGTGCGGTAGGGGGAGGCACGAGGTGGGATGCAGGTTCCTGCACACATTTTGCCCTGATCTGAAAGGCAAGCATAGCAAGACCACGTTTTATATCAAAAACTAGTTATAAGGTTGTATGAACACAAGTATCGTGCCGGTTCTGAAAGCATGATTTTGTCTCTTTTGCTTTTGTTTTTTTTTTTTCCTTCCCCCCCACCCCGCCCCCAGATCACACGTCCCCCTCCCTTAGCCTTTGAACCCCTCTTAATTCATTAACATATTGAATTTTTTCAATTTTCCATTTTCTTGCAATAACAATATTAATGCCAGGGCCAAGGCCTGATTGGAGCTAAATTACTTGTTACCTGCTGGCATTTATTTATATGGCATTGAATTATAAAGCTTTGCTATTGTCATGCCTTGGGCGAATTGTTTATGACACCAGTAATAGGAGTAATTGTTATTGTTGAAATTACCTGTCAGCTACCCATAGCAGTGGCCCTTGTCCCACTGACAAATAGTGACAGGGGAGAGGGATCCTCCGCACGTCCTCCTGATGACTTCTCCTCTGATAATAAGGAGTGCAGGGCCTCTGATAATTTGCCTGTCACTGTTGAGTGCAGCTCAGAGAGAGTTGGCCAAATTGTTGTCATTCACTTTGACAAAGACAGCAAAACGCTCTGGAGCAGGAGGAGGATTATCAAAATAAATGAAAGCGCTCGCGCCTCCTTTGTTTTGGGGTTTTTTGGGTGGGTTTTGTTTTTTTTTTTCCCCCTCCCCAGCCCCGCTTGCCAGCCTTTATGCCGGAGTTGTAAAAAATGAGAACACATTTCTTAGCCATGCGACTTCAGAGGCAGCACAGGGAGCGGGGCGGGGGG
>VXBO01001729.1:33408-51593 GCA_013400135.1 Rhinoptilus africanus | reverse complement strand
TTTTTTTTTTTTTTTCCCAAAGAGTGATGATTGGTATTTGTTCTAAGGCTCAAATGGCCTGCACTAAAGGTGAAGCATTAGGCCAAAGTCCTGTATTCCCTACTGAGGCAAATGAACCTGCTAAAATAAGTTCCTTCCACAATAGCTGTGTAATTGAAACCAGAAAGTGAGAGAATTTGATAAATTGCTTGACCCTGAAGGAATGTTAAGGTCATAAATTTTCATTGCTTTTTTTNTTGCCTTTTACTTGAAAAAAAAAAGATTATCAGTATTTTATTGAATAATATGTAGAGATGTCCCTTCAAGCTCAAAAGACACAAACAAACCCTAAATCCCACAGTATCTTATTTTAGAAATATACACCTCAAGAATAAATAAATATATAAACAATAATTTTTTTAAAACCTAAAATGAATAAATTAAAACCAAGAAAAAGATGGGAAAAATTAGGAGAATAACCAGCAAGGTAAAACATCCGCCATGCTCCCCTCTCTGCGCTTGCAACCATCAATAAATACAGCCACGCTAAAATAACGAGCTAAGAAGGAACCGAGGGGAAATGTAGAAGTATTTTGGGTTTGTGTATGTTTTTTTTTTTTCCTGCAGTAGCAAAATTTACTACTTTAACTGTAGCAGCTTCTGCTTCACAACCGCTTGAAGTGCACTATCGTATAGTAACTGCTTTTTATAATCTTGCTGTTTGCCCCCCTCCCCGGCTTTGAATATAACATTTCAGAGGCAAAAGTCTCATTCTCACACTTCAATAAGGCGTTACACTTTACACAGCCATACATACTTAACCCAACATGAAGCGAGTTAAATAATCATTAGCGCAGTAACCCATTGCTATCAAAAACTTATTGGTACTCTAAATTTTAAATTAATGGCCTGTCTCCCTTGTTCTGTGTGTGCATGTGTGTGCCTGGTTTTCAACCCCTTCACTGCGAAGTCATAGATGTTTTATCAGCACGTATTAGACCATTTGCATTATTGACATTTCAATCTAAAAATTAAAAAAAAAAAAAAAAGGCGCAGGGAAAAATAGTTCCTGCTGAGTTGGTTCATCCCTAGACCCCTGATTCTTAAGTAACTCTTCTGAGTGTTAATTAGCAGCCAATATTTGGCAAACTGACTAAGAAATGCACTCTGCTCCTCTCTAGCCAGGTTATTCTAGCTCAAAGAAGTTTCCTTAAAAAAGCACGGAAAAGAGAAGCTAAGGAAAAAAAATAATTGAAACGATGCCCCCATAAAATCCTAGCAAAAACCGCAATAATTTATACTCACTTTTTCTTTTTGGAGAAGTCAAATAAAACTACGGTGGGGTTTGGGTGTTGGGGTTTTTTTTGCTTTTTGAGGGACTTTTTTCCCCCATAAACTCTCTGGCCCAAATCCCCTCTTTCCTTTTTATTTCTTTGAGCCTCAAAGTAATTGCTAGTCGTTTTAAGACAGTTACTTATCCAGAGAATGAAGGAGTATCAGCTGCATTTCAATTAGAGAAGGAAAAAAGATAAAGACTTGGAACGTAACCGAAAAATGCAAAGTGACATATTAGGATGAGAATTTTCATCTGTTGCTGTATAAATATTTTAATAAAAGTTCTAAAATAATGTGTCTGCCTCCTGCTCTATAAAAGAGAGGGGATTATGAAGTGCAAATGATGCAGCTTAGATGTATAGATCCGACTGGGATTTTTCACCATTAAAGAGTCTCATCGTGCCTCTCCTCCAGAAGTTGGTTTTAGAGCTGTTTCAGACCCCAAAAAGTATAAATCTCCTAAGTATAAATAAAAGATGACCAGCGAGCGGCTTCAATCACTAATATTTTTTGCAAACTAACGTTCAGCTGATGCAACTCGATTTTGTTTTGCATCGCATTAGTGTCACAGCGGCAATGACTGGCCTTTATTCACCAACCCTTTGAGTCAGCACTTTGAGACATCTTTCAAATTAGGTCATACTGCAAATTTGCCGCTGATACAAAGGTTGATTAAGAGAGCTTCACAATTTTAAAAGGATGTCGTGTGAGGAGAATTAAGGTCTGGATGATAGTTCCAGGAAATGTGAGGCCCTGTAACTATGTGGAAATAATGTATGGGCTCTACGGGGAAAGAACATATTTCCTCGGAGCGCTTGAAGTAATACTCATTTACAATTTAACCAAGTCCTCCCTCCCCTGCTATGGAAGAAATCATACGATGGGTCTCGAAAACAAGCCATGAATTACAGCGCGGAGGCAGCGAGATGAGCCCTGCTCTCCTCTTGCCAAAAGTCAATCCCCTCCCCTCCACTCCTTTGATCTTCTCGGAAAAGACCTATTCCTCCCCCCTCCGCCACCAAAGCATCTCAGCTCCTGCTTTTCCCCCTGTAAAAACAACCCTGTGTCGCAACGGGCCCCTTTGCCCATCGTGTAGCAACTCCAAGGCGAAGTTGAATTGCTGTGTAAACTTCCCTAGAAGAATTGGAGGGGATGATCAGAGGTGACCACCAACCACGGTGGCCAGGGCCAGACTCAGGAATGAGTCTAAGCCTGCTTTAGGCATCTTAATGAAGTGGCCACAATTTCTCTTCCCGCCAAGTAAAGCGGAGAAGGGGCAGCAGCTCCTCTTGCTCCGGGGTCTGAGCACGCAGGAGAAAGGATCTCGAAGGGAGCTGTTGGTTGCCGAGCACTTCTGGAAATCTAGCCACTTCATTTTTGATAGCTAAGTGGGAAGCAAGAGGAATAATCTCTTTGAAGGGGAAGGCTGCCATTTGTTGCGAGGTCAGACCCAAACCTAACATTTTTGTGGCACTCAGGGATTTTTTTTATTTATTTTCCAAACTTTCTCTCTTTGCAGGGAATGACAACTTGTGAGGAGCCGAGAGTTCCTCTTAATTGGATGTAAGTGGATAAAAGTCAACTGCCAGCTTCATTTTGGTTTAAATCTTTGACCCACTTGACGATGCAAGAAGTTTTTATTAACGTTAAGTTTGCCTAATGCATCGATGGTCAGGATGGGGAGACAAAAGGGAAGGATTTTGGCCGCAGATACACTAAAAGCAGCGTTTAACTCTCCTGCCACTGAAACAAGAGTCCCTCAAGTTATCTTTGCTACGCTGAGGAATATTACCATGATTTAAGGGTATAGCAGCAGTGAAATAAAACATAAACAATTTAAAACTAGAGCCTGAAGAGAGATTTCTCACGGTATGAATAGCCATGAAAGCCAGAAAAATGTTTCGCATTCCCTTTTGTATTTCCCTTCGTTTCTTTGCAGCGGAGTCCCTGAACTTGCATTTCGACCGTGGGCAGCTGACTTTATTTCATGTTTTTGATGTTATGATCACCCACAGACCTTTCCGTTCTCCATATGTTTCTGGATTCAGTCACTTCACCCACAGCCCTCCCTGACAGTAAAACACCTCAAATCCCTCGGCATGGCAAAGTCTATTTTATTCCCAGTCACTTTCAATTTACCTCCCGTGTTGCTCCAAAGGGCTTAGTTGAATGTGATTTCTGGGACCAAAAAGCAAAGGAGGGGGGAAAGTGGCAGGCCACAAATGAGAAGGTGGCCTGTGCCACTGCTAGGAGTTGTTGGGAGTTTCAAAGAGAACTGAAATAGGACCGTGAGCTTGATTTAAATATTTCAAGCTCCATTCACCCTTCAGTTCCTTAACCCTGTTCTGCCAGGTAAGAGAAAAATTAATATTAAATCCTAAAAACGTAGGTAGTAAATGAGATTTAAAGATGGGAACCAGAGCAACAAAAGGTGTATGTCTACCGCACCAGCCCAAACCCCTCTGCGGAGCTAATTTGGTCGGTGAGGTCTATCCAACCTACCCCCGCCTCCTGCTCTGCAGAACTCAGCAGGAGCTGCGCAGAGGTAGCTGCTGCTGCTTCTGGTACTCCTGCCCATCTCCAGCATCCATGAATCAGGCAAGAAAGGAAATGAACTCACGCCAGAGTGACTTAAACCAATTGTGGGAAAACAAATTGGGGGTTCCTTTAAAAAAAAAAAAATTAAAAAAAAAAAAAATCCTACTGCCTTTTGAGTCTTTGTGGGGACACTGAGAACATGCTTCCAAGCTCTTTTGTTCTGCCCCAAGGGATGGAAAGCTGCTCTTAATACAAGAAAACAAAGCCCTCCACTGCCACTACCAACAAAAAAAAGAGCTGAAACGCTTATGAACACTTTGCTCCGGGCGCTGTGGCAGTAAGGAAAAATCATTGCAGCCATCACAAGACTTGGCAACACCAGGGCCATGCCAGCAAAGCGCTCTTCCCCATTACTGTAAATCACAGGCTGAGCGCAGTTTGTTGCGAAACGTCCAATTGTGGCTCCTTGAATACAATAAATAAAACCACCATCCCTTGGTGCACTTGACTAGCGCTTGTGGAAGCGAGGGGAAAATTCACACTTCTGCCCAGGGTCAGGACAGGGGCCAGCTGATGAATCGGTGTGTAGCTTGGTGGGAGCAGTTCAAAAAGAGGAGCTGCAAATAAATGCGGGATTTTCCACGCCTCCATCCCCATTTGCACAATTGCTAGAGCTGGGACAACCACTTTACTCATTTTAAGCACTGCAGTGTCAAGTATTTTGAGAGACTGGGGTGGGTTATGGGGTGGGGGTTTTTTTGATAGCAAAGTCTTCACTTGGACCAGAGCCGAACAAACACAGTCAAAGCAAAGCTTGAAGTGGTCCCTGGGCTGGGGCAATGTTGAGGCAAGTTGACTTTAAGGCAAGGAGCCAAGTGCCCACATTACAGCCCTCAGGGCTGCAGGACCCTGCTCCTGCCCAGGGAGGATGGTATTGCTCAACCCTTCCCTCCGGGAACCCTTCAACAAGCACATTTTAAAACCAGGCTTCTGCAAGCTATCAGCCACCGGCCCTTGTGCCAGGAAAACTCACACGGGTGCTAATGGAAATGGGACACAAGCAGGGAGCAGAGCTGGGTGGGTTTAGATTAAACCACGCACACATTTCATCGGATTGCTCCTGATCCACTGTTGCTTTTCCTCTGTTTTCGGCCACGCAGAGACCTGGCGGAGGGGCAGCGCGATGGAGACGGAGCTGAAACAGCTCTGTAAATAAGACCAGCTCGGAGACCTGCCAAGCGCTCCTCGAATACGGCAGGCAGGGCTCATTTCCTACAGCCAGCACTTGACCAAAAATATTCCAAAATAATCGATTTGAAGCCCTCTCCTTGCTCAGAGCCACTCTCCTTTTGTGCATACCAGGCCAGCTGAATATTTATGGACAAGGCTGGAGGTCAGGCCTTTTCATTCGCTGCTCTGGCCCCCTTGGCCAGCTTTCGCACAGCCAGGTCGCCAGCTGGCGGGTAGCATCTCTCCCCACCGCGCCGGGAGCACGGCATCCTCCCGGCGCCAGCTGGCTTTCGGGGACGCCGGCAGTGACAGACCCACGGTAAACCAAACCCACCCAGGCCCCCTCCTCGAGCCACCAAGCTGAAATTAGAATGGACCTTCGCATGGGGATGTTTAGGCAAAGCGCTACTTCGCAGAGGATAAAATCCAGAATTTGAGTCCTTTGCTCCTTCCCCATCAGCTTCACAACTCAAAGTCCCCTTTGATAGGGTTGCTCCCACCAAGCCAGGACCCCATATATAAACCTATAGGATAAGCCCCTACATCTTCACCATTAGATCTCGCCTGGAAACAAGCTTAAATTTCACATAAGATGGGGAAGAACCAAGCGGTTAGGGGCAGCCAGTTTGCTCCACCAGCTCTGTTGAGCAGATGAGAAAAAGCACCTAATTAGCTAAATTTATTAATATGCTCCTTTCTTTTTTTTTTTAGAGGATACAGCTACATTATAGAGGTGAAACATGACTTTTGATGATCAAGCAAGCAGTGATTAAATAAGGTTAATCCTCATTTTATATGCTAATAGGATATTTATAATCTCAACTGCATATCCAATTTAGCTATTTTATTTTCTGTTGTTAAGAAAGTATTTCTTATTAGCGAAAGAGAATACCCCGACGTTCACTGCAGATGCTATTTTAATTGGGCTCAAGTGCATTGTGTGTAATTAGTCCACTTCTCTAATATTTCATCTATAATTACACCATGAACAATGTGCTTAAATTTCAGAAGAGCTGCCTTTTTTTTTTTTTTTTTAAATAAAGCTGCTAATTAATTGGTGACCCTTCCCACGGACAAACAATTCGCATTGAAGCCCAGCCCCAGGGCTTTCAAAGGACCATCTCTTCAGAAGTTTGAACACCTTGTTTTGACACACCATCTCTGATCCAACAGACATGAAAGCACCCGCACCACCCACTTGGCTTCACCAGGACCACCATTACAAACCTCCTCCCAAGGTACCGCAGGGCAGATGCGACTTCAGTAGCAATTTTAGGCAATGCAGGCTACTGAGAGCAACCAAAAAGAATTAAACAACTGCATGTTGTTTCATCTTGCCCACTGAATAAATTTTGTCCATGGTTTTAGAGGGGACAGCGATATGGTGGATAGGGGAATGTTTCCATCCTCCATCACAGTGGCCCGGCTCCGTAATGGAGAAGAGAGAAAGAAACAGCTCTGAACGGGATGCAGATGAACATGTCGTGATCTCATCAGCAGGACTGAAAGGCCAGCTCTAAAATACATCCTCCTGAAAATGTCAGGACAAGGTGCTGTTCGGAGGCTGGAGATCAAGTTGAGCTCTCAGCGAAAGGTGGCATAATGTGCAAGACAATGTCCATGTCTGCCCTTGGTTAGCCCATCATGGGGCTTACAGTCAGTGGGACCTCATTACTGCCAGTGTCTAATAATTTATGATAACCACACAGAAAGAAGAGTCCTATAAAGACACAGAGGACACCCACAATTAGCCTTTCTACCTTCGCTTTTCTAAAAGCAACCTCTATTCAGGGAGAAAAAGGTATTGAATCACACAGAAGACCCTTACCCAAGAGGACAGAAACCTCCCTCACCTTTTCACCGCTCCCATCCCAGACATTAAACCTTTTCACAGGCAGCAGAGTAGGCAACTGGGCTGGCTGGTGGAAAAGGGCAGTGCCTTTACCACTGGGAAAGATCGGAACATGTGGATGAAGGTGGTGGGCCAACAGATCCTCAGCAGAAGACAGGGGTGAGGAAGAGACAAAGCCATGCTCCCTAGCACTGGAGATCATGGTAAGTATGGGATGGACCCCCTTTGAAGCATCCCCCAGGACCATGTTTTACAGGTGTGCTTCTAAACCCCCCCCCCCAAAAAAAAAGCTAGGTTGGCTTCAGGCTTTTCTTCTCCCTGGGGGGTGTGAAATTCTAGCTGTTATCTGGGGAAGGGTGAATTTTTTATTTTTTTTCCCCTGAAAAAATCCTGACCTCTTCCCATCTGCTGTGGAAAGCCAAATCGCTACCAATCTGGCTCTGATGTGAACGAGCTCCTTCTGCAAAGTTTATTTTTCAAAACAAGCGTGCCTGCAAAACACTGTTTATTTAAAACACAGTTGAAATGCCAGTAACCCAACATGCACAGGGAACAGCACCCGGAGGTCTCCCGCTTAGCACTTGAGCGCTATTAAGTAAATCAGGGGAAAATTCCTCAGGAAATGATGGGGTTAGGCCTGATGGGCATCCCCGTGTGATTAAATGCAACTTAATGAGGTCACGGGTGACAGATTTGGGCGCAGAGCTGTTTAAACAGCATGCAAAAATAAAATATAGATGTTCATAGCAGACAGGGGATAGGATCAAGGCAGCTTGTGTTATTCCGTAGTGCAAAAACACCCAAAAAAGGGAGGTCTTTGTCCCAATGAGTGCCCACTCAAACAGCAAGGCAAGAGGGGACAGGGAACTGCAACAGAAAAGATGGGCATAGGGGAGGAACAACCTCACCTTGGCCAAGACAGAAAAAGTAGTCACTAAGATATAAACAATTTGAGCATTCTAGGATTTATTTATTTTTAATCAGAAAAGAACAGAAAAACCATGACAGTGGTGGTTTCAGAGACCAGAAGGGACCAAAAAAAAGCAACAAATTCCAGCACACATGAGCTTTTTACATCCTTCCTTAACATCTTACACCATTGAACAAACATTACAGGGGCTCTTGGCTGGGAATGGTCTGGATAGTGTCATGAGTCAAGGATGGCCTGGCATCACTTTGATTTCTTAGAGGTTAGAGAGGAGGAATTAGGTCACAACACTTTATTTCCACCCCACCCCCCCCAACATCTCTAATAGAAAATAGTTGCCTTGATCGAAGGAGCTAAATTCTGCTGTCATTCTGCAGGACTGCAGGATAATTACATTGACTTCATCCAAGCACTTGGGTTTTGCTGATACGTCTGTCAAGGACAGAGGGGATTCTTGGTGTCTCTCAGCCCCTGCAGCACTTGAAGTAACCCATCAACATTCACGTGAGAGGGTCTTCTTACACTCCCCATGACTGAATTTCCAGGGAAAGAGGGTCCTGGCCGGCATCCCACCAGCAATGGGGCAGGCGTATGGAGTGATGAAAAGGAATTTTTGCCTTTTTCAGCCTTAGTTCATGGCCCAAAAGGCTTTTCATTGTGCTCTGTTGGCCAAGAGTGACGCACTGTTCCTTCCCAAATAGTAAATGGATGCTTACAGGTTCTCGTGTGTGGTCAACAATGATGCACTATATCCTCCCAGCTGGCAGCAGCCCCCCTTCTCTATTTATTGTGCTATGTTATTAGTCATACAATTCACCTGGTAGACTGACTTGCTTTCACTTGTGAAAAATGAAGATTTTACCAGTTGACTATTTTTAAAAAAAAAACTAGAACCCATATTAGTAGGAAAGGCCAAAGGGAAATTATTGCTATTTTAGACAGCAGCATAAATTTTCTTCCTATTTTTAACCTAGCTTTTAATTTAATAAGTTTTATGACCCTTATATTAAGTACATATGTTTTACAAGACATTGTGTCCCTTGAGTCACCCTGAATTTGCTCTACTATAGCAGAGTTAAATGAATGAATACTGTGTTTCTGATTTCAGCTCACCCCGTATTTGATCCTTATATAGTCAATAAACCTTCATAGAAGCACGGAGCAGCTGAATTAAGCAGTGTGCCAAAGCTGTGTTCAGGAACTCTCTGTTAGTCTTTAAAAGGGAATTAGTAAATTGCTATTCTCTTATTTGGAACCTAATACAACACTGCCAGGTTTCCCATGCTGTTTACATGGAATAGATGGTGATACTGGTAAGGCTCTTGAAGTTACAAATATATATAACTAATTTAATTTTCCATATGATAATTTAAAAGGGGGAGTCACGTTTGTTTTGGTTTTTTTTCCTTTGAGCCTCCCCAGCCCCTAAAACTTAACTGATTTTTTCTGTTGCTCTCTAGAAACTTTGAGGAGCAAGAAGCATTTAATCAGCCCTGCACAGGTTACGGACTATGCCCGAACAAATGCAGTTTTGGAAGGAAGTTGGGAGATTTTTTCAGAATATAAACATTTAAAACAAAAGCCAGCTCTGCTTTCTCAATGTAAGTAATCCTGTCACTGAAATGGGGGCATATGGGTTAGTAGGTGACTGCAGAGTCATGCCAAAAAAATTAATGCCTGCCACAAATGGAATATAAACAAATTGGAAGATCAATTGTATTACCCGAAGTAGATCCCTTTACAAAACTAAGGCCCCTCTGATACTCAGCGCCTGCAGAGAAAATAAGCATGCACCAAGATTATTCTTGTTTGGGTGCATTTAGACCATTTATTTAAGTAATACACCAGGGCAGTTTTTCACAACAGGTTTGTAATGGTGGCAAAACACAAAGATTAGAAAGCGATCGTTGATATTTGCTCCACAGTGGGAAGCATGAGCTATTGATTGGCTTTGTATCAGCCTAGCGTTCCTTTTTAATATAATAAGATTAGTTTAGAAGGGTGTTTTATAAATCGGGTGGTTCTAATTTGATTTGAGTACTGGCTCTTAGTGACTTGCCAAAGTTCAGTAAATATGCAGAGTATAGTATATGCACTTTATCTTTGTGTATTAGCTATGACATAAACACAGAGGGGAAAAGTCAAATTTTATACATCAGAAAATGGGTTTGTTGCCAGACATTATAACATTGCGTATTTAATTTAACTGATGTATGTTAAAATGGGAAACCAAATTCAATGAGCTGTTTGTTTCTTTCCACAAATACACTTACATCAATGACCTCTAAGGACATGACCTTAAAATGTAACTAGATGTTTAAAAGAACCTCAAAGATCTATATAAGACATTAATGTTTGTGTCAGAGGGCAGTACACAAGCATGTATATACTCAACTGTCTATATGTCGACTGCTATATTTTTTATTGTTACAGGAAACCAGCCAAAGTCCCAAACAGGAAAATTATCAGCTCTTTTTTTTTTTTTGGCATGGTCCTGTTTAAGACTAAAGGCATGACCTTAAGTTAGAACATATTTTAGCCCTGTTCAGTAACCATTTTGGCACCTTGTGCGTGTTTTTAAATGCTAACCCTTCTTGGGGAGTGCAAGGCCCCGCAAAGAGCCGCGGTGCTCAGGCACGGTGCACGGAGGTGTGCAGCCCTGTGTTTGAGGACCGGCATGTGGCTCCTTAAAGGAGGAAGCAACAACCATTTTAGCCAGACATGGGGAACTCCTGGTCACCTCTCCAGGGACAAACCGATGTCAAGTTCTGCTGTCTGTCAGGATTAAGTGCCTGTTTGCTTTTTCACTAACATGTGGTTTGAGAACAAAGCAGCTCAAATCTCCTCCATTCTTAACAAAGCATCTCAAATTGCTGAGTAAAATTCCTTAATCCCCTCGTCTTAATCTGAAAACACCAACGCCACATGGTAACACTGAGGTCTCTCTTTGTCCGCCATAGAGCACCCGTTGACATCGATGTTTGATTTGGAGCTAATTTTTTCTGCAGGCAGCCTATTATCAGAGGGAAAGCCCAGGTGCTGTGTTCTCAGAGCAGGTCTGTCCAAGTAATTTTTCTTCCTCTTGTTTTCATTCCAAACGAGAAACCAAACACAAAGCAAGAAGAGAGCAAGCTGGCATAGCTTTTCACTTTCCGTAAACACATGTGGTAAAACACAAGGTGAGCTTTTCCATCCTGAGAACCATGAGGAGGGATGCAGCAGCTGAGTTGGCTGCATGCTCCAGAGGTCAGGCTGGAAGAGACAGCAGCTCCAAGTCAACTGCAACATGCTCTCCCACTACTACGAGCAAGCAAACCCAGTCTAGGAAAAAAGCAAAACCTGTGATCCGAAGAGAACTGCACTGTGGTAACCTGGCATGATGGAAAAGTCTACACACCAGGTGGCTTGACCACACTGCATATCTGTAGACATCATTCTAACATAAAACTCAGCTCCCATCATGGTCAGTATTTTCCTGCTATCATTCNGCACTTCTTCAAAACCATCACTTTCTTAACAAAAAAAAAAAAAAAAAAAATCAAGTCCCAAATTCTGCTAGAAAAGTTACACAACTGACAACTTGCTCTTCAACCATTCCTCCTATTATTACGACTGTTCTCCTATCACTTTCCTTTCCTACTGCATAGTCAGTGTCAGTTTTAACTGCCTTGTCCCAACTTTAGTGATAAAAACGCAGCCCAAAGGGGGTTAGATCAAAGGCCTGTCTGGCCAGCAGTAATCAGAATTGGGTGGATAGGGAAGAGCAGAAGTTTCAGACAACAGCAACATTTTCCCCATGCACTGCCCTCGTCCATTCTTTCTGTGGTAGACAAGATATGGGCAAAGCTCTCCATAAGGCATTGGCCAGTCAAAGATGCAGAAGTTTGCCATATAAAACTCAGGAAAGTGGGGAAATCAAGAGGGAGTTTCCACTTTGGTAGACTTTTTTGCTTTTGTTCTTGCTGATTTCAGTCAATTAATTTGAGGTTTAGCTGTAAAGGCCCATGAATTGAATAGTATGCTCTATTACCTAGTCCTACTTTGATCTATATTTGCCAAAAATTAGTTTGTGGTCTTTGTTCTCCTCCATTTCTGACCTCAGCAATGTGCATGCCTTCATTCAAGGTTTGCTTCCTGGAAGAGCTCCAGAGAACTCAGAGCAGTCCCTCTAATCAAGGCCAGGTCAGCAGCAGAGTCAGGACTTTTATCCTAAAAGCCATAAGGGCTCCATAAGGAGCAGCAACTGACTCCCTGTGAGGAAACATCTAACATGTTTTCTTCCTCCCATCATCAAGTAAGACACTAAGAGCTGCTCCAGAAGGTCATACCATGAAAAATAACTCAATGTTTATAACCAGCAGTAGTCAGCTGGAAAGCATAACTCATAGCTAAGCTGTTTACTGGCAGCTGGAGCAGGGTGGTGTGGAAGAGAACATGCAGGGAAGGTGGGCACAATATTCATTTCCGTATACCCTTCCGATTGACTGCTTGAGGTAGAGCAGAAGGATCACACCCTTCAAGACACCAAGGCCAGAAGCTCAAATATATCAAGAAAACCACTATCTGGGCTACGGTATTTGGGAAAAAGAACATGTAGACCATCACAGCCCCATATGCAAATTTCAGTCATGTAAGAGGTTTTCCAGGCCTAAAAGATGGCTCTTGAGACTGAAGATGCATAAAAGCTGCAGAATATTTTCCTCACCTATTGCATCTCAAAAACACCATTGTTTAAATTGTCTCGAGAGGCATCTAGCTTTCAGGAGACGGCAGGTTAAAAAAAATACTTGGAGCCTCTGAGGAAAAAATCATGAATACCTGTGTCCACCAAGGATGCTAGAGAAGACCCCATCAGCTCTCCATCAGTAAGGATAAAGCTTGAAAATCTAATTTATTGAATTATAGCAGCGACTTTGCAGGCAGACAGGAAGAGTCCAGAACAGCCTTTTCCACAGAAAAATCGCAGATGGGGTGTTACAGAGTAACATCATCTCTGGTGCTACCCTGAAGAGATGGCTGCAAATAAAGCTGTAAGGTTAAAAGGCAGAGAGCAAGGTACAACCACACAGATGGAGCTCAGGGACTGGGACTGATGGGCGCTGACAGAGCCCAGGGAGCACCAAAGACCCATTAGCATGGATAGGGATGACTGACCTCACACAGAGTGAGCACCAGTCAAAGTCTTAAAAAAAAAAAAAAGACAGATTATTAGGGTTTTATTTCTGAATCCTTCAGAAATAGTTCCACGTTACTCCTGCAGGCAATGAGACTGCGCACTTGAACTATGAGCTCATGGCAGGACTTTAATCAAACCATTCCCACAGAAATGCTAAGACCCTTGAAACACCACTTGTGAGCCAAAATTCCTCCACACCAAGGTGGAAAATGAGCCCTGAAAGTCATATTCACAAAGCAGACATTTCTCAGCTGGTAACAAACAGGCAGCTGTTGCTGCTGTGTGCCGCTCTTAACCCAAGTGGTGATAGCTACTGGCCTGAAGAGCTAGTTAGATCCCACTTATATTAGTGGAAAGCAGTGTCTCCACCAAAGTCAATATAGTTTCACTGGGGTAAGTGAGATCAAATTAGGCTTGATGTCCACAGGCCTGAGTGTATTACTGGCCTTAGGGCAAGGGAATGAGAACAAAGGAGTCATATATTGGTATCGGTGCTCAGTCTGTAAACTATTGCTCTCTCTTTCAGCAAGGGGCTACGTGGAGTTGTACAATTAAAAAGTCATTTACTTTCAACATTCCCACATCTCTGACACATGCCTTGTCACAGCAGAAGAGTTTAGCTCTACACCAGAGAGATCTGAGCATCGTGAAAAGAAGGCTACCAGCAAAAATCACTCTGAGGTGAAAGACAAACATACACAAAGCAACCTGGAGATGTTACAAGAGCTCCATCAGAGCTGCCTCTGGGTATAAACAAAGCAGGTAGCTGCCCAAAACATCCAGGAGACCAGAGCATTTCCCCAGGTGTCCTTCCCTCTGCATGGCAGCAAAGCCTGGCTGGTGGCCCCAGTGGTGGCAACTGGCATCAAAGATGTAAAGTGGCAACCTTCAAAGTCACCTCCCACAACTCATTGGTAGCCACAAACACCAAAGGTTTTCTGCTCCAACCTGGAGCGTAAAGCCTGCCGGGTGACACTGGTGCTGGAGGCAGAATCCCAGGAAGAGGCTGGTGAGCTTGGAAGAGGACAACCACCATCTGCAGGGACCTCGGTACCTGGCCCTGGGAAAAGATCACTTTCCGCTGGATCTGGATGGTTGGCCATTTCTATTTTTCCCCCCATTCTGACTTTTACACGATTATCATCACACCATCCCCTGGGGTGATGCTTCAGGGCAAAACGCATGGGTGAACTTGTAAGTAGGAACACGTACACCCGTACAAACATGCACCCCTTTTGTCAGCCGTAGCATTTTATAGCCTGTGGGTGAGTAATAAGGCAAGGCTTGGTATCTGCCTCGTGGATTGATATAACTTTCCATCATGTTAATTAAATTAATATGGCCCGTGCTAATGAAAACCACAAAATACTATTTTGGTGTCCATGAGCACATACATTTTGATAATATCGACTTGTCATTCTGATATTCCTTTCTACACCAAATACTAGCAATGTAAACATATCTAACAACGCTTTCATCATAACAAAGGAAATTCTGCATCAGCACCAGACTGAATGCAGACAGACTTGTATAAGCAGCAAGCTCCAGAAATATTCGGCCATACTAGGGCTCACCGAGTCTTCTACAAATGCTCCTCCTATCTAATCTTTTTAATCTACTTTTAAGGTATATTTTTGGCTCATGTTTTGTTTTAGATTGGGGCTTTTTTATTATTATTATTATTCTTTCCCTGCATGATTAGCCATCCAGGAAATGTTTAAATTACAAAATCATAAGGTTTAAAAGATTTATAGATCAAATTATATTAACCTAATGCAATAGGCCAGCCATACGGAAATTAGAAGTCTTTATATTATATTTTGGTTATTAAATTGCTCCCTTTATACTGTTTAGTTTGTTTGTAACAGCAAGGTTTTGCTGTCTGATGTCAGAACCCGCAGAGTAACCAAGCAAAAACAAATGACTTAGTCCTTGGTTCAAAGAAATAATAGGTTACTAGCATAATTAATTTTATGTTTAATTACTGCGGAATGAAACAATTCAACAATATCCAATCAATCCTTGGAATGACAGAACAGAAGGTCAGCAGTTGCTAAGTCAATTGTTTTGAAAGAGAAATTTATGTCAGGTTCTCTTTTATGGGCTGGAGAAAGAAATTGGATAAAAGTGGTCAAGCAAACATTAATTAATTGTGTAAATGTAATCCTGTTGTCATGCAAAAAAATCACAGAGACTCCAGGCACAGCGTTCAAAACACCGGGTACGCATCAGTCAAGAACATCTAGAAATGGCATCCTTGACTTAAAACAATAATAGCGAAAGAAAGGAAAGCAAAGGGGAATGTTTGAAAACCATACTGGTTTTCAAACTGGCTTTCAGAAGCACATTTGTATGAGTGGATGGGCTCAGGCCAGTGCCTATAGAGACATGCAAAGACTGACCCTGTTTGGGTCCTTGGTGGCAAGTCTCTGAGGCTGTTGCTTCTGCCTCCCCTGTCTTTCCTCAGATTAGAGGGCCGAGTCATCTAAAAGGGAGTTTAAGGTAAATCAAAGGCCCTGTACAAGTTAATCGGGTACAGAATTGCCAACTCCTATGATTATTTTTCTCTGATGCTCCAGGTATTCAGCAAGGTTTTATTTTCCTGCAGTACTAGCTTTTAGAGTCATATGATTAACCATTCCCATTTCACCTTGAAATATCCATTTCCTGCTCCCTCACTCTCAGGAAAGTTTTGCATTTCAGAGGCCTCACCTGCAGCTTCCATCATTTTTCTGAGTATTGCTGCTTAGATGTATTCAAGATGAGGATTGCCTGGTGGGCTTAGCCACCCTCTGACACAGAGTGTCATTTTCTCTGTCCCTCTCTCCTCTTCAAACCTTGCTGATGGCACCAGTGGCCACCCTACCATCCCCAGCTTCTTCCTTTAAGACCAACTTGTGAAACAGTTAACAAGCCGATTTGGAAGACCTGGTGACATATCTGAACCTGGTGATGAGGTCCATCAAAGTCTGCTGTGTCAGCTCTGATGTCTTGTCAAGGCAGGTCTGTACCAGCATGTGGTGTTCCTTACCATTAGCACAACAAGAGTTAGTATGACCCTAGCTTATTGGTAATTAGGGCAACAGAAACATTAGTAATCACTGACCCATTCATCACCATGCCATATTTACTTCCATCCTCCCAGCCTCTCTGAATCCTTTTTTTGCACAAAATCCAGTTGACTAGTTGTCCACCTGCAGAGCATGGGACCATCAGGCACTCTGCCGGTAGAAGACCTCCTTCAGCTCATAGGCCAAGGAGAAGTTACTGCTGGCAGGCAGTGAAGGACACTGCTTTATTGTTGAGCATGGAAGTTAAGATGCAATCTTGCATGTAAACCAAACCAAGCTGCTTTATGAATCAATTTTGTCACCTATAACAGGAGGCAAACCCAAGGCATGGCCCAGCCTTGAGATCTCCAGCTCACAAAAAAACCCCAGACACTTGAATGTGCAACCAGTGCATTCTGAAGTGCTTTGAGACCTTCTTTCTGAGCCACTTTGCTAATACCAAAAAGGAGACACAGTTAATGTCAACCTCCATCTTGTTTCAGTTCAGCCCAATTGATGATGGGAAATCAGACAAATAGGGAAGGAGGAGTGAAGGATGAACTCTGTAGCACCACACTGACATTTCTAAGCCTCATCCAGGGTTTGGCTCTTATTTTTCCATGGGAGATGCCAAAATATTTCCAGATTAAGCAAATATATGGCTGTATTCTTGTTTTAAATGTATATATTACAGGAGGACACAAAGGATGGCAACAAGTGGGAAAAGTACACCATCCAAGAGCCCTGGCATGGACCATTGTGATGTTACTATGGTTATGCATGGTAAACAACACCATGGAAAAAGTTACTGAGCTTGAGCAGGGGCTGATTTTTAAATCTTCGCAGGATAGCAAGTTTAAACTTGAGATGCAAATGCTTTAATGGTGTAATGACAATAAAAAGACCTACACACTTTCCTTCTTTTAATGGTGAACTTTGCAAGAGAGACTGAACAAAACTGCTTTCTGTACAGAAGGATGCTTAACACAAAAGACAAAGGCATTGAAAACAGTAATTTCAAAACATGCTCCTAGAGAGGTTATTTTATGGTTTTGCTATGCTCGAGTCTGGACCAATGATGCCATCATTACTAACCTTTGAAATGAGGGGGTTTACATTGGGAGTGTTGACATAACCTTAGCTACAGCAGGGGGGAAAAAAAAAAGGGTACGAGAAGATGGAAATGTATATTTTTGGAAATAGATTTCATTCTGACAACCCTATAACAAACAAGTGAAATTTTAATACCATGCTTTGATGAAAAATGAGCTGCTGAATAAACACCAGACTAATTCATAAAGAGCAAACTCAGCCTGTTTAATATTTCTTTAACTGTCCCAAAAATTCCATTGATCACTAGTGATGCTGTAAATAGAAAATTCCTGCCATTTTCAAAGGAGCCAGGAGAATCTCACTGGGGTTTGCCTATCAAACTTAGAAACATTTGAAGCTCCCAGGCTAAAACATAATACATCAAATATGAAATAGTATCGTGTTGGACTGAGCTGGAACCCATGATTATGTGGTCTATTCCTGGGATTGTTTTATTTTGTGAAGTATTTTGTTTCTATTTAATTACCATATCCTCCACCAAAAAGTCAAACATCCCTCCCTTGATCAATCAGCTCTTTGGTTAGAAATGCGCAAATACTTCAAATATTAGCAATTAGACCATTCTCCAGTTCAGTACCAATGTATGATACTGCATTTTGCTTCTTGGAAAGGCAAACTAGACCCGTGTCATGCCCAATGTTAAAATAAAATATTGTACTCTTGGGGTTGACCCTCCCCGTGGGTCCTCCCTGCCTCCTGCTATTTTTTGTGATTTCTTATGCAGACCGACGAAAACAGCAAGATATCAGATATACTGCATTAAGTACCTCCTAAGGCAAAAGATCAAATGGGTATACACAAGCACTTTTATAAGCCTAAAAGTTGAGGATCCTTCACTGTATTTTTCAAAAAAATTTTTTTTAAAGAATTAATTTTTCCTTGAATATTTCCAAGCTGATAATTTTTAACCATTTGCCCTGGTGCTAGTCCTAGTTCCTTCCTAGCCAAGAAGCACTCAGGCTGCTCAGTTCGTGTGTCTCCCCC
>VXBO01001729.1:348-33394 GCA_013400135.1 Rhinoptilus africanus | reverse complement strand
GTTCGTCCCCCCCCCCCCAAAAAAAAAAAAAATAATCCAGAGTTACTTGGGCTAAGCACAAAAATGAGCAAAAAGCTTCCTATTTTAAATAAATTCACCTTTGTTTTTTCTAATCAGTGACTCTGCCTCTAAACCTGAACCTGCTATCTCAGGGCACCAGGAGAGCTTGGACTTGCAGTTCCCCACTTGGGCTACCAGCATCGGCTCCTTGCTGGTGAAAAGCCGGATTTACTCCTCTGCTCTCCCTCTGGGTAAAACAAGCTGCTTTCTGCCGCCGTGCCCACAATCCCATCTTTCTCTACTACAAAATATTCTCTGCTGTGAACTACTTAATTTGTAAGGAAGGCAGGCTAGCATGGGGGTAAAATACCAATAAAATCAAGGTAGCTTCGGCAAGGGAGGCGGTTTACTTAGATTAGCATCTTGAGCTCAAGCTGATGGGGGAGTTTGGGATAATTTCACGTTAGGCAGAGTTAAAACCCAGGCTGTCCAGTCGCAGGGCTATTTTAACCCAAGCTAACATCTTTCCCACACTCCTCCCTTGTAGCACAGACATTATTTCAACTGACAAGTTCTCCCTCATACTACTTTTTATTCCTGTCCTTTCATTTGTCCGCCTCTTCCCAGAAAACACTCTGGTACGTCTCCTCTGTCCTTTCCTCCCTTTCTCCCTTTTATTTTTTTTTTTTAATGGAAAAATACATCATTTTCAGCTGGCCCAGAAGCTGATGCCCCTCGCTTGTCTCTGTTCTTTCCCCCAAATCCCACGCTCCAATACTAAAAGCATCCTTTTACAGCTTTGCAAAACAAAGAAGGAAAGGAGAGGACGACGTAGATGTCTGAACAAGCCTTGCACACAAAACCACCCTTGCCATACTACTTTAAGTCCACTTCTTGTGCTGAGAAACATCACAGCTGTGACTCAAGCCACGCTGCAGCAGCCTTTCTCATCTTTAAATGTTGCCTCCTGGAATCGCTCAAAACTTTTGCTTCCTTCTCCGTGTGCAAACAAGGACAAATCTCTCGACACAAATGTTAAAAAGATTTGCATATTTACAGTTCAGAGCTGCCCTGTTAATTCCCTTGAAATGCAGGCGCATAAAGCTCCCCCGAATCTCTCCCAAAGCCAACCGGGCTGCGCTTCCCATCGCTTACCCTGCAGCCTTATTCCCAACCCCTGGAAGAGCTGATGTAAGCATAATTTGTACTACTTCAGAGCTGGATCCGTTTGTTCAGGAACACACGTATCAAATTCTTTCACTCTCGTACTACACAGTCCAAAGGTTTGCACAGGTCAGGGAGCAAATCTTTTCGTTCACTCTTCTTTTCTATACACTCAACATAGCAAAAAACTAAGGAAATATATACGTATACACACACCTGCATGTTATAACGTTCTCATCCATATAACACAGCTCATGTGTAAGTTTTATCCCTCCTTTTCAAGGATGGGAAAAGTTGATTTTAATGCAGGTCTCAGTCTTCAGCACCATACTTCAGCGAGAGTGATAGGTCAGCATGCCTCGGTTTAAGTTTATGAACTGACAGCCCACTTTCAATGACAAAAGAAAATGTAACCTAGGCTGGTTTTGAACCGCTGATTGTCAGATCCCGTGTTCAATATGTCATACGGAGTACACTTCATTAAGGACTGAATTACTTTACTTGTAACACCAGCTAAATTAAAGTCAATGTCAGGCTGCATAAATCACCAATTTAAATGTATCACTAAGTGCATTGAAACAGTCATCATCAACCTGCGCCCTAAAATAACCCAAAAATCTGGGCTTCATTTTTAGACGTTGTAAGGATGACAGATAGGAAATTTTTTTGTTCTTTGCTAGGGCTCACAATTTTACTGTCAGAAACTATTGAACTTTTAAGGAATAGCAATGGCCCGGTAACACCTCTCATCAGACAATGTTATTTCATGGTGCTGTGAATTCAGAGCTCACAAGAAACAGACCCAGAGCATCCATCAGGCTGTCGTAGGCATCCTTCATTATACTGACAGGGTGGAAATTTGGGATCCCGCCTGCTTAAGGAAGGGAATGGGCAGGGACAACCCTGGGAACGGTTGCACAGTCACCAGGGCAGTCCCCCTTGGGCCAGCCCCGGGACGACATGACTCAAGTCAATGGGGTATCACAGGATTTAGGCAGACAGTTTTCCCACCGAGGTATTTATCTATGAGTAGAGGTAGAAAAAGCTATGTGAAAAGTAACTAGCTGGTAGGAAAATACGCACCAGTGCCTCATCTGTACAAAAAAAAAATCTAATACACTCTCCTCTCACAGCAGTTTTATTCCAGTGCAGCCCCGTTCGTTAAGGTATCACTTTTTCTCTACACTGAGCTGAGAACAGATTTAAGTTTCCTGCACCCACTCTGAAGTTTTAGGGAAGGCACTGTCTGGCCAGAGCTGTGGAATATGTTTCCAGTTGACAATGGGTGGCAGAAATAATTAGCACAAAGGGCAAATTCTTGATGCCCATTGCCCAAGTCAGGAAAACACCTCTGAAGTCAAGATAATACATCAGTGTAAGACTGGTGAACGCAAGTAAAGAATTAGACTCTAAATTGCTTCTTCATATTTATTCCAGCTGTTTGAACAGTAGATTAACTTCTGTTAAATAAGTAAACTAAATTTGCTTATTAAAAAGTAAATAAGACTTGTCTGTTCTTTTCAATAGACCTTTCATGTGTTTTTAACTTGAGAGGAAGATGAGAAGTGAAATAGTGAAGAGGCGTTGTCTGCTGGTCTGCTTGCCATCTGGATCTCTCTAGGGCCTGGCATCTGCAGGATAGGAAGGAAAAAAACCAAAGTATTCCTGGAAGGAAGAAGAGATTGCTACCTAGTAGACAAGCAGGAGATAGAAACCCAGAATCGAAGAGAAGGGAGAAGGGGAAATGTGAAACTCATTTATTTAGCCTCCTAGTGCAGATTTCTTAGGATGTCCCTTAAGTTTCTGATCTCTTTGTTTTCTTGAGTATGATGATTTTCATGCCTTCTATTCTTTTTTCCTCACATTTTAGTTTGATGTTCATTCTCCACAAGCTTCCTGCATATGTCAGCATGAAACAATAGGCTCTCATTACACTTGGCTTCTTTCATCTCCTTCAGACTCTGACCTACATTTGTTCTGTTTTTGTCAGTGTGGAAACATTTTCCCGGATCAGTTTTGTTAAAAAAAATAAAATAAATCACATGTTCCATATTACCAACCGTGTTCTGTTGTCTAGGGTATTTACTCTGGATGGTCTTGCAAAATTATTTCAATTAAGTAGAGAAGCCCTGTGGTACCACAGTACCTAGTTGGAGTTGAAGCTTTGCACTCGTTGGAAGCAAAGTGTTAGCAGAGCACGGGAAACCATACCTCAGTGACCATCAGCTCATGTGCTGTCATTGCAGAATTAGCCAAAAACCACACATGCATCACTAGTGTGGTGGGAGTGACACCTCACCACGTGCATTTAATGACCAATCCCGTGACCAGGAAAAAACCCTCTTTTCCACTCTGCAGTTGCATGCCCTCCTTTCACACTAATCAGTTGTTCATGTGTTGATCTGATAACACAGCATCACTCTTCTCTTTCCATCAAACAGCTGATGGAGCCAATTTCCCCAAAGAAAGCGGCAATGGGTTGGCTCCAGGCTGCCCAGTCCAGCACAGAAGGAAGGCAAGAAGCTTGGAGTCAGTGGTAACAGGGTGAGAGGCATCCTCTGTCCTGGTGACTTGGGGAAGTCCAAGTGACATTGGTGCATGTTCTAGATCCAACCCAGGACCTCCCGGTGTGCAGTACGGTTAGGGACCTATCACCGTGTCCACAGCATATTGCAGAAGCTGCTGAGTAAGTAGGAAGTATTTCTGTCTATATGTTAACTGCAGAAGAGTTTGCTCAACACAGCTATGCTTCCAACTTCTTACATGTGTCTTCTAGCCTGAGGCTCTTAATGATTCACAGCATCTGTGACTTAACTGTCGACTTTGGAGCAGTGATCCTGTCCATGCACCCTCAAAAGGGTCCATTTAATGGTTGGACTCAATGAACTGAAAGGTCCCTTCCAACCTAGACAATTCTATGTTTCTATGATTCTAAATACAGAACCAGGATCAAGGTGCCTTTCCCAATAGCCACTCATGAAAATATGCCAAGTCTCTTTCTCTGACCAAGCGTATAAAACTCAAGAAAAAGACAAAACACGAGTAGTTACACAAAAGCCAGTATCCAGTCATACCAGCCGCATGCTTTTTTACACTCCTCGTGCAAAACAGCAGATGCAGCAGGTTTCATCCTAGCACTTCCAAATAGCCCGAATAAATACAGTGCTGAGGCACCAAGAACTAGAATTTTGGTGACGTGGTTTGGCAACGCAACCCTGACACTCTGTCATCTGGAAACATGTCACGTTTGACCTCGGTCTCATAAACCAGGGGCTAAGCATATTTCAACCCATCCTAGTTTGTGGGAATGCCTATAGCATAAGCATTGCACTATTCTCCTGAAGAAAATAATTTTTAAAATACTATTTTTGAGTTTTCATCTCATTGGTCCAAGGAAAAAAAAGCACAAAGATTGAATATTTATAGAAGGGCAAAGCCAAAGCAGCTACAACATGACCATTCAGGCAGCCTCAGCTGCTGGGCAGGCGTGTACACAGCTTAAAAATGCCAAACCAACAGAATCTGCCTGCCCAAAAGCTTAGTTTTGGGACCACACAGTTCGGCATGAGTCAAGCTCTCGTGTCTCTCTCAGACCCAGCAGAACTCTGCTGTTGGGCAAAGCCAGCATGAAAGCTGGTAGCAGAGGAGTGCAATCATTCTTGCCACGTGGCGTGTTCAACCAAACTGCCCTTAATGCACTGGCTTGCACCCGAACCATCACCAAAATACGGCTCCCGACACACACCTGATGGCACTTTTGCAAGCAGGCTGAAGACAGCTAGACAAGTTCTACCAGCCCATGAGCTCCCAAGCACAGATTTGAGGAGCCCTAGGGGAAATAAATAAATAAAACCCACCAGAAACCAAACCAACACTTAGAAGGGGGCTACAAAAAGTAGACCTTCTCCTGGGTCTGAAGCACAACATGGGCACCCCGTGTTCAAAACGTAAAGGTTGCTGCTGACCCTGAGGAGAACTACTCTGCAGGCAATAAAGAATAAGCCACTGTCCTCTGCTGCCTGGCACGGTCTCTGAAATATGGCACTAGCAGTCTCGCCACATCACACGGACTTCTGTGCTCCCTCGGGACAGCAGGAGCAAACATAGCCACGCAGTACGGATTTGACCCCTATAATAATCTATCACTCTAAGATGGAACAACCTCAGGAAGGAGATTTCTCAACTAATTAATCATCATAGCAAGCTCAGCAACTGGGCGTTTAGAAAAAATTGTCTGTTCCCCTTTGATTACAGAATGCACTTCAGGAGCCATATTCTGATATTTCCTGGTTTCAGCTCCTATTAAAAGCAGCCTGAGAAGGGGCCATTGAAGTGCTCCAGCTCCAGTCAGAAATATATTCTTTGGAGAGACTTCAACTCTTTTTCCATTTAAGCGCACGGGAAGATGACATACTTACTCATGAATGATGTTAGGCCAAAGGGGTCTTTAAAGTCCTAAATCACCGGACATATCAAATAAAAGTTTTAATACTAACTTAGGTGGAACGTGGAAGATAGAGTGGCTTGGTCTCTCCACAAAAGCTTTGCACTACCAGCCAGGAGCCATAAAGCCACTTCAGCAGGCAAGGTCAGGATTTTCCTCACACGGAAAGACCTCGTGCACAGTATGAAGACTGCCTTTGAAAAACAGGTACCACCCCAAGGTATCCCTCACGCATGCCAAGTCACACATGCCATTGAACACACATAAGAAGTGACATGCAGGGAGACTTCTGCCATACCGGAGGAGACAGGTATTTTGGAAAACACTCATGGATGTGTCCCCACAAAACAGTAGAGCTGACGTACATTCTTCCCTTTATAACAGTGATACACCCAAAATAACAACTATCTGAAGACTTACTTTTCTTAATTCAAACACCACCCTCCACCACCCCCCCCTTACCCCAAACACAGGAAAGATTGCGTCCCAGTGAGGACCTTCTCAATCTGGCTTGTCTCCATGTGCAACAGATTTAGTGCCTCAGCCAGAAACCACAACTCTCAATGCTATTGCCCCACACCGAGCTCCTGACAAGTACTGTAGACTTTTTATAACTGATTAGGAGATTATTTTGGCTGGCCTTGCACTTGCCTAGGTGATTCCTAATGAATGTGTAGTGCTTTGGTATATGATGCCAGCTACAAGCTCTTTATTAGCATTTATTGGTATTAGGTAACGTTTTGAATTGACGGGACAAATCATTCCTAACCCCAAAGGATCCTTACGAGCTTTATAAGATATTTATGTAGAGGAACCACTGTACTGAAGTTCACAATGACGTCTTTCCTTGTCCTAAGCAGGTGAAAGGCAGCAGGCAGACACCTCAGCACATATACATCCTATGTAAAAACGGTTTGCAAAAATAAACCCAACTAAGTAATGACAACTTGATGGTCTTCAACTGGAGGAAACGACATGGTAATTGAGAAATGTGCAGTGAGATCAGAGGACTGTCTTCGCCATACCGAAGTAGCGTTCACAAAGAGGAGGTTGCCTGTACATGATCAAGGCCCAGACGCAGATACAAATGTCAGCGATGGGAAGCACAGAGAGTCTCACCTTCACCACCAGACAACTGCATGGTCTCCCAGCCCAAGCTGTCACAAAAATAATCACAGACAAGCCCACATCCAGGATGAACACATGTTTGCTTTTGGTGACTAGCTCTGCTGGAACAAGGTGTCCATGCTTTGGGGAGAATGCTTTGCTAGGAAGCCCTTTACAACCCAAAGGCTTCAGTAGATGGCAGGTAATTTAGCAGAGCATTCTGGCCATCTTTGCCTGCTGGTACGCAGACATTCCTTCTAACAGTGCCTGCAGATATTAAAAGATAGACTGACTCAGCCACCTGAGGGGAGGGAAACAAGCAGCAAGCCTGTCAGTGCAGCTCTTCTCCAGATAAGAATATAGGGATTATCAGGTTCAGCTGAATCCCTCAGCAACACCTGAGGTGTAAACCTCAATTCCTATTAATAGTCACTCTAGCTCTGTCTCTTCTATCTTCCATTTTCCCTCCTCTTAACCTCCTGCCTAATAAAGGTCAGGCTTGCTCAGCCATAGAAAAATCCTCTCTTGCAAGTCCTTCACTGGAGGCAAACTAAGACAACACACCAGGTATAGAGTGGTACAACGGAGCAGGATTTACACGTGCTGAGCACCTGGTCTGATTCCTTTAAAGCCCACAGCAAGCAAAAGTGTTGCAAACTGATTTTCCAGCAAGTGAGCTGTAAGCATCAGAAGCTGCATTTTCTTATCTTTTGCCCTTTTTATTTTCTCCCCTTTTTCTTCCCTATTTGTATATGTATATATATGTATTTGTTATGCTTTTGCCCTTAAAAACAAACAGGATGGGACTTTAACAATAAAGCTTCAGAGCTGCTACCTAGAACTAGCTCCTTCTTTTACAGCAAGGTCATTTAATACCATCTGAGAGAGTGGCAAGTAGGAGGTTCCTCCACCCCCCAACCCCCTTAAAGGGCTCTACAGCTAAAGCAGGCTAAAGAAAAAAGGACCAAAGAGAAGATGCAGTTCAGTATCAACACCTGAAACTGCAGTATTCCTTCCTTTGGTTGCGTTAAAAAGGATGTGCTGTACATTCAGCTACACACAAAAAAGAATACGCAAGGATTTCCGTGCTTTGTTCTACTGAATCACAGAAAGGTTAAGGCTGCTCTGCTCAGGCTCAGAAGCCCAGGGCTTCACTGCATCCTGGAGCAGAGAAGCCCATTTCAGCAGGAGTTTCCAGTGGAAATGAAATACAAGGGCTGCACCCACACCATGCTGGGACAGCAGAGCTTCCTCCCAACCTCAGCACCCTCATCTCAGGGTTTTATGCCCACCAAGTAGAGCCCATGCAACCAAATCAGGGCAGAGCACTCTATCCATCCCAGGTCGCAACCAGGCACCTTAAAACCACCACAGAAGCAGAGGAGGGAGAACCGTATTTTGCCTCCTGCTCATTGCGTTGCTACAAAGAGCAAAAACATCTTACACCATCTCAGCAAGGACTGTCAGGCAGGTGCTGCAGAGCCTCAACCCACCACCTCACTGTCCCTTTCCTGGATGAAGGTGGAAGAGAGCAAACAGTGCCTCTTTCCCTAAGTGGAAACAACTTTTCGACTAGAGCCATCACAGACATACACTCTTCCCAGAAGGTGCTGCTGCATCTCAAACCAAATGCAAAGCAGCCAAGGACTTCCATTTCTACACTACTATTCCAAAAGTTGGATTTTTTTTTTTTTTACAAAAATGACACAGAAAGAACAGGCCAGCCCAGACCTCAGGGGCCAGCCCCTCAGCTGGTGTGAATTAGTCAAGCTCCTTCAATACAATTAGAGTCATTTACTCCCTCTGAAAAGCTACTTTAGAAAAATGGAAGACTAAAAGCCAGTATCAGGGTCCAGATTTAAAATCCTCTCCCCAGCCAAACTTCCAGATGGCATCAATCTGCTTGGACAACCCAGAAAGCCTAACCAGATCTCTTAAGACCTCTATTTCGATGCTTTGGATGGTGCTTCAGTACAGGGAAGAACCTAACCTCTTGTTTTTTAAAAAAAAAGACCAAGGCGCTTTGATATTGCTACAGTCTCAAGACGGTGACCAAAATTAAAACAGTACCTAATTTTAATTAATGGGCTCCTGTCATCAGCCCCTTCCTCTCTCCTCCTCTACGACAGTGGCATCAGAAGAAAAATCGCCAAATCTAGTGCAAAGGCTGACAACCTTCACAAAGAGGTCTTTGTATGCAAAGCTTTGAGGGGAAGCACAACTCAGGACCCACCAGAAAAAAAATCCACCACCAAAAAAAAAAAGACATCTGTATGTTTTTCCAAGTGTTTTGCGAGGTCTGAATGGGTTTATTTTTCCTGCAGTGCTGTGAGTGCAGTGCTGACTGTCTCGCAGCGAGAGCCCAGCAAAGGCGACTGCCAGCATGTCATAAAGAAATCGGGTAACAGGGGGGAACAGGTCCATGAAGCAGAGGAGCTCATCCATCTTCAGCTGAAAACTCCCTTCAAGACCAACCCTTTCTGTGACTCACAGCTACTTAACTCATCCGAATGCCCTTTCTTCCCAACAGCCAAGACCACACAGGATCTAACCTGCAGATCATGCTGTCTCAACAAAGGCCAGTACTAGATGTTTTGGAAGATGTTTTGGAAGATGATGCTGACAAACAAACAGGAAAAGCCCTATGATGGGCAGATAGGGGATAATCTAATCTCTCCAAAATAGCTCTTCACCTCAACTCCAAAACTCACCTCCCGCTTTAAGTTTGTTCCAGTTCTGTGGTTACTTTCTCCAGAAAAATGACTGTGTAGACACCATGCAAAACATAGAAGTATCACCACTTGGGGTGGACAGAAACACCTGAAGAGGTTTGATGCTTAACTTCCACTGACGCATGAACATTGTTCCAGAGTCACTTGGACCATGTTCAAAAATAAATGCGTTTAATTTCTCCGCGTGAGGGATGTAATTCAGTCAGCTGAGGACTTTTCACAGAACGGTTCAGGTTGGAAGGGACATTAAAGATCCTCCAGTTCCAACCCCCCTGCCCTAGGCAGGGACACCTCCCACCCGCCCAGGCTGCTCCAAGCCCCATCCAGCCTGGCCTTGAACCCCTCCAGGGATGGGGCATCAACAACTTCCCTGGGCAACCTTTTTCTGGTCTTCTCCTTTGACTACCCCCCATAATTCCTACTGAGCACCTACTGTTTCCAGCCTTAAGTACCCTCCAACTGTAGCTCTCACATCCATGATCAGGACAGGGGGACTTGTGGCGGTGTTCTCTCCCCTTTTCCCCCCAGCCTGGCTCCTGCTCAAGCCATGGTCATCAGCAGGAGTTATTATGATTTGCACATACATGTTACAGCACAGCACACAGCCACCAGCCCCACTATGAAGTTATGCAAAGTGCTAGTCACTACATCCCTTCCATGGAGGAGTCTTTGGGTAAAACCACACAGCAATGCTTCATCATAAAGCACAAACCCATTTACATATTTTAAAGCACATTGGGAGGTCGTTTCCTGACAAAACAAAGACGTTTTAAGGCATATTTGCTGTCTGTGTTTCCGCACATTAAGAAAAATTTTGATTACAAGCAGTAATTAATTGATCACATACAGCGCGCGTGCTTTGGAATTGCTGTGAATGAAATTGCATTGAAAACATCCTAACAAGGACATCCCCAAATATTTGAAAACAGACAGAGCTGCAAAATGAATGTTGAATGTCATTCAAAGCTGATAATAACCATCATTCAATGCCAGTAAACAAATAAACAAAACCTTTTGGGCTAACAATTATTGAAAGAGTTTTAAATTGCTGATTACTATCGTAATATCTGTAATGAAGAACAGCTGAATTTTTGCATGCTATGAAGAGCTTGCCGAAGTAGCAAGGACTACTTTGTACATGGACAATTTACATTCCCTTGTGGTGCTTTAGTACATATATCTCAGGAAGAAATCAAAACTATATGCCCACACCTAATGAGAAGCATAAAAGCAAAAGACTATTAGTGTTGTGAACTTTTTTACTCTCTTTTTTTTTTCTTTTTTTCCAGTAGCCAAGGGATAACCCCATATTTCTCTATGTCATCTTCCTGAGCCACTGATATTCCAGTCCACGTTAACTTAATGGAAAATTCCCAAAGGTAAACAAAAACTAACTTTCTCTGAAACAAACAAACAAAAACCCAAATTACCCCAAAACAAAGAAACCCCCAGAGGTAACATGGGAACAATGAGGGATGCTGCTGGGCAGCTGGCAAACCAAAGCAACCACTTCAAACATCAGTAACTCTCCCCCAAGAGCTAGAAGAAGGTTGACACTCACAACATCAGGCAGAACCTAGTTCTCAGGCCTCCTCTGCCTTGGACATGTGAGAACAGTCATGGGACATATGAGGCATGGGGTATGTAGGAGTTTCTTTGGGACAGCTGAGATGGCAGCAAAGCCCCAGAGGTGGTGGGAATAGCTCTCGGATATTGGCCTCCCTGACCCACTTAGGGCATCAGGACGCCAAATTCATACCCCTGATGAAAGGGAAAAGAAAGGCCATAGAAATAGTCTACTAGAGGTGAAAAGAAGCAACAAGCCACAGGGAACGGAAGCTCTGCAGTCCCTTACTCCTTAGTGGCAGCATTGCACTGTCTTGGGGTTGCATTTACAAGCTTAACCCTGGCAGGACTACAAGATCGGATACATATGGTAAGGATCACCATCAAAGCTGCAGGAAAAGGGACCACTTATTGCCATCAACTGGGAGCAGTCATCTCCCTTGGTCCCAGTGCCCAGCTATTCAGGGAGGAGCACTTAGATCTACCCTACCACAGGCAGCAGGTTTCATTTCACTTCCATTACTATCCAGCATGACATTTAGAGATCTAAGATCATAGGCTCAGGCAGAGAGTGACAGAGATTAAAGGACAAAAGAAAGTCATAGCCTCACCTTCTTACTTGGAGCATTCCTGTCCAGGAGGATTTCTGCAGAGCCAGCAAAACAGCACCACGCAGGAAGGAAAAATCACTGATCAGTCCCCTGCTTTCTCCAGTTTGCCTTGCACCAGTCCTTGTTGAGCTCAACCATAACTCGGGACCCCCATACAAATAATTCCAGAAGCAGAGAGAGAAACTCCCAACCTAAAACCACAGGAGAACAAGCTCACAGAGAGCTTAAATAAACTAGATGCTTCCAGCTCAGCTAGGCTTGATGACCATCACCTGATGGTAATTGCTTGATGAGCATCACCTGATGGTAATTAAGGAGCTGTGGCCATCTCTGAAAGGTTGATCTGAGAAAGGCTTTTAGGGGGTTGTTTTTCAGTCTTGTTTGTTTTCTTTTATTTTTTAAAGAGCCTGGGGTATTCTAGACCAGTAATTTAACCTGCTAGGAAAGAAAAAAAAAAAGAAGTCTGGAACAGGTAAATATTCTGAAAACAACCTCGAAGGTAACAAGGAAATGTGGACTAGCCAATACAGATTTTTTCCAAGAATGAATATTATCAGACTAACAGAATTTCCTCCTACGATAGCGTAACAGCCTGTACAGAAAGAGCAATAAATATCACATACGACAACTTCAGCAAACTGTTTCTTTGGACATTCTCATAAGCAAATCCGGAAAACATGATCTTGATAGAATTATTTTGGGCTAAGTATAAAACAATTTCTGAAAGCCATGCCCAGAAAGGTGTTCTCTTTGATTCATGGTTGCAATGGCAAAAGTGTTCTCCAGGGTCAGTCCCAGTCCTGGCCACTATTTCCATGAGTGCTCCAACTAATGGGATAGAATATATTTATTAAATTTGCAGAGGGGACCAGGCTGGAAGGGACTGTAAGGACAGGACTAGAACTCAAACTGGGGAAGCAGCTTGAAGAGGATACAATCAAATTCTGTGAGGGCAAACGAAAGGCTCTGCACTTTGGCAGGATGACCATCTGCTCTAACGACAGGATAGGAAGACCCCCAGGATCTCCTTCTTCCAGGGAAAATCCCTGATTCTAACTCTGCTGTCTCACAAGAAATCCCTTAAGCCCCTGTGGGTTAGGGCATCTTGAACAAGGGCCTCACCCTCCCACAGCAATAATTTAGGGACTACTGAGTAAGCAAAACCAAGCCAAAAAAGCCCCGACTCTTCAATCACAGCGGTGTGGAAGCAAGGAGGGACATGCTAATGTACTTAAAGAAAAGAAAAAAACTCCCACTCTCTTCCCGGTATTTTCAACCATCTGATATACACTAATTCCCACTCATCTGCCTGGCCCCATGGAGCTGCCGTGGGCTCCCTGTGTCACCAGGGCTCCGAAACTGGCCTGCCAGCAACGTTTGGTGGGGTTGTCCTCCCTCCCTCTCCCATGAGGGCTGGAGGAGCCTTGCTGTTCACCAGCAACAACACCTTATGGCTGCTCCCTGGGGTTTAAGCGTATGTTTATTATGCGTGTACAAAAGCTAGGCTCTGCTTGGTCGAGGCCTGCGGGCTCGGTGCCTCCTGGTAGATGGAGACATACCCCAGTCCCTCCGGGTAGGTTTCCTTTGTAGAGCAGGCAAGAGGTAGACTTGTGGCAAACAACATTACCCGTAAGTAATTTTCCCTTACTTTATATAAGCAAATGCCTTTGATATACAACAATCCCCGACGTGTTCAGGTTACATGCTTATTTTAAGATCTTTTGTTTACTTTATGATCTTCATAGGTCATTGACATCCCATTTAGCTCTGGTGACCCTGTTTATACAATTGCAATATACATTAAAAAGCGTTCCTTTGGATAACATTAACATTCTTGATCTTAATCCATCACATGGGCTAACAATAGCTCCAGCTCAGATGTGTACGTAACTGTTAAAAGCTTTAATGTAGAATCCAATACACATATCGAGTGGGAGAGGCCTGATCAAACAGATTGGCTTTCTTTTTTTTCCATTCTAAGTGGCAGAGGATCCAGAACTATGTAAACTCCTGCGAAATGCACTGCAGGACCCCTCCAGCCACCTCTCAGTGCAATTATATATTCCCTGGAAAAATGCAGGTTTTTTTTTACTCCTGCTCCCCTCCAGCACGTGACGCTGTTGCTGGAGCAGTCAACCACAACCACCTCCAGGAGCTTCAGTTCCTGCTGTTCTCCCACTTGCTGAAAACCTGAGTCAGTGCCGACCCAGCATTTAACAAGCGCTCCTGGAAGAGGAGGAAAACTTGTCTGATAGCAGCCTGAGGGCTGCAATTTCCCATGCCTGATGGACCAGGAGCGCCTGCCGGCAAATTCATCAGGAAGTTATGCTGCCTGCTACATCTTTATAAACTCATCTGATATTTCTCCACTCCTGATTGTCATATCCCACCCCTGTAGCAGGTCACCTGGAAGGCTACTGAGGGATCTGAGGTGTGAGCAAGCTCTGGGTTTCCCCTAAGGTTGCCACATTTGAAAGACCAAAAGGTGAAAAATTGTCCCTCCATCCCCTGCAAAGCTCTGGCCACCTCCAGCGAAGGGGTGCTCAGTGATAGGAGGTCATTGGTACATGCTGAGTAGCTTCTACACAAACCAACAAGTCCATAGGAAAATCAGACAGGATGGCTTAAAACCACGCAGAAACAAACATGGCCCTCTTGAATACTGAAGCAGCGGTAGACCTTGGGTGGTACCATGGCAGTAGTGTCAAGCTGCAAAACTGAGAAAGACCATGACAAAGGAGTGTTTTACACGTTTTTTCTTTTACTCAGCTTGGTGATGATAAGACAAGAAGTCAATACACTGTGGGAAGAGCATTTATTAGAAATTCTGCTTTTCTTTTTACAATGTTTGTGTCTCACTGAATTTAGAGGGATGGAGTCCAAACAGGACCATGCAAACCAGCCTTCAGTCCTCTCTATTTTTTTGTTCTAGTCCAGAAATGGATACTTCTGTGTAGGTGAAGGACTGGACCTGGAGACCTCCCAAAGCGTCCTCCAGCATCATGTCCCATGACATCTCTAATGCTGCTTCTACAGCAGGCCCTATCATTTGAGAAATATCCATTTTATAAACGTGATGAAAGTCACAAAGCACAGACATGCCTAGGATAGGATGACCCTTCTTTTTGCCTTTCTTTTTTTCCTTTCCTCCATAGGTTACAAAAAAATGACATTTTGGCAGGCCCATTAATGTCTTTTGGGCTCGGCCCATATTTCCCAGGAGACCGGGTTCAGTTGCAGGGTAAAAGAAAAAAAGTACTAATAAAACATCTGACACAGTTGCCATGACACACCAAAGGCAGGATGAATACACTGAGGAGGACACGCCACATGAGGAGAACAGAGAGCGGGAGACCACGAGTGCGGTGGGCCAAGCCAGGCGACACGTCCTTGGGTCAGATGGTCACCTTTGAGCTGTGCCAGCTGTCCCATCGCCAGACCCTTTGGGAAGATTTGGGAAATTCGATGTTAGGGCTGACTGCGGGAGCTGAGCTGCAGAGGGAAACTGCCAGCATCCCCGGCACCTTTGCAACTCCCACCCGAAAATGAGATCCTGGGACAGGAAAGCAAGAGAGTAGATGATATCACGACCAACCAGGAGTGATTTCACCCGGTTTGCTTAAATACAGGTAGTTTTGCTTCCTGGGTTTGAGTGACTGGCACATCAGCACCGCAGTCAGACAGAGCCACACGAACTCCAGCGCTGTGATGCGCTTTAGGCACAAAGATCTCCCTCCTTATAAACAATCAATTGTTTTCTTACTACCGTATTTGTTGGGTTTATAGGTCTGTGGTTCATCTGGATACAAACTAAAGCTTTGTTCAAGTTGCACAATATTAAAGTCTTAATTAAAATAAGGCCTCTAATTCAAAGGAAAGAAAAAATAGAAAAGAAAATAAAAAAGAAAAATAAATGCCCATTAAAATTCCAAGCCAGCAAAAAGTGAATACAGCAGATTCTTCTGCCCCTGAATTTAAAAAGTAAACTTGCACCTAGTCAAAACTGTGGACTTCAAACCATAAGTGAACAAGCGACTGCAAAGGGCAGATTTACAGAATTAGGCTGGAGGCAGTTTTGCTCAGTGACACGGTGCCGAGGCACAGGGACACCGGTGGGGGTGTCTGTGTGTGCCGTGTCCAAGGGTCAGCTCTGCAGTGACGTACCTGATGGACATTTGCTGCTACGAGCGCTGGTCCCTGGGATGATCTTCGGCAATGCCACCCTGTTCCTGTGGGCCAATACCCCTCCAATTTACCAAGCCGTTTGGGACCAGGAAGTGCTTAATTTATTTGCTCATTCCTTCAGATGGACAAATTATAGGATGCGTGTCCTCTGTCCCAGAGCAAACTGAGACACAAATTTTGCAAAGGGCAAACTCCCCGGAATTGGGGCACAGGATATTTTGCAGCTGATGGTGTGTTAAGGTGCGACGGAGCTAAAATCCCGGTTCCTTACTGTAAGGACCAGGTTACCAGTACGGTTAAGCATGGCATGGACATCCCTTCCTAGCACAAATGCAGAGGCAGTCTTCAGCAGACATTTCAGGAGTTATACCAGTGTGCCCATAGTAGTCAGAAATGGGGCAAAGCAAGGGGACGACTGTCAAATCCCTCAGTTTACTCCAGAAATGACAAGGTTTGTCTGATGTCCGTGGAGAGGTTGAGGTTTTGGACAAACCCAGAGCTCAAAGGCAATCTCTGTGCGATGGGAAATGAACCTGCCAGTCTGGCTTTGCCAAAACCACATTTTAAAATGCTATAAACTGATTTCACGCAGCTCTCTTCAACACCTTTGAGCTGCCCGAACCGCGATATTATTTAAGACCCTCTCCCCTCCTTTGTGGACAAGTGCCACCAAACAAAATAAACAACCCGATGTTGAAAGGTTTCCCCTGCTTCACACGAGAAAGGAAGAGCAGCAAATCACCACGGTGTCTGGCTCCTACTCCCCGCTAAGCTCTGGGGCGTTTTTACTGACAGCATCTTTCCCAAGGAAGGTGTGAACAGCTATGGAAGAGCTCTTTATAAATCTGGAGAGCCGTTCCCCCTGAGTCCACCCCCTCAGCAAGCCAAGTTCTCCGAAATACCCGTTTCTATTTCCAGCCTCACAGTTTGGCAGCTATGGATAAACTCAGCTGCACCTCGAGAGAGGAGGACAGTTTTGAAGCGAGCGAATGTTCTCCAAGATGTTTTCAGCTGGTGAAATAAAGCTACAGGAAAAGCCAGAGAGCGGCACAGCAGTTTTTGGCTATCGTTTCAGATATTTATACTGGAATATGATTGTTATCGCTTCCATCCTAGCTTCTCCTTCTGCTCGCTCCTACGGGGAATAGCATTAGGATGGCACTGCACTCTACTGCCATAATAATGAAGATGTCACTAATTTACCATTTAGACTTCAATGCCTATAAAACAGGAGGAGGAAATGGGCTGCGAGCACGCTAAGGAGTAAAAACCCCGGTTTGAACACAAATATACTTGAGAGATGGGGAGGAAAGGGGGTGCTGAGAGCATCTTCCCAGCCATCGGGCACCGTGGTGAATGTGTGGGATGGTCCCAGGACCACCAGCTGCAGGAGCAGACCCTGATCCCCTAGAAGTCGACCAGGTTGGACATGTCTGTGCTTAGCAAGCAGTTCTCAGCAGCACTCAACCATTGTGTTTCTTCACAAATCTGTCCACTTTTTCGCTACTAAGGCCCTCTGATACTTCTGAGGTCCCAATCAAGGAAATTATTGAGGAGAGTATTTAGATCTTAGCCTGTGCTCAAAGCCCTGGTTGAATAGAGACACCTCCCTAAAATTAGACTTTTTCAGAGGATGTGGGTACCCCTGTTAAGGGAAGGGATAGGTGCGTAAGAACTAGGATTCACACCAAAGCCAGTTCAGCCCTCTCTCCTGATGAGAGAAAGGAAGGGAGGGAGGGAGGGAGAGGAAACTCAACCCTCACGTCTCACTCAGGTCAAGCCTCAAGCTCAACTCTAGGAGTTGTCAAAGAATTGGTTTCAAGTCTCTGTCGCAACTGATATTAAGCTGCCTGTAACAGGGAGAAACCAATGCACCAGAAAAGAGCCACACCTCTGAATAATACAAGATATTCATGTGGAAAGTAGGAGACATGGATTAAAACCGTTGCTCACAACAAAACAGAGGTCTGAGAAGAGCTCTGCCCATGGGACTGCTGAAGCCAAGCCCGAGACCCGCAACGTCCATCTGCCTTGGGCTCCATGAGTAGAGCCAGACCCAGCTTTTGAGAGGTGGCCAGCACCCCAGGGTGCTCAGAGTGGGAGGCCGTAGCCTCTACCCCACCTTGGAGGTGTGCTCCAAGAACAACACACCCTCGCAAAAACCTCTAGAGTATTTCCTGAAGCTCCCCAGAACTTGCCAAATTTCCTCAAGATTTTCCAGGGATCCCAAATTCACCCAGGCTGTTTGAGCCTAAGAGTGTGAAATCTTATTTTCCAGTTCTTTGCTCAAATTTAATGAGCCATCCCCTGTGTAACCTCCCTTGGAGAACATTTTGAAGGCCCATGTACTTCCCTCCCCCTCCACGGCCAACACAGCCAGCATCTGGCAAGAGCCCCAGCGTTTATCTTTCCAAACTGGGTTGCAAGTATTTGGTAACACTGCTCAGACACAAGTTATGCTGGGCTCTTCTTCTGAAGGAAAAGCCACCAAGGGAGGTCAGAAGTGTGGCAACGGCATCTGCCCTGCTGCTTCTTGGGGAGGCAATTCCTAGAGAGCAATTTCAGCCCAATCTGAAATGCTACTTGGGCTGATGAGCCTCCAGAAACCTCTATGAATCTGCCCCTAAAATAATGCTCCATTTTCCCCCTAAGTACTACTGACTGATTAAATGAACCTCAGCATACAGCAGGTCTTTGCTGCTGTTGTTATTTTCTGCGTTAGTGTGTTTTTGGATAAGACATACTTAGGGAAAACACTAGAGATCTCAATTAAGCAGCTGGGTGACTTATAAATATATATTTATGTTTGAAGCCTAAGTGGCCATTGGCTTCCCTACTGTTTTACTTAGCTAACAAAACAACTCTATCAAAGTAAGTATTATTCCAAAACCCAACTTCCTGCGCAGAATGCTCCCATGTGCTCCATCAGTCTGCTTCTCTGATGAACTACATCGTTTCTTATAAACTGTCCATGGCCCATAAATTTCCAAGCATAAAGGCTATTACTGTGCTGTGCAAATCTGCTGAGAATTTTATCCTTATAACTTCATTTCATTCAGTGGCAAATTAGTTTGGTGAGAAAGTTAATCTGCAAACTTTTATTTTGTTGGTTTTTTTCCCCCTCCCCGTCTTCTGCTTTTAGGGTTATTTTGATAAGTAACACTTACTTGATTTATTCTTGAGGTGGGCTTTGTTTTGACCGATTTCAGTTGGACCGTCTCTGTCTTAAATCGGCTGTCTTTAACTCAGGAAAAAACTTCTTAAGTGTTCCTTTCCCCAAAAGCTTAAAAACAAAATTCACAATAAATGACAGATGAAAATAGAGCGAATTGGGTTTGGGGCCAGCTAGTAGATAAATATTGCAAATCTATTCCATTTTGTGATCCAAATAGAAGACACCTGTATATATTCAGGTATAAGGAGCAATAACTACTATAAAACACCTTTTTTTCCCTTTCTGCCCCAAGCCACGGGATGGTGGGAAACTGAGGACTGTGTATGTGTGTATGCAGATGAAAACCTCTTGTGAATGTTTGGCTCATTTTTAGCTCTCACAATTGCCTGTTTACGTTAAGACTCCCGTTGTCACATGGAGAGGACAGATCTTCAAACAAATTGTAGTCTCCCTGTTCACCGAGTAGAAAAATGACTGGATTTTGCCATCGGGTGCAGCACGAGGCTTGTGCTTTCCCTGGCTTAATTCCAATTTCCATAACAATACAAATTAGACTTGCTCAAGGCCATTGGAGAGGTGGGGGGGAAGATGAAATAAGCCATAACTCTCATGGCTTTCTTCCTCCAAGCCCCAAGAGCAGTCAATCACAAGCAATATGGAAAAAAATAATGGGAATGAGGACGTTTTGATATCTTGATTCTGGAGACTTCTTGACTACCTTGTACTAATTTCATTATGCTCAATTTAAGGAGCTTTTTATTGATGGATACCCCAGGAAATATGACTTGGAAACAGCGTGCTACCTTGGGATATCACCAACCATTTGACATTGGGAAACTAAAACAAAAACAGATGTTTTAGGAAATAAGCAGCTTGAATATATCACTCATAAACCAATTAAAACTTTCTGTAGCAAGTTGACATTTCCCATGAAGCAAGCAATGGGAGTAAACGAAAATCAGTTGGCTGCAAGCTACGGAGCAATTCCCAGCCACAGATTTGATTTTATTATTTTTTTTTTTTTTACTGCTCTGAAAATGATGCTTGGGCTTAAAAAAAAAGAAAGGTGCGATAAAGAAGCAGTCTCACCTTGTCACTCTCAAAGCCAGAATCTGTCTCTTCACCTTCACACTTCCACCCATTGCTCATTAAGCAAACAGCGAGATATTCCCACTATTGTTCGTCTCTTTAGCAGAGAGTCTTAGGGATTTCAGGTCCAAGTATGCTCCGAAATAAGGCATGAAAATAATTTCTGTTTGCTTCAGGTATTTAGTTAAAAATGGTTTGCGGGTTCTTGAGAGTATGGGGTGGAAATGAACAGTTTGGGCGCTTGTTTTCTAATTTTAAGCTTCTTAAAATGTCATCCTTTATTGCATTTTTTTCCCCAAGATACTTTTTTTTAAATTTTATTTTGCAGAGCCAAGCAAAAACATCTAAGCACATGCTTAACTTTAAGCATTAAAAAGTCAATGGGATTTAAGCATGTGTTTAAAGGCAAACATATGCTTTAGAGCTCTGCTGAATAGGAATGGTTTATTGAATCAAGGCTATAGACAGGTTAATAAAATGGGTTAATATATGCAATCTGGAAACAAATATTAAACAACGTGTTCTGGAATACTGGCATTATAAGCATTGCCTCGTTCTAGCTCAATTCCCTAAATTACTATTGGATTTGTAATGTCCTTGACACTGTCTCACACTCTCTCATTTCTTGAAGAAATGCAGATTATTGTAGTAGATTATAATCAGCTGGCTAACCTACAGCTCAAAGCTTACGATTTTATCCAGAGCAATTTGGAACAATACAATCTTACTTCAAAAGGAGTTTATTCACCAAAATTTGTTTTCAAAGACAATCTGCCAAATCTTATCCACCGTCACATATCCGTAATTTTCTCTGTATAAATATTCATGCACCGTGAATAAGATGTAGAAAACACTGTGTTGTTTTTCAATATTTACTCTAGAATTAGTTCCACAAAGGTGCTTATTGTATGACAAAAGATAAGAGTTTACACTCTCACCAAAGGTTTCTTCTAAATAGATCATAAAATCCATTGTGAATATTTAAGCCAAGAGTAATAACACGGTGTCATATACTCACACAGTATAATGCAGTAACACTCTGCATTTTGACATCTGCCCAGACAGATGTTTAGAACGAAGTTCCTCAGATTCTTTCTTCTTTTTTTTTTCTTTTTTTTTTTTTTTAAGTTGCACAGAAAAAAATCTGGGAATCATCTTTTATATCGAAGCTACTTAGTACAATTTAACTGTCAACAGTTTAATTAATTTAAATGTAGACTTACTGTGGAAGCCAACGACTCACATAAGCCTTCTACACAAAAAAAAAAATAAATAAAAAAACAGGGAAAAAAAAAGGAAAAGCCTCCCAAAATGTAGCCAGCAACATCCTGAGCTCAGGAAGTCTGTACATTTACGGGGTGCACACAGAGGAAATACCTAAAATCCCACAATTTACCTGTAGAACTTTCGCTGTTATCTCATCATCTTTAGTACAGACAACCCCAGCGCTGACAGTCAATAGACATTTTCCCACTGTATTCCTTCAGAAGGACTATGCTAATTAGTAGTTACTAATTATTTTGCCCGTAGCAACACCGCTGATAAATATCAACGCATATATTTACTTTAAGTAGTTGCAGAGGGATCTTTGGGTTTTTTTATAACTCCACGTCTTGTGATTTCTGGGGTTTAGATCCATGTTGAAACGTGCACATGACCACATGCTGGCTGCCAAATTCCTTGTCATGTAGAGCATGTCTCAGTCACAGTCCTTTAAACAAAGTTAGCTGGAGATATTTTTTTTTTTAAGGGGCTTGCTGGTTAGTTTATTTATTATGTAGATTTGTCAGACAGCACAGTTAAGTTAATCAGTAACCAATAAAAGATTTAAGTTTGGGGATATAAACGGGTTGATTTATTGCTCACAAAGGTTTTTGGCTTCTCAACGGGAACTCATGAAAACATGTTGTTATGGTTACTTTGGAAACCGATACCTTTTTATGCCCTACTAATATATAGGAATTTGAGAGAGGAACCCATGGCTCCCATGTACTTATACAGTACTTTCTTTTTTTTTTTTTTTAATTTTTTTTAATTAGTTTTTTGCTATGCAAATACATAGATGACACAAAACTCACTTTGTTTTCAAATCCCTGCCCCACTCCAGGTTTTGATTTACTGCTGCCGTCAAGAGAGTCAGATCACACAAGGTCCCCGCCTTGTTTATCATTTTTGCAATCTTCAACAAAAATCAATCTGACCACGTTGTTTTCAAAGCAAAGGTGCCAGCCAGAGGGTACTCATGGCAGCATTACAATTTCTCCAGCATGTAAATCCAAAAGAAGAAAATCACAATGTCAAATACAGTTAAAATTGAATATAAACTGTCCTGCTGTCTTTCGTGTTTGTTTTTTTCTTTTTAATACTACTGAACATGTTACCCAATCTTACTTAGTGGCCATCCTGGTAAATATTATGCAAGTTTTTTTTTCCTGTAACCGTGGTTGCGATCATCTATATGCTGAGCACACAGTTTAACGTTGACGCAGGCTGGCCGGAATATGCATTGCATATGATTTTCCAAAAGGGGGTGTCCCAGGGTCCAACAGAGCCACGGCCAAATTTTCAAAAGCCACTATGGGCTCCATAGCTTTACTCCTTTATGTTTTATGGGGTATTTTTTAGACATCTGAAATTACACTTAAGAAGACCTCGCTGTGTTTTAGGGCTAGGATGAAAACTGGACCGCAAGCATCTCTGTCTGTGCATCACTCAGGCCATCAATATCTCAGTTTCATCAAAAATCACTCTACTCTCCCTCTGAAAAATAAAAAAATCACCTGAGCCATACGTGAAGTTACATGTCGGCCCAAATTGTTAATCAAACTGATGCTCAAGTTTGTATCAAAAATACCGGCTCTGTCCCCCAGCCCCTGCCGAGGTCCTGGACCACAGGCACTGCTCGGGATTCAGCCTACGAACCCGCTAGCGGTGTCATCCGGCATATAGATTATCAAATAAACGATGGTCAAGTGTGAACTGTGAGGTTAAAGATACTCTCTATCAAGGCGTTCTGATGACATCATCATAAACCCAGAGGGCAAAGCTCAGCCAGTTTATGATGTCACCAGAAGGCTTCTCGGGGTTGCTGCCATAGTTCATGGTCATTATTTTCTGTAGCAGGAGGCGCGTACACACCTACGTCCCAGCAGGGCTCCAACCCACAAGAGCCTTCTTTTCATGTGTATATAGATATTATCTAGATATAGATACAGCATATATGTATTTATTCTGCATGTATATAAAACCAAAATATTCTATATTTCATATATACATATAATTTGTGTGTGTGTGTATATATATAGTATACATATAAGCTATTTGCAGGGAGCGCTGACTGCCACGGCACGAGCTGGGGGAGCAGGGCCAATACCCCAGGCTGGAAGAAGCACAGCGGGAGGGCAGAGGATCTGGCCACCTCCCTGGAGAGCTGGAACCCATACAGGATGGATGCTTCCTCTTATTATCATCATCATCATTTTTTTATTATTATTATTCTCTTGCAGAGGAGGCACAGCTACAAAGGGCTTCCTAACCACTACAATCGCTGAAGCTGGCAGCAGCCACAAGTCATTGATCTCTGGAGGATGCTGGATTGCCTATAGAAAGCGGCTGCGCAAAGGCTGGTGCCTACCTGACACGGGGCAAACAACCCTGGGGTAGAAAATAACAGCCAGGGCACAAACCAGGCAGTAAAAAAAACCCTGAAAAATGAAACCTCTGCCCTTGTCCCCTCTGAGGATTTAGAGAAGGGGATCCCTCTGCATTCAGCCCCTTCCTGGGGAATGCGGCTCACATTTATTTTAGAGGCAGGCAGGCAGGAAAGCTACATCATCTGGTGGCTTTGGCACAGCCAAAGCAGCACACCACAGCTGGATAGCTGATCTCTGTCTTTCGCCTCGCTGAGAGGCCTACCACATGCTATGAAATGCTTTAATGTCCCCTTAACATGCTGTATAAATAATTTCCGTATCCATTCAGTGGTGCTCACATGTGGTCCTTTGAAAGAGTTAAGTAAAAATTACAGTACCAATATATCTTTGAGATGAAACAATGACATTTATAGGTCATTGTAATCCATGCATTAATTAATTTTATTCCCAGCCTTCCATATGATCCATATGATGACTCTTCAGTGCTAAATTTGGCCTGTGGAGCTGTGTTTTCACAAAAAAGATAAGTTTTAAAACTGGACTCGAAGGAAGTTTCTCTGTCACTACATAGTTGAGATAGCTCAGGGAGGGCAGGTAAATAAATGAATGCTCCTGTAGCAGCCTAGAGAGCCCCTTTTTTTGGGTCAAACAAAGAGTGAAAGTGGGCAGCCACCACCACAACACCCAGACACACAGCTTTGGGGGTGAGAGATGCCCCCCCTCTCATTTCTGCAGCTGAGGCTCCTCACCTTTGGGGAGGCTGCAAATGGGGCTGCAATGTGCTGGGCAGGAAGGCAGGGGATGAGGAGAGGAGGGGGAGAGCAGAGCCATGTGCAGGACTTCCCTCCGCTCCCCGGGAGGCGGAAAACACCAAGCTGCTGCTCCGGAGGCAAGGCAGCCGCTGGCCCAGGGCTGGTGGGATGCAGAGCCAGCGCATGCTTTTTCATGGGGGGCATTAAGTGGAAAAGGTAAAGGATGGAGCACTTACTTTTATCTCACCTTCCTCCCTCCAACGTGTTGATCATCTACATTCCCCCATCCTGTCTCATCCTCAGGGCCTGAGCCTGTTCTCAGGAACAGCCCCAGGTGGTTTATATTCTACAGAGCTCTACGATGCAAGCCTGAAGAGAAAGAGGCCTTTCAATTGGCAACAATTAAACATTTAGTGATTTAGGGGTTTATTCTATTAGTGATAGGAGAGCCCTGATGTGATAATCTCCAATTAACAGTAAGGCATGCATAAATCCCACGATGCAGCAGTGGCAGTAAATTAGTACATTGGTTTTTCTCTTTGTAAAAGTAGGTTACAAGTCCTGCTGCAGAGGGTGTAGGTACTAAGGAGACTTCTGATCTTCTCAGCTCTGGCAGTTAAAAAACATTTACAACTTTTGTACATGCCTAAAGCACAGTTTCATAAGCCAAAGGTCACTACTCTTATAAAACTGATAGAAAAGTAACAACCCCATCACATGCCAGGACAGCATCAGGCCAAACAACACCCTAAAGAAGAGGTTTCAAACCCATTTGTTTAACAGCGTGAGTGCATAACCTGGATTACGGGCTGGAGCATAGCCTGCGTGTAAACCAGCATAAGGGTATTTCTTTGCCCTCATGTGAAAGTCACTCTGTTAATAATAACCCTCCTGAAATTCCTTAAATGCTTGTGTAGAGATAGAGAAATGCAGGTAGGTCTTCCTGAAGGAGCACATTGGGAAATTAAATAAATCAGGCTGGATTGCTCAAGTGTAGGATGACAGAGAATTGCTGTTAAGTAGTCTAAATCCATCACTACCCAATCATTATATAAATTACATGGGTTTCTGTTGACCCATGTGAAAAGCATTGGTGGTTTTAGAGAGCACCTTAGTGTGACTTTCTACTTTTGCTCGATGGGAAACAGGTGCAGGGTGTATGCTGCCGCCCAAGCAAAATCTCCGTTAATTGTAGGAGAACAGCTCCGTTGGAAAGCCCATCCCAATATTTTCCATATGTTTAAAGATTTTTCTTGCCTCTTTTACAGCATCCATTCAACCCAACGCATTTCACATTCAGTTTAGTCTCTGTGTGTGTGTGCACGTGCATGCAGGCAAGTAGGGAAAAAAACATGAACTCTCCTTCATCTATAGACATACTCATGCACAAATTAATGCTACAAGCGAGAGAAGGAAAAGTAGGATGATTTGGAGGCTATTTACCTTGCCAAGCTAGAAATATAAAGGGCTGTATTCTTAATTAATAAAAACTGGATCTGAAGCTGATAAAATTGCCCCGATTTAGACCAGCTGAAATATGTGACCCAGAGGTTTGGAAGAGCATGGCATGTGACGAGATTACTGGGAAAGATTGTTGAGCACTGACCAAAGATCTAGGTACCTCAGTTTAATTGAAAAATCAGTTGGGAACTGGGCATCCCAGCACTCACCATGAGCAGGAAGAAACCTCTCCTCTTCTCTCTAGCCTGAATGCTCGTCCATGCCATGGATGTCTTGCTTCACTGGGAGAGAAGGAAAGCAGCGGTGTCACTTAAATAACTCAAAGAACAATATAATACTTGAATCATAATTTCTAAAGCAGAAGTTTGACAAAACCATGCTCTCAAGTGAATACCTCTGGGAGAGGCACTGTCATATTAGGTAAAAGGACAATAATTATTGGCAAAATACAGGGTTAGTCCATGCTTCTTCTTGGTTTCAGAATTATTGCTTTATATTTCTACTTTCTTAACAAATTATTCCATTGACACTACAAAGCAAAGGCCTGAGAGTGAAGGATAATACACAAGAGAGCCCCTAGGCTGTTACTTTGGATTATAAGTATCTAATTTCAGTCATTTAAAGCAAATTCAGTTTTGTCAAAGGCTCCAGTCCAACCTATAAAATTCAGGTCCAGTGAGCATGACAGCATGCCTTGGAGGAGCAGGGCTCCAAAAGGGAAAACAAACAGCGCCATTCAACTCCTTCAAAGGCCTTTTTTCATCTAAACCATAAAGTTAATACCAACCTTCTTTGATTACGAGTAGTGTAAGAGGGTGAGTAGTTTCAGTTACAAGTTGTTTCTTACGCACCTCCTCGTTTTGTGGGGGTTTTTACACCCCCAGCAGAGAGACCTCCTTACCTGAGCCCAGCAGAGCAGCCAGGGGTGAGAGAGAGCGAGAAGACAGGTAATGAGAGATCAATTTTTGTAAAGGATGCCTCATGTCTTATTGCAATTATGTGCCATTTGTACTTGCACGTATCTATCACCAAGTCCAGCCTCCATTGCACCGAGGCCAATTCGGGGTTACCCCTTTATTTCACGGGGACCACTTCAAATTTCCTGCTGAATTTGTCTCTGAACAGCAATAAACAGCCATCCATAGGCCCTGGATAGCAATCAACATACAAATTCCCTGATTTTTAGCTGTAGAAAGCGTGCCCTTGATTGAGCTCCCTTTTATGAAGGGTTGCCTTGGAGAGTTTTACTGAATCAGGGGATTTCTCGTCTCTGAATTGCACAGTTCACCCTCCCATCCACTTGTAAGGTCAACCTGTTTGAGAAAGCAAATCTTTCACCAAGTTCCTCTTTGGTCTGATCTAAGAGGAGTTCCCCAAGCCAAAATTTGATGCGCAGTAGATTCAGCCCGGATAAGCACATTGAAAAACCTCAGGCTACGCATTCATCGCTTCTGAAACTGGGACTTGAGCTAACTCCAGGGCTTCTCCACCTGGAGAATATGAAGAGCAGGGTCAGAGCCCTTCCCTGAAAAGCTCAGCTCAGCTGCTCTGCATTTCAGCATTCCCAGGTTTGCAGGGGAGAAAACACTGCGTGAAACTTAGTTCATAAAGACAGTTTCAAGAAGTAAAAAGCAAGGGATTGTTGTGTTATTGTTTTTATTGTTAATGATTATCATTATTATTTCGTTTTATTACATTTTAATTATTGTTGAAGGACTTTTCTCGTTATAAAAACTAAGCAGCATTTAATCCTAAGGGCTGGCAAAGAATGGTAGGCTGCTCGAGCAACAACTCCTAAGCGACTGTGCGCTGAAAGCTTGGACTTCCCTTGCTCAGATGATAACATGATTTAGCGACATGGACTTAAAGAGCAGATGCATAATGATTTAGATACATAATGAGAAGTCCCACGGTTAGAGGGGCTAAAATATATATATATATTTACACTGTGCATCAGCCAAGCAGCTGGGACTTTGTAAAGTAGAAGCCACGGTGGTTTTAATCAAGAAATGCACTAAAACCCATTGATTATCAGCCTCACAATTTGCCTACCTAGGGGCTAGCGTAGCTGAGAGGAGCACGGCAGGTGGGGCAGGCTGCAGTGATGTAAGGCCGTAAAAAGTCCATTTGAAGCAGATTGGGGTCATGTCCATCACAAGGCTGCAGCCTGCACCGCCGAGGAGGTGGTTTTACGGCACGTTCTTCCGTCTCGCCTGCCTGGCCAGGGCTCTTCTGAGGGAGACGTTCGTTAGCGCTGATGGGGTTGTGTCTAGTCCTCTTTGGTTCAGAGGTGAGCGGATGCATCGCTTGGCCGGTGACGAGGGCGAAGGACCTTGCCCCGCACTAATAGAGAGGGTCCTTTGGCTGACTACATGTCTCCTCGCTTGGATGCCAAGAGAGGTCTGCTAAAAATTAAAAAAAAAATAAAGGGCCTTTCTTGCTCTCTCTGTCCTCAGCTGCTTCACTGAAAGAATTTCCCAGCCCTTGTGCCGAGAAAAACACAAGGTGCTTCTCCCAAGGGAAGGCGGCACCCGGGAGACCCCAGCTGCAGAGTGCTGCCGAGTTTCCCAGTTATAGCCAAGTGCACAAGAGTTGTAAATCTCTGTTTTATTGTATGCCAATTTTCTCTTTTTCCCCCTAAAAGAGACCAGCCGGAGCTGTAACCGCTCTGCCGCTGGCGGGGGAGATGTGCCCCTGGCGTGAGAACATTTTGCCAAGGGAAAGAGCCGACCCTCCAGCACTCACATTATACAAACAAGATAAGATGTGCTTCCAGCCCAGCCCTCAGGACTTGTGGCCGGAGACGGGGAAGGAAGCTGGGAGGGGAGCCACAGCACTGTGGTCCCTGCCGGGCTTGGGAACAGGGAGGTTAAAAGGGCTCCTTCTTCCTCCCCAGGACAAAGATCTCCATCTCAGCTGTTCCCACCACGACCAGATCCTGGTTTGGACAATGACTCTCTACAAGAGCATGTTGCAGAGCCTCAAGCTGCCACCTCCATGGGTCTGGAGGGAGCCTCCTCTGCTCCAAAATGAGGTCTCGCTATCTGCTGTTTCCCGGTGCGAATAACATTCTCCTTGCTGGACACCCTCCATCTCAGCAGGCTCAGCTCCTGGTGGCTCCTCTACTGATGGATGCCGACACGAGCTGTGCAGCTCTGCTTGGCAGAGGGATTTGGTAAAGCACCATAGCTCTGTGCCTGGACAGGCATCAAGTAGGAGATACGTGGCAATGGTAGAAAAAGGGGGTTCTCCCATTGTAAGCCTGAACTGCACATTTTGGTCGCTGCCTATCCACGATCCCAAAGCTGAGCTAAAGACCACCACCAGCAGCTGCCGGAGATGGTGGCTTGGCACTGGCCAGCTAAGGAGATCCCTGACGTCCTCCAGCTGCCGTGAGACAGTGCCCTCCACTACATGAGCACGGTGGTACCCATGGAGGGGGTCAGTCACCTCTCAAGCCACAGCTGCCAAGTTTGACAGGGATGCAAGGACAGATGCTAGATGGAAGAGACCCCTCACCTTTCAATTTTGGCTCATACTCTGTTCTGGTTGGAGTGGCGACATCAGTTCGGGTGAAGAGCTGGTCATGTTTTGGCAAGGATCCCACAGCAAGCACTCGCTGCCTTTCAGCATCATCCTGTTGAAAGCAAGTCTTCCTCTTGGAGCAAGTCCTGGCTCCAATTTAAGGCCAGGCAACTCGTCAAGCTCAGAAGAAAGCTAAATCTGGGTCCAAAATTGGGGTCTGCCTCCTCAGCATCTCTCTAATTACTGCCAAAGAGCATGGGTGCAAGTAACAAACTGCTAACGAGTTCTAATAAAGAAAACATTTTGTAAGAGGAGGAGGAGGTTAGCAGGAGGACTGATTTACCAGGTAGGAGGTTTTAATGCCATCAGCGAAGATGTTGCTCATCCCTTCGTTAACAAGGCCTGTTGTTAATTGTGCTCTGGGCAGAGGGATTTTAAGACAAGGGAAAAAAAAAAAAAAAAAGAAAAAAGAACAACTCAAGCAATCCATCCAGAAAAGAGAATTTTGGGTAGGGCTCATAGCAAATAAATGCTGAGCCTTACTCCCACGCTGGGAGACAAAGGTGTGTGGGAGCTCTGCCCGGACAGCTTTGTTGCCACACATCACCAAAAACCCCCAGTGGGAAGCGGCTGGGGGGGGTGTGTGTGTGGAAATCCTACTCATGGAGACCGTGAGAACAGCATTTTAGGAGAAAGCAGGCCTACTTTGTCATCACTGGCTTGATGGTCCCAGCAGCCGGCGGTAGCAACTCAAAGCCTGGGCAGCAGCCCACCTCAACAAGTCAGAGGATAAGAGAGAAAGCCACCAAGCATCTGTCATCGAAGGGGAAACTGAGGCACCCCAGGGCAGTTTGGCCCTCCTTTCAGCATCGTCCACCCCAAGTGCCCTTGGAAGCTGAAATCCCATTGACTTCCCATTCAACTTGTGCTTGGACACGTTAGGTACCCTGCAAGAATAAGGTGGCTGTGGGGCTGAGTGACAATTAGCACATCAAAAGGCATTGAAAAGGGGAAGTATGCTGTTAATTTACCCTGGTAAAAGACAGTGACAAACTGTGGGGTTTTTTATCCTTTATCTCCATCCAGGATACCAGGGGGGTGAAAGGGTTTTTTGGTTTTTTTTTTAACACAGGAGGTTTTGCAGGGGATTTCCCAGGCTTGGGAAAAAGCCTCTGGCTGAAGTCTGTGTTTCTGGCCTTGGGTGAGTTATCAGGAATGGAGCAGGAGCCGGCTCCATCCACTGTGGCTAGATGCTGGCCAACACTGGGGATCACTGCACCTGCCTGCACACGCTGCCCTCCTTCCATATCAGCAAACAGCTGAGACTGTCAGGAGCAAACTGACTTTTATAGTGAAAAAAGACTTCTACAAGCACCAGCTTCTACTGCTTCTAGGAGTACTCAACTCACATTGAGCCTTACAGGCACTTTCATCCCACAAAAGTAAGCTTCCAAGATCGCTATCCCCATCCGAGCCTTGTTCTCCTCCACCCCCTTCCCATATGTACGTTTGCCCAAGCACTCACTTTGATCTCTGCGCAACATGGATGTCGTTCCGGAGAAGTTATTGGGTGAGTCATTGGGCTGGGATCCGTCATCAGCTCGTCCTCCTCCAGGTAGGCTGAGGAGCAAGCCGCACAAAAGCTCTTCCAGGGGTTAAACCAGATTAGTCCCTGAAGAACAAACCCCTTTATTGCTTCAGGGTCTTCAGCATCTTCCTCTGGGCTTGCCAGAAATGCCAAGCTGAAACTCATCTGCTTGGCCTCTGCCTTAAAGAGTGAGCCTGGGAGTTAATTTGCAGGGTTAGGCTGTACATAAACCTCTGCGGTATGGCAGATTTCAAAAAAGCAGCGCTGTTGCTTAAAAATTTGCTTCTCCAAGCTAGACACAATAATTGGGGAGTGGGAGTGACAACCTAAACCTCCTCTTGACCTGCCAGCTGGTGAATTCCCCTTAGGAGGTATCTATCCGTCCCTCCTGGAGAAGAAAACATCCCCCACAAACCCAAGCATCCAGAACCACAGCAGATCCAGACCTGAAGCCAGGACTGAGAGGGGCAGACCCATTTCTACCTCTGGAGTGGATGCAGGAGTTAACAGAGCAGTTCCAAGCCTGCGTTCCTGCTAACTTTAATTGTCCTTTCTACACAAATGCATTTATTTTCTCTAGGCAGCAGTCCTGCAAGCCACCGTTCAGGCGACTGGTCCGTTGACACATGAGGTTTAACAGCTCTACCTTCACACCTTAAGAATTACCGTTATCGAAAAGGCACTGCTCTCTGACAGAACTTACAGCTCGCACAGCTTCTCAACATCTATTAGCATTGCTAAAGCTTGATCCATTCCCAGCTTTCCGAATGTTAAATGCACTGGGTTTTCCTCCTGTGAGCTCGATCCCAGAGAGCTGGAAAAATGTATTTAAATTTATAGTCGCTTGCGTTGAATGTCACGACCAGATAAGCAGGACCTTCGTCTTCACCGTCTGGTTCTACCCTTGCAAACATGTTGCTGGAAAAGAAAATAAATAAAAAAATTGGCTCCAGCGATTATGCATTACCTAGAAATTGAAATAGATTGAGTAGACTATAATAAATACATGCCAGAAAAAATATAAAGAATGTGTGGGAATGCCTATACTTTATCTTAACATTTCTTAGTAAAATAACTTCCTTATGGTGTAATCAAAAATGGAAAGCCAGCACCTAACTAAATTAAGTGCCGCAAACATTAATAATGGTTAAAATTACCATTCAATTTATTTTTATATTGGATTATCTTCAAAGCTGTAGATTGAGAATTGCTGAAACCTTTTAGGGATTTGTTTCTAGAATCAGAATACTGCGGAGAAGCAAACATTAGCTTGAATTTTTACATCTAAAAATCCTTAGCGAAAGGAAATAGATGCATTTAAAAAGAAAAGGGGGAAAAAAAAAAAAGAAAGAGAAGAAAGAAAAACTTTAAAAGTTCCCCTGATAGTTACAGATGGTTTAATCTTTGGAACCTATTATGTGTTCATTTTCCCTTCAGCATTAATTATACATAATTACCACCACTTTACCCATACCCTTTCAAAAACGAAATCTGTTTACATTTTTCGCCTACGTTATATAAATGCTCGATTTTTAATGCAGTTCTTCGAGAAACGGGGGCTCCTATTTACCCTGGGAAGGAGAAGGGGAGCCCGTGCGCGGCAAACCGGCTTTGCTCAACTGCCTTTAATATCGCTTAATTACTTTTAAACTCTGGAAGCAATTAGGTTATCACCCTTTGAAGTGCGACAGACAAGTTGTCGTGCTGGGAGGAGAAGGCGCGGTGCTGCCCCGCTGCTTGCGCGGGGGCGGGCGGGGAGGCGGGGGGGAGATGCGCTCGGCCGCGGATGGCGGAGCCGGGAGATGATGATTCCCGGGAGATGCCCAAGCGATGCCCGGGAGGTGATGCCTGGGATATGCCCGGGAGATGATCCCCGGGAGACGATGCCCGGGAGATGATGCCCGGGAGATGATTCCCGGGAGGTGCTGCCCGGCCTGCGGGGTAGAGCGGCTGGAGGCTGGGGAAATTATAACTCACGTTCGGCTGGAAAATAA
>VXBO01001728.1:51857-67526 GCA_013400135.1 Rhinoptilus africanus | reverse complement strand
GGGTAAAGCTCCCTCCCACCTCTAGCCGTTCTCTGATTTGAAGAATAAGCCCCGCCAGCCTTAAATCCGTGCTGCTGGGCTCTTTGAGGCTGCCTTGGCTGCCCCCCAGCTGCCCCTCCAGCGCCGGGCCGTGGCCCCCCCAGCCCCAGCAGGGCACCAGCGCACACAGCCTTGGGGCTGAGCAGGGTTTCACCCAGTGGTTGTGTCTGGCCGAGCTGGTGGGAATTGCAGCGACGCAGCTCTGCGATGTGGTCCCGGTCTCTGCAAAATCTGGGGGGGGTCATTCCCTGGTGGGCCCGTGGAGCTGTGGGATCCTCCTTCCGCTGCTTTCCACTTCAGGAAAATGGGAGAGGCTCACACGTGTTGCTTTAGCAGGAGATCACAGGAGCGAAGCATCGCCCGTGCTTCCACTTTTCCTTAGGTCCAGCTGTGGTTTTCCTCCGCGCTGAAATACCAGCGGGGAGACACTTGTGCTCTGATACATCCTGGCTCCGGCAGGTTTGTTTCCTGCATCTTCTCGCAGCTTGGCTGGGTGCAGGGACCATGCCTTAGGAATTCTTCGAGGCGCTTTTCGTGTGCTCGCTGCCAGCGTCATTCTGGCTCAGGAGTGATCCCAATGCAGTGCAAATCCACTGGGACACCCACCCAGGGGTGCCCAGCTCCCCCTGCTGCTGGTATCCAGGCTGGATGGGTTAAAACTAGCTCGAGTCTCTTAATTTTTGCTGCTTTCTTTCCCCCACAACTTGCTGCACTTGGGCAATGGTGTGATCAGGGGGCTTTTTGCAAGGCTGGAGACAGTTTCTCCCCCGAGGTGGTCCATGCTCATCGCCGTCAACTGTGGGATGCTTCCCGAAGCCTGGTCCAGCTGTGGTAGGGTGAGGGCAGTGTCTTCAGGGTGCTGCTGCTGGAGTTGATGAGCGCAGGAGACCATGGGCAGAGCGACCCTCTACCAGGCTGGTGCCACGTCGCTCCTCCTGCCCCTTTGTGCCTGGATCAGGTCTTGGGGTGGACTCATGGTGGGATGGTGCAAGGCTGTAGAGGCCAGCAGCTGGGCAAAACAGGGGAGGAGAAACATCTGTTGGCCATCACAAACCATTCAGATGGATTTTCCATCTTCTCCTGTGCCCAGGGGTAATGTGGGAACGCAGGACCCGCTGGGGAAGCTCAGAGGTAACTGAAGGTGGACCACAGCCAGTGCCAGCAGCTCTCCTGCTCCGTGTTGGTAGGACGGGCCCCCTGAGGGCTTGTTTCTAAGAGGTTTTTAGAGCTGAAACCAATCGTTTCGGACACACTGAACGTGGTGGTTTGGTTTCTGTTGTCTAAAACCTGCTATAGTTGAAGAAGGCTGAGACCAAAGAGCTGCTAGTAAAGTGGAACGGTTCCTTTTTGGAAAGGGCTTCTGAATCCTCTGTATTTGGTGAAAATAATCGATAAAAATGTGCAGAGTGGTTCATTTCACTTGAGAGGATGAGACGTAGTGGCCTGAGTAGAGTGGGCTTGGGCTATTTGGATCCAGATGTCATTTCCCCACACGTCAAGTCTGATGTGGGCACTCATGGCCATCACGCTGTCACCTTTCCAGCAGCCACTGGGAGACGCTTCTAGCCGTATTCTCAGCCAGTTTGCATCACTTCTGGGTGAGCTGGTCCTTAATAGTTTGCTGTCATCCACTGTGGCTCTGGTTGGGTTGTGTGTGGAGGCCCAGCAGCCTTTGGGAGAGTGGCCGTAGTATTTTGCAGTTGCGGCCATGTCGCACTCTGGACACATTCACGTCGCTTTGTGGAGCCTAGAAGAATCCCGAATGCCTAGGCAGGTCCCCAGTCCAACCATTCACAAGTGCTGAGGAGCATCTGGCAGGTGTTTCCCTCAGAGTGGACCATCACTGGTGCCCCAGGATCATGCTTGGCATCACCTCTACCTCCTGCTGATTGTTTCCATGTCTCTTTTTTGTAGGAGCTGAGAGATCTGGCATCCAAACACCCAAACCTGGTTCTTGTGAAGCTGGGTAGGTGCGCTCTGCTGCCAAGCTGGTCAATTTGTGGCTGCTGGCCATACTTGCCCCGTTTCTTCTTCCCTCCCTCCCTGCCTTCAGGCTCTATGTAGGGATCCAATTCTTCAGAAGTCCTTCAAGTCCTGCTGTGAAAAGCTCAGGTTCTCCAGACCCGTCTCAGTCCCAGTACCCTGTTCCCTGTAGCCTCCTTGCCCCATGGCCACAGGACCAGGAGGTTCTTGAGACCCATCCTGGGCAGGGTCCAGCTCCTGCAGCCAACTGGCCGTGTCCTTACTGTGCCGTGCAGCTGAGCTGCCTTCGTCCCAAGCCCCAGGCAAGACTGGGAGGGCTCTTCCTGGAAGGCAGCTCCTGTGGAAATACTGTGTGGTCGTCCCAGAGCCCGGGCAGGAGCTGTAGGACCTTGCAGAGTCATCCTCCAGCAGATCCTAGCACAGCCCCCACGGGACTGGCCCCCTCCAAAACCGCCCTGGGTTCTCCAGCGCTTCCTCAGGGATGGACTTTGTCCAGTGACAGGGGGCCATGGCTACTGGTGCCTGGCACAGCGTGGGAGTCAGAGCAGCGCTTTGCCACCACGGGGCTGTCCCCAGAGTGGCTTTGCCTGGTGAGCTGCCCCAGCGCAGGGTCCTTCGGCTGCTGGTGGTGGGGCACATTGTGGATGGCAAAGGAGGCAGTTTTGGGATGAACTGGGCCTTTTGGGAGCTGGGGTGCTCTGAGCCGGTTGCACAGCACCATCTGGTGCCCACAGAGGGAAGGCTGCACAGGCCGGGATGCATAGCTGTTCCTCAGCATCGTCACCTCCCTCTTCTCCCCAGGTCCCCCGGGTGGACCCCATGGCTCTCAAACTTCTCTTCCACTGCAGATGTTGCGAATCCCTCAGCTATCACGGATGCAGTGAAGATCGTGGAGGGGAAGCTGAACGGCACAGGCTTGAACCTGCTGATAAACAACGCTGGCATCTACACCCCGACGGCCTCGCTGGAGACGGTAGATGCTGAAGACATGATAAGAACGTACAAGACAAATGCGGTGGGGCCCATGCTGATGGCCCAGGTACGGATGAAGCTCTGGGGATGGAGCTCACCTCGGAGAGAGAATTTAGCCCAGCTTGAGGGTAGCCCGGCACGTCCATGGTCATGATGGAGATCTCGGAGGGCTTTGCTGAGTTTCCAGGGCTGCAGGAGGGAGGGGGAAGTGCTAGAGCTGCGCTCCCAGCCCAAGCCCTCTGTAGCCCCCTTATGTTGTGCTGGGCTAACTGGGAGCAGGCAGGGCCACTGCAGCAAAACACCGGGGCTGTCTTGGCCTCCTGCTGTTCCTCCTCATCCTCCCTGTTGCAGTTGCCATAATTGGGGCTGGCTCGAGGCACAGGCGTCCCACAAGGTTGCTTCCCCCCAGGTGTTCCTGCCCCTGTTGAAGAAGGCTGCCCAGGAGAGCACGGAAAAGGGACTGAGTTGCAGTAAAGCAGCCATCATCAACATCTCCACCATCATGGGGTCCATCGAGAAAACTCCCGAGTCCTTCTTCAAGCCTGTCATCTCCTACCGCTGCAGCAAGGTATGGAGACGGGGGACCTGCCCGTGCTCCTGAGCTCAGTGGGAGTCAGAGCTGTCCCTGAGGTGGTGAGATGGAGGGATTTACTCGTGCCGATCACTGCCTGAGCTCCCTGGGCATCTCCATGCCCAGCTGCCGCCCACCTGGGGCAGACACGCATTATCTCTTGAAGACCTGGCATGGCTTTTTCTCCCTCGCCATGAGGTGGCGATGGGAGGGGAGCCGAGTGTGTGGAGAGCTTTCTGCTGCCCATGGGTGATGCTTCCTTCCTCCCCCAGGCTGCTCTCAACATGCTCACCAAGTGCCAGGCTCTGACCTACGGGGAAGCCGGGATCCTCTGCGTGGCACTTCATCCCGGCTGGGTCAAAACCGACATGGGCAGCCAGGAGGTGGGTTTCGGCTGAGCAGGTCAAGGTGGGGAGACCCATGGGTGGGACCCAAGCCTGTGAACTTGGCAGTGGCACGGAAGATGCCTCAGGTGGCCAGGATGGCTCTTAGGAGGAGGGATCCGTGCAAGAACGTGTTGCCTCTCAGGCTGCAAGTTGCCCATGCCTGTGCTGGGCCACTGCAGACCACGTGGGTGCTGCCTGGGAAATAACATCAGCACGTATCCAGGGTGAGCAGGGGCCTGTTCAGGGGAAAAAAAGGCTTTGGGCAGCCCAGAGATGTGCAGAGAACCTGAATCTGACCGAGCAGGGAGGAGAGGAGCTGCACCATCCCACCCTGCAGCCCTGTCCAGTGACAGATGCAGGTCCATGAGGTCTCCACTCACTCTGTGGGATCCTTGTTTTGGGATAGGGCTGGTCCCTGCTACCCTGGAGTTTTGAGGGGGCTGCACGTAGCATCCCGCTTGCAGCAGGGATCTTTTAGGTGGTTTAAGCCCGTATCCGTCTTCCCAACCCAAGCCACCTCCATCTAAGCTGCCAGTGAGCATGCAGATATCCAACCATCCTCCCACGTAACGCACGTGTCCCACCTCCCGTGGCTCTGTACTTGGTCTGGGTGGAAGGAGCCTTGCTGCTGGCACGCAGGAGCCGAGCGGGTGCCGCTGGGTGGCTGGGAATGATGGTGGGGTCTGGGTCCTGCTCCTCACTTGTTCCCATTGCAGGCTGACCTGACGGTGGACACAAGCGTGCGGGGGCTGCTCTCTGTACTGAGCATCCTCTCCGAGAAACACAGCGGGACCCTGCTCAACTGGGAAGGTAAAGCTATTCCTTGGTGACGGCTCTCCCTGCGGGGGACCCCGCAGTGCCAGGGGACTCTCCGGGTGCCCTGGAGCCCTGGGATGCTCAGCCCTTTGTGGTCTGCAAGGGACCTACTTGGGACTCCACTGGGCGTGCAGGGCAGCCTGCGATCCCTGCCTTCATGTTGCTAATAAATAAAGTCAATTAGTACCTGTGACTTCTCCCAGCTGCAGTGCCCCCGGCTGAGACTGTTTCTGCCCTGGCCTGGAGCCGGCCCCTACAAAAAAAACCCACTTCACTACTTAAAGGGGGCCTACAGGAAAGATGGAGACAGACTTTGGCGGGGCCTGTTGCGATAGGACAAGGGGTGATGGTTTTAAACTGGAAGGGGGGAGATCTAGACTAGATAGAAGGAAGACATTTTTCACACTGAGGGTGTTGAGACCCTGGCCCAGGTTGCCTGCAGAGGGGCTGGATGCCCCATCCCTGGAAACATTCCAGGGATCAGGTTGGAAGGGGCTCTGAGCAACTTGATCTAGTTGAAGACATCCCTGCTGATGGCAGGGGGCCGGTCTGGATGGNGTCTGAGCTGAAGGGAGGGGAGGTCTCAGGGGACACATAACCAGCCCAAAGCCCTGCTGGCCTCCCTGGCCACTGAGTGTGCCCAGGTCTGCCTGGTCTCTGCTGTGCTTCCACCCAAAGCATGGTGTCTCTGCTGGAGACCTCTCGGGCGGAACTTTGTGCAGGACACAGTGTCCTTGGGAGCAGCCTCGGGGCTGGAATGGGAGGAGCAGCAGCACCACAGTCCAGTCCTGCAATCCCAGGCCAGCCTTTCCCAGTGGAGCCCCGGCTGGGCACGGTACCCCTGGGTGGGTGAAGTCTGGTCCCGTGGGGGAAGTCTGGTCCCATGGGGGAGCACAGCGTGGGAACCTGTGTGGGATGGAGAGGCTGAGAACCTTAATAAGATGGGCCAGGCAGCCCTGGACCGCGTGAATTTGCCCAGAAGGTGGTAACACCCCCAAAGAAAAGGACTTTGGTGCGGTGCTGGGATTTCTCAGGAGGGTTCTGCCCCATCTGGAAAGAGTTTCTTCTTGGGGGGATATGGGGGGAGATGAGGCTCCTTCAAAACCAAGCCTAGTCTCAGGTGGGCAGAGCAGCCTGGCTTACAGGAGAGGCAAAGCCACTGCTCCTTGCCTCAGAGGCCACCACCTCTTTTTTCTCACCTGGAGGATCGGCACGTCTAGCCTTTTCCGGGGTCGTACCTCTCCTGCAGATCATAGGCTTGCCTGGAAGCACCGACTTTGCTGGGAATCTTGAGGCCATGCACTGCTCTGCACAGGACCCCCCCCGTTTCCCAGCCAGGAGCACGAATGCCACTGTCCCCCCAACCCCAGGCTTCACCCCCCAAGCAGAGAGAGCATCGGGGCCAGGTCTCTGCCCTGTGGAGGCGAGCTGTGCCCCGACAAGGTCCAGCGAGCCCTGGCACCTGCAGCCGGGTGAGGCACAGGACCAGTGAGGTATTTTTCCTCCCAAACCAGTGGCATTTTGGTAGCTGAGACTTTCAGGAGGCTGTGAAAGGGGACAGCAGGGACAACCTGGGTGCCAGCCTGGGCTTGGGGACAGAGTGCCTGTGGCTGGAAGTAGCAGCACTGCCAGAGCTTGGAAGCTGGGACCCCTGGCTCCTTGTACCCCCTTCTTGGGGGTCCCAAGCAGACCAGGTGCCCAGGCAGGGACAGGGGGAGAGGCGAGATGGCCCTGTGAAGTTCGGGGGTGCTGGCAGCATCCCCAGATGGAGAGGGAGTCCCTTAACTCCGCAGGCACTTTCCGTAGTGGATGGGCAGGTCCTTTCTGGAGCAATTGCAGGAGCTGGGACACCTGGGTCCCACTTCTGTCCTGGAGCTGGGGCTCTGCTGCACCATCCCTGGCCTAGGGCTAGTGCCAACCCCTGCCTGGCTGTGCCAAGCCCCCGGACTCTTTGGAGCTCGCTCTCTTCCCCGTGGCCAGGCTGACATGCACTTTTCCAAGCCCGTGCTCTGCTTTCCGAGGCCCTCAGGAGGCTGCGGGGAGCCGTCCCCATGCAAGGCACCCACTGCTCCATGGGTGCTCCCTGGCACAGAGACACGGGCCTTGGCTTTCTGCTGCCCCAGCCAAGGGCGGCCCCATCCTCGGGGAAGCTCTGAACCATCTGGGCTCTTCCCAGCCACCTGATTTCCCACGCAAATGCTCACTCCTCTTTGCTCTTTCTTTCCCAGTTCCCATCTGTGGCCAGAGGAGTCAGTGCCCATCTGAGCAGCTCCCCGGGCATATGGCAGCAGGAAAGAAATCCCTGTGAGGAATGGCTGAGGGACAGGAGCGTGGCTGAAGGGCCTGATCCTGTGGCTGTAGGGCTCAGAGACATGGCCAAGCCTCCACCGTGTGCCCCCCATGCCCCTTGGCAGAGGTTCTCCTGCCACACTTGTTCCACACAAGCCGGCTGGAGCCCGCCAGTCACCCTGGGCTGGCTCCATGCCCATCTCTCTCCATGTTTCTCCCTTCTGCCCCATGCCATGTGCTGGATCCTGGGAGATGAGCTGTGCCAGGGATCCCACCGCTGCTTGCAGGCGGCTCATAGGTCCCCCATCATCCCTGCCAGCCCCATGAGATGGATGCAGATGGTGCCCTGGGAACAGGGGGACAAATGGGACCGCTGAAAGCTGAGAGAAGCTCCATCAGCTCGGCTGATGGTCTGCAGTGCTGGTGACACAGGATGGTTGCCCATCTGCTCTGGCAGCAGGGTTTTGGCTGTGCTTGGGGAGCTGATAAATCGGTGAGCATCTCTCTCTGCTCCCCTGGGAACTGGGACATCACAGCGTGGGCAGGTCACCAGGGATGGGGGTGGCCCTGTGTGCCCGGGGTGTACCAAAGGTGGCCGGAGGAGGAACTGGAAGCTCTGCAGGTGAAGCCCAAAGTCCACTCTGGCATTACTAGAAGCCCAGCTGCTGGGGAGGAGAACAAACCTCAAGGGGCTGCTGGATGTTGAAGCACGGTGAATATCAGCCCGTAGGAAGCCCAGTGCAATGGCCTTCCCTTTGGGTGCCGGGACAGCAGGCTAATTGCCGCGCAGGTCAGGAGATCCCATTTTTCAAGCCAACAGGAGATTGGCACAGGACGACCCAGCTTGAACCTCTGCGGCTGGGAATCACCCTCGGTGAGTCTTTGCCATCACAGGTGAGGCCAACTGCTCCCCAGGAGCCCATCCTTCCACCCACCGAGACAAGCCTCATCCCAGGGACCANAATGTCCTTCTTGGAGTGAGGGGCCCAAAACTGAACGCAGCCCTCGAGGGGGGGCCTCACCAGTTGCTGGAGTTGAGCCGCCGGGGACCGTGTCAGCCATCCTAACTTGGAGGCCAGGGATGCCCAGGCAGCTTAAGGTCCTCCAAGGCAGGTGTTCCTGGAGAAGCCCCAGTGAGGGTCCAGACGGGCAGGTCTCCCACTCAAATGCTTGCCAAGCGGTGTCAGCTTTTCCTTGGCACGTGTTCTGGGTGTTTGCGCTCATGCAGCTGATTATCTCCTCGTTTCCTCTCCTGCCTGATGTTTCCTGCCTCGCTTACTCCCTTTGGCTGGCTTTGCCCTTTGTGTCGGGCTTATCTCCTGGCTCTGGGCAGTGTCAGACCCCGGTGTCCGCCCTGCCCGCCGCGGTGGCAGCAGGCAGCCCCGAGCACCGTGCCCTGTGTGCTTTCACCGGGCTGCAGCACGCTGTCCCCGGAGACACTTGAGATGCCAGCTCTCCTGGCCGTCTAGCAGCTCCTTGGGTGCACGGGCAAGCTGGGATGGAGCAAGGATGATTTAGGATCCATCTGGTTTTAGCAGCTGGGGGCTGCTGGGTCCAGCGGTAGGGAAATCTGGGCAACCCCTCAGGAACTCTTCACGCAGGGGCTGCACAGGGGCACGGGAACACGTCTGGGGACTCCCAGGGATCAGGTGGGGAAGTTGTCACCCAGAGCCGCTCAGGCTGCCTCCACCAGCCCCCACGGAGCCGTAGTAGCATCTGCGGGCAAACATACCTCTGCTCCGGGGAGCCCGGCCGCTCTCCAGGCTCTCGGGATTGACTTCAGTGGTGGGAAGTCTGGATGCAGCCCTGAGCCATGTGCTCTGCGCAATCCTGCTTTAGCAGGGGAGTTGGACTGGATGAGCTCTAGAGGTCCCTTCCAACTCTGAAATTCCATAAAAGGCACATCTTTTCCAGCGTCTTTCCCCAGCTGCCTTCTTTCAGACCAGTGAACGCTGGTGAGGACTTATTGCACCAGGAGCTGGGGTCGGGCAGGTCCGTGGGGCAGGACAGGAGTGGGGAGGACATGGGGAGTCCTGGCAGGACTTGCCAGGACCAGGGCAAGACCCATTTTGAGAGGAGACCTCCCATCCCCCCCGCAGTGGGGCAAACAGCGGCAGGCAGAGCCCCCGAGGAAGGCAGAGCCCTGCTCCAGGGGAAGAGAGCCAAAAGAAGAGACCGGGAACGGAAAAGGGCTGCTCCTGTGACACAGATGCGGAGGTGGAGCAGCAGGCAGGTCACAAACAGCCGGCACACGAGGAAGCGCTGGGACACCAGCCGGCGTGGCCAGGGCGGCCGGGCGCAGCAGCTCCCGGTGCAGCAGATCTTGGCTGGCCAGGGAAAGACCTGGAGCAGAACTGCAGGGACCTCAGCCGGGACCTGGAGACCCCCTCGGCAGGAGCCTTCTTCCAGCCAAAACAGCTCTTCGTTCTGCCGAGGTGCGGGCACTCTCCATGGCGTGGGGGTTCGCGGTGGTGACGACGGTGGGGACATCTCCGTGCCGGGTGGCACTGCCATCCTGTGGCTCGAAGCCCCGGGGTGACCATTCCCAGGGCCACCAGGGGTGAGATAGGCTGATCCTGGGAAGGCTGAGTGGCGTGAGGACCCGCAGCTCTTTTGGGGGTGCAATGCCGGGAGGGTGCTGGGGGCCCGGGGCTGCCGTCAAGGCACTGCGACCCAGCCTGGGCGCATGAGAAACGCGGCGCGGGAGGAAGCACATCCCGCTCGCTGCAGCACAAGGGCTGCCAAGGAAGCGGAGTGGGGCCAGCAGATAACGTGCCGAGGCTTCCTCCGGCACACCGCAGCTGTGGGGCCAGGCTTGCTCCATCGCTATCTGGCCCTGCAGAGCCCTGGGCATCCCTTCTTCCTCCGCTGTATTACTGTTAGTGGGGAGGAAGCAGCTCACCAAGTCCCACCTCAAGCTTTTAACCCGCTGCTTCCCGGCCTGCCGCTCTCTGCTCCCGTCCGCCAGAGCCGGGAAGGCTCCATGGCTGCCCTGGGAGGATGGTTTGGTACTGGGAGCTTCCCGCAGGTTTTACCGCCTTGGGGACCAGCAGCACCCCCCAGCAGGTCTCCCCCGAGCCACGTTGTCTCCCACAGCCACCCCCGCAGAGGGCAGACACTGGCATTGTCGTCTCTCAGTGTGGAGAGAAGGTCCTGAAGGATTCAGGTGCCGATGATTCCCTCCTTGCTCTCTCTTCCCCCTTTTAGCTGGTCAGATCCCACCCGGTGCTTCCTCTGGAAGTATCTTCCCCGGATCTGCTGGGGAGGCCGCGCCATGGAGGTGTCAGCTTTACCAGCTTTGCGTAGGTTTAACCCAAATACCTAAGTAACAATTTGGAGGAAATCCATCTTGGGGAAGAAAATTGCAGCACTTCACCAGCTTCGTTTGATGAGCCAGGGTTTAATTGAACCCCAGGGTCTCCGGAGGTGCTACCTGCCGCTCCTCGGGTAAGCGGAAATCAGACCAACATCTCCGCAACCTTCTCTAGATCATCTTTTCGTGCAACTGAGCTCGGACAAATTGTCCCCCTCCTTCTTCTCCGGCAGGGAGGGGACCTTAATGTCCTGTCAGCACAGGCTGGGGCCGTGTCCTCCCTGGTGGTGACCACCACGGGACACCTTTCCTGAGCGTCAGTGTCCATGCAGGAGCGGAGGTAGGTGACGCAGCCGCTGAGCCTGCCGGGGGGATGCGGAGATGCTCTGCGCTGTCCTGCAAATACGCCGCACTTGTTGATGTGCCCATCGCATGCTCCCAGCAGAAACCAGCCCTTCTCCTGGGCCAGCCTGCCCCCCGCCCTGGGACCCTGGCACAGCCACGCAGGTGGAGCTTCCAAAAAACCCTGATGCCGCCTGTTGGCACAAGCTGTGCTGTCACCTGCAGCCAGCACGGGAGTGTGCACCCACGGGTTGCAGCGAGGTGCTCGCCCTCCCTCCCACCCCGGGGCTTCTGCCCCTGCCTTCGCCCTCAAAAGGGTGCCAGAGCGGGTCCTACTCCCGCTTTGAAGGGTCCTGCCGGGGGTTTGGTGCGGCTCAGCCTCTCCCTGCCTGCCCCCCGCCACTGGCTGGGCTTGAATTTCCAGCCGTTGCAGGACGAGTTCCCGGGAGGCTGCACCCGGAGCTGTCACCGTGCCGAGCCACTGGCGTGCCTGTCCATTGCCGTGAGCGTGCGTGGGGGGCTGCGGGGATGGCGGATGGGGTTAAGCTGCCCAGGGCATGCCATGAGCTTGGGGGGAGCCGTCCTGCCGTGTGCAGGCTCAGCCCCGGAGCAGGATGGGGCTCACCGGAGGGGTTTGTCCCCCCTGCGCAACCCCCGCTGTATCCCTCGGTCCCCAGCACGTCGCCACTCAAATGAATCTGTGCAAAGGCAGCGAGTGGCGCGGGGACTGCAGGGATGTCCCTGGAGAGCAGCAGGTTCCCATCCCACCCTCTCCAGCCACATGGTTTGTGTCCCAGCCTTTGCTGGGGACACAGAGTGACATGGCCAGGATGTCCCAGCCCTGCTTCCTTGGAGCATCCTTCCCCCTCCTTGGCTCCAGGGAGAGGACTGAGCCCCAGTGATGGCAAGAACAAGGATCCCAGCTCATTTCGATGAGCTCTCTCCCCAGTGTCCCTCTCCGCGGAGCCAGGGAAGTGACGCTGGGGAGGAACTTGGCTCCTCTTGTTTGTTATTACAGGATAAAGTTACCCTTTAAAGCAGAGCCAGTGCTGTCAGGGCTGCATACCATCCGGGAACATCGCTCCTTCCCAGCGGCTCCGACACGCTTCTTGTTATTGTGCTCGTGCGGAGCCAGCCCGCTGCCAGCTCTGGGCACAGCGAGGGGGACGCAGGGGGGGGGATCCGAAAAGGAGCCTCGAGGCTCTTTTCCCACCCAAATCCAGGGGACTCCCCCTCTCCTGTGAGCTGGCACCCCAGGAGACACCCCAGCACCCCAAAACTTTGCAGGCGTGGGGGTTCCTCAGCAGCGCCCTGGCCATCCACCCCATGCTAGACCCTCTGGAGAGGACTCGAAGGGGGGCTTGCTTAGGGCTTGACCCCCCCACTCTGAGCCATGACGTGCCTGTGGGGTGGAGAGGAAGGAAGCCGGCCCGGTGGAGCAGAGCCAAGGAGAGCTTCCTGGCAGCGAGCTCCAGCCTCCAGCGCTTTCCGTACGGCTGCAGATGGCTCCGAGTGGGATGGAAAGCCGCTGTGAGCCCTTTCCAGCCATTCCCCAGCCTTGCGCCCGTCGGGAGGCAAACACCAACTGGGTGACGCAGCGCCGGGGCCCCGACACTGCCGGGTGTCCGAGGGGAGCCTGACTCATCCCCGGCAGGAGAATATGAGCCTCGCGCATGTAAACAGAGCTGGCCCCGGCACGCCAGGGCATGTGACAGAGACAGGAGAGACCGGCTGGAGCCACAGCCCGGGGCTGGTGGCATTGACACATGTGCTAGAGGCATGTGAGAGGGGGCTTGGCCGGCGGAGAGCCAGGATCGGCCCGCTCCCGCCCCGTCCTAATGCTCAGGGGAGCATCATTTGGATGGGGAGGACATGGCAGGATCTGTGCTATCAGCATGAAGCCCCCCTCTGCTACCCCTGCCCCACTGGTGGCTTTTAGCAACCAGTTTTACCCCTGTTCTGCCCGTTTGGCTGGCACCGCTTTCCTCCGGGGACACCCTTCCCAGCGGGGACCACTTTGGACCAGCCATGCGGGACAGGCAGAAGAGATGCAGGATGCGGGGCAAAGCTCCTGAGATGCCATCTGGAGGTGCCAGCTTCAGGAGCAGAGTGCAGCTCGTGGTGTCAGGAGGTCTCCCGGCATCTTCTCTTCCACAGGGCTTGAACGAGGATGGAAGTGCCAGCATCGGGAGCAGGGAGGCTCACTGGGTTCTGCTCCCAGAAGCAGGGGTCGCTTGGAAACCTCTCGGTTGTCCAACATGTTCTCCAGCACGTAATTTCCCCTTGCATTTGTATGTGCCTCACATGTGGATCTGCTCTGGGACAGGAGATGATGACAGCCACTTCCTAGCCTTGCTTACCCCGCGCAGCCGGTTTCATTTCCTCAATCCCCATCCCCGCATTTTCTTTGTTATTTTCTCTGGGGGGAGGGATCGGTTGCTGGAGGCTGGTGCTTGCTGCAGGGAGCGCTTTCGCACTCTGGGACCCCCGCGGGGGTGTCCCCGCAGGGACCCCCTCTCTGGTTTTGGGTGCGGTGGGTGCTGCTCACCAGGGGATGGGGACCCCCCCTCGGCGGCGCCTGTGGAGCGGATCAGGGTACGCGTGGGGTCCCCTGCACTGCTCGGCGAGGACCGTCTTTGCATGCATTTGGGAACAGCCCTGCCGAATTTGCAAATTCAGCCCTGCCGAAGCACCTCGTGCTCCGAATTGCTTTTTCCTCTGGCATCCCCTACGGCACCGGCGTGCCTGGCCTGGGCCAGCTTCGGGGTAAGGTATTCCTGCCGCAGCCCATGGGCTGAGCTTCCCCAGGCGTGATGCTGAATCCCCAGGGATGCCGATGCCGCACCGCGGTCCGGCCGTGCCAGCCTCTCCTCTGCGCCGAGCTGGGCTGGCCCCGGGGCTTGCCCATGACCTCAGCTTTCCTGCCCGGTGTCAGACGGTTCCCGAGGGGCTGCAGGAATCTTGTGAATCATGAATACTTTGGGAGTGATGCCGTCGGGGTGTGCGTGAGATGGTTCCTGCCCTGCCGAGGCGGGGATGGCTGGCTGATTGCAGGGGGTGATGTGATCCCAGGGGATGTTCAGCCCCCCTGGGGCTGAGCCGAGGTGGTGCCTGACACCCTCCTGGGATGGAGTTAGGAGAAAGGAGAGTTGGCTGGTGGCCGGAGAACCTGGACTAGCCCCTGGTGCCCTTCTGCAGCTCCTTGCCCTCCTTGGGCCACGCTGGGGCTGAAGCTGACGCAGTCGCAATCTGGACGTTCTGGCTTTGCTGCAGTGCCCGGGCTGGGGTCCCGCTTGGCAGCCAGGGAGTCTGGGAGAGCCGACGGGCACCCAGCACCGCCGTGGGGATGTCCTGCCTCCCTTCTCCCGGTCCCACCGGCAGGCAAAGTGCCAGGACGGGCAGCTCTGCCCCACGGAGAGGGACAGGCTGGGTCAGGGCTGTGTCCCAGACTGCAGACGCCGCATGCTGGCCCTGAGCGTGCCGGGGAAGGGCTTCCAGCAGGGCTCAGAGGACCTGCTGGCACAGCCTTTCCCCGCTGCCGGCCAATTCCCCAGTGCGGCCGTGGCCGCGGTGAGTCAGCTGGAGCGGCGGCTCCCATTGCTCACGCTGCACCGGCACCACCCCTGGCTCCTTTAGCTTTTTCCCAAGTTGTGTTCCCCAAAAATGCACACCTGGAGGGATGAGAAGCCCAGCGTCAGGATGCCGGGATGCTCAGCTCCAAGGCTGCGGCAGGGATGGCACCTCGGCTGCTCTTAGAGACGATGGCCGGGCTCCGAGTGTGCTCAGCACGCCGTGGCTGCGTCGGCACAAGGCTTAGGAGGTTTGAAGGTCTGGCCTGCTCTTACTGCCTTGCTCCGACGCTGAGCAGGAATGCTGAGCACGCAGCAGCTCCGGGGCAGCTGTGGAGGGGAGGCAGGCCTGGAGCCAAGAGCTGGCCTCCTGCCCTCCGGAGAGAGGGGAGAGGAAGAGGTGGCTCCAGGCCCAGCCTGCAGCAAAAAGAGCGATTTGGGCAGAGGGTCCGCCAAGGGCTGAGACCCTCCTCTGCACGGCGGCAGGCAGAGGCAGGCAGCTGGCACAGCTGAAGCCGGAATGTGCTTAGGGTGGTCCTGGGTCACCAAGCTCCGGCACGGTGCGATGCTGTGCTGGCAGGCGCTGGGTGATGCCTGCGGGTGCTCAGACAGGGCGCTGTGATGCTCAGGGACTCCTGCCTGCACCAGCACCCAGCTTCCCAGCGCAGCCAGGGGCTGCCGGGAAGCCTCCTCTGGTGGCCTGGCTCCAGGAGTATCCTTATCCACGCTGGGAAGGTTAACCCCTGCCTGCCGGTGGGCATCATCCCTCTTTAAAAACCAGGAGGGGGTGTCTGGGGAGCAGGCAGGCCGGGGGGTGCTGTGGGGACTGGGATGCTGAGCCTGCCCTTGCTTTTGTTTGCAAAGCTGGTCTGTGCCGAGCGAGCTGCCGGTGACCTGGAATAGCCGGCGCAGTGTGCCAGGCCCAGCCTTGGCAGAGGGAATGTTTAGCTCCACATCCCCGCTCCGGCAGGACAGGCATGCGGCTGAGGGCAGGAGAGCGGCAGGGAGCCCTCTTGGCTTCCGCCTCGCTGCAGTCCGCTCTCCCGATGGCTGCAGGGGGATACGGCTGCTCCCCATCCCGCTGGCGGCTGGGAACGGTGTTTTACCTTGCAGTGGGGGGGGTATAGGTAAGGGAAACGTGGTGGTGTGGGTCAGTCCGCCTCCAGGCACCCCGAATCTTTACCGAGAGAGTGGTCAAGCCCTGGAACAGGCTTCCTGGAGAGACGGTCGATGTCCCAAGCCTGGCAGTGTTTAAGAGGCGTGTGGACAATGCCCGTAATAACAGGCTTTAACTTTTGGTCGGCTTTAACTTTTGGTCAGCCCTGAAGTGATCAGGCAGTTGGACTAGATGATTGTTGTAGGTCCCTTCCAACTGAAAATATCCCATTC
>VXBO01001728.1:31011-41685 GCA_013400135.1 Rhinoptilus africanus | reverse complement strand
GGGCGGGGGGGGGAGGGCTGGGGTATGGGCTTGGGTTCGGGCAGCGGGGACGCAGCTGTGCAAACAAGGATGCAGCGCCTGCGCTGGAGGGAGCCGTGCCAAGGGGCTGCCTTCGCAGGCTCCCGAGGTCGCCCCCGCCGTGCGCCCAAGGGTGCCGGGGTGGGAGGGGGGGGGTGGCAGGACCCCCTGCTTGCCACAGACACCGTGAGCAGGATGGATCGGCCTGCGGCCATGGTGCTGTGGGGGACGCCGGTACCCCGCTGTGCCCAGGGAGGCGGCCGCAGTGCCATCGGTGCGGGGACCACAGCCCAGCCCTGCCAGCCCCTCCTGGGGAAGCCCCCCCAGGGGGCTGTGGGTGCTGTTGGCTGGTGGGTGCCGCTCCCTGGGGTGCCGGGTCGGCCACCACTGGGTATCGCCGGCCTCCAGTAAGTGACATTACTGGAGATGGTGGTCAGAGCACCCCCAGCTGCCAGGGCTGTGCGCTGGGGGGGCTTTGGGGGGAGGCAGTTTGGGGCGTCTCCGACCAGGGCAGTGTTGATAAACCCGCCGGAGCGACCTGAGGCTGGTGTCTGAGTGTCGGAAACAGAAACCAGCTGGGACCAACCCAGCCGGTCGGACTGCCCCCTCCACCGCTCCGACCAGCATTCTTGGGATCCCAATCATCTCCAGAGCACCGGGCGTCGAGCGAGGAGCGAGCCAGTGGCCGGGCTGGAGAGCCCCGGGGTGGGCTCCGGCACCCCCCGGCTGCGCCACCCGCCCAGCTGCTCACATCTGGCTCTCTGCCCTCTCGACTGCTGCCCGCGGGCAGTGCTGGCTGGGGACGGATGGACGGACAGACGGATTGACTCCCAGGATTGCGTTTGTTACACCGGGAGAGCTGCTGGCAGTCTGCGGCGCAGGCACGGCAAGGTGAAAAGCTTGGTCGGGAGGTTGCTTCATTAGCACCGAAGCTCTAATTGAGGGCAGGGGGCGGTGGGGCTGGCAGGGACTGGACCGTTGGGGCAGGACCCCTGTGGCTCCTTCTTTGGAGAGGGAGGGATGTGCTTTGGGCTCAGCCTGTGGCAGGGACACGAGTGTGCCGGTGCTGTGCCCGGTGCTGGCCTCCCGGTGAGCCTGGCGCGGGGCTCAGCACCCAGGGTGAGATGCTGTGGCTGGTGGCCCCTTTCAAGCGTGCCCCGGGCTCTGCTTCGTTGCCGTACCAGGTACCTCTTATCTCGGTAATGTCAGGAATGCACCGCGCCGGGCTTTTTTCCTCCGCTGTGAGCCAAGCGTGCCAGGAGGGGAGACCCCACACCCTGCCCGCCCTACCTCATGCAGGCAGCGCTGCCCTCCGGCACCCGGCTGGCTGCCCGCCTCTGCCGGGCTCCAGCATCCTTGGGGCTTCCCGGGGCGCCAGCTCCACAAACCAGGGTATGGTGTCCCCCTCCTCAAAGTGGGTTTGGGGTCCTGGCAGAGGAGCTGGGCTGCAGGGTGCCGGGATGGGGACGCAGGGTGCCACGGCAGACAGGCTGGCGCTGGCAGGAGCTGGCAGTGCCCGAGGCCAGGCACCGGGCTGGTTGGCAGCAAGTGCTGGGGCTGCGCTGTCGCTGCGACTCGGGTCTGCACCCATCCTGACGGCAGTCTGGCCTCGTGGTGCGGTGCATCCCAGGGGGTGTTTGGGGGGAGAGCCGGGTCCCGGGGCTGGAGTCCAGGGATGTGATGCTGCCAGCGGCCACCGCTCACGGCACTGCTCCCTGTGCCAGTGCAGGAGCCTCGGGTGGCTGCTGGAGCCTGTGAGGGGTCTGGATGAGCGGCTGGGGATTGCTCTGAATCTCCTGAGGGGGTTGTGCCAGGGCTTTGGTCTCCCACAGCACCTCCAGCATCCTTCTCCCCGTGATGCGACCAGCATCCTTCTCCCCCACAGCACCCTCAGCATCCTTCTCCCCCACAGCATTCCTTCTCCCCGTGATGCCTTCAGCATCCTTCTCCCCCTGCGATGCCCTCTGCATCCTTCTCCCCAGCGCAGGCCCCTGCCTGGGCGACCCTCCTTAGAACCCCCCTCCATGCTTCCAGATGGCAACATGGGCTGGAGAAGGAAGGGTTGGCAGGACCGTGCTCGCCCCATAGGAGCTGTGACCTGCCCCACATGTGGAGATCCCCATCACAGGGGTGCTGGGTGCTTTCCCTATAGATGAGCCATTGTAACGCCCAGCTGGGGTGGCAAGCGCCGGCGTCGTGGGCCTTGCTCGCTCAGTGGGGAGCAGATTAAACAGCCCTGCAGAGGGTAATCTGCCCAGGCCTTGCAGGTCAGCCGGGCTGCTAGGGATTACAGCTCCTCCTAATGAGCTTAATTGGGACGGTGTTGTCCTGGAAACTGGAGGGACTGGCAGAGAGATAACACCGAGGCGGTAGTGGCTCTGTGATCCTGGGCTGGGACGCCAGTGCCCAGAGGGGACCAGATGGACCTGCTGCGTCCTGTCTCCCTGGGGATGGAGGTTATCGGCGGTGGCTGGCTCTGATTCCAAACGGCTCCGGCTCATCCCAAGCGCTGCGAATGCCCGGCCCCAGCCTGGTGTGCGGGGCGGTGATGGCATGGCTGCGGGGCGGCGGGGAGCACAGCGCCGGGGGGATGCCGTCCGATGGCCCAGCAGGTGCGTGCCATGCCGGGGTGGTTCGAGCTGGGATCATCAGCTGGGAAGGAGTGGGAATGGTGTCGATGCAGGGGGAGCCCCAGCAGCGTCTGTGTCCCTATGCCATCCCTGGTGCTGCTGGGGCCGCGGACTCGCTGCCGGCTGTGCTGGGGCAGGAGGAAAGGCAGAGTAAGCACCTTAGGGCGTGAGGAGGTGGCTCTGGCTGGGGTCAGCTTGGCCCCATCTGCCAGCCGGAGAATCTGTGCATCCCTGGGGCCCTGCCTGGCCTTCCCAGGCAGGGTCCGTGACCGCCGGGCGCTGTGTGGGCTCATCCCTGGCAGCTCCTGGCTCCCCAGCCCACAGGTCAGCTCTGGGGGCTGGCGGGGACAGAGGGACCGAGTTGGCGCCGGTGATGGTGAGGGTGAAGCGGAGCATCCAGCAGGCTCTGCCCTGATCCTGCGGCTGTCCTGCGGGCTGGGTTCCCCCGTGTGTCCTGCTGGCATTGCTGGGGGTGGCAAGGCCAGGAGGAGCCCCTGCTTTGTCCCTTGGTCTCCCCTCTTGCCGAGCCCCTGGCCAGCAATGCTCCCTGTGACATGAGGTGGCCCCAGGACTCAGAAATGTGCTCTGTCCTGGCTGGCATCGACTGCACCAGCCACCGGGGGGACAGGCAGGTACCGGCAGTGGGTTCGGGGCTCCTGGCACTGTCTCTGGCATTGCCAGGATCAGAGGGCATGGCTGTGGTGGCCATGGGGCTGGACACGTGCTGCCCGTGCGGACTTTCCAGGGTCCAGCAGGGAATGGCTCGGCCTTTCCTTCCCCGACGCAGAGCTCCTGGCAAAGCCGGGGACTTTCCAAAGCACTTTGTTGTCCACGGGTTTCCCTCCTGGTTGCCGGAGCAAGCGGAAGCGAGCGCGGAGACAACAAAGGGCTGGGCGGCTGGCTCCGGCTCTGCACCCTTCCTGCCCCTGTAGCGGTGTGGCATGGGTGGCAGCGGGATGTGGGACAAGACGGTTCGGGAGGAGGTGGCTGGGCTGGGGCACAGCGGGGGGTTTGCCATGATCGTGTCCGGGAAGGGCCACGGTAGGGATTGGGCATCAGCTCCTTCCTTTGGCTCCTGGGGGATCAAGCTGGGACGCGTCCGTCTGTCTGTCCCCGCTGAGTGGTCACGGTGTCCAGAGCTCTGCGTCACCCAGGGCAGGGCACCAACACCATTGCTGGGGACAGCATGGGACCTGTGTCCCCGGTGCCACCGGGAGCATCCTTGGGCTGAGCGGGAGGGCAGGCTCTCAGCCCTGGCCTGTGGGTGCCATTCCCATCTGGGATTCGGTGGCAGCCCTGCCTGTGTGTGTTTTCCCACCCTGCTGCTGGTGACCCCGCTCTCTCATGTCCCCCAGGGAGGCCCTCCAGGTCACACTCAACGATGTCACTGTCTGTGCGCCCGCAGCGCCGAGTCCTCGTCACCAAGATCAATAGAAGCCAGTCCTTCGCCGGAGTGAACTCAACGGCCGACCGGCCTTTCAGGTAGGAGATGGGTGCTCATGCTGCCGGCCAGGAGGGACAGGGACAGGGACAGGCTTGGGCGTGGTGGCGGGACCTGCTGTGCATCCCGAGGCACTTTCCCAACCCGCTGTCCTGGCATCTCCCTCAGGGACCTTTGTGGTACCCAGGGGATGTCAGAGGGGAGGCTGCAGGGAGCATCGAGACGGGAGACGTCGCCCCAACCCTCCGCTGAGCCGTGTCCCAGGCTGGGTGAGGACCCTGCAACCCCGTGGCTGCTGCCACCAGAGCATGGAGGGGGCAGGTGTAGCTCACCCTCATTCTTCAGCCAGCTTTTAAGTGCTTCCCTGTGACCATCTCATCATGGTTAATGGGTGCGGTGAAGGAGCTGAGGTGGCTTTGAAGCATTGTGTCTCGATGGCCTTGACATCCTGCGGCGGCTGGTTTCAGGGTTTGAGGGTTGCCGTGAATCAGGGTTTCCTCCGGGTCATTTCAAACCTGTGGCTGAAAGGTTTTATCGGTTGCCCATCCGCTGTGTTGCGAGGAGCAGCCAGCCGTTCCCTACTCATCCTCTCTGGCCGCTGGCGATGTTATGGTCCCATCATACCCTTCCTCCTCTCTGCTGAACCTCACCTCGGTGAGAGCCCCCCCACGTGCTGCTCGTCCCCGCCACCCTCCTCCGCACCATCCCTAGCTCCTGGCTACCCTCTCGCAGGTGGTTCTCGGGACATGGGCACGCCATGGCTTTGGGCTGCAGGACTTATAATGCTCTTAATCCCTTTTCCTAGCACCCAGCCAGGCTCCTGACCTCCCAGTGCATCCACTGGTGCCAGGGCTGGGGAGAGCAGTGCCAAGCTGCCTTGGCGGGCTACGGGCACCTTCACTGGGTGGGCACAAGCCCAGGTAGAGCCTCCCCGTGGCTGGGAGCAGACCTCCAGCCCTCCCTGGCTCTTGTGCCCTGGTCCTGTCCAGCCTCTGGGCCAAGCGACATGCTCCAGGCCACCAGCACGTCACTGGATCTAGGGCTGCCAGAGGAGCTCATCTGGGGACAGGGAAGAGGGAAGACTTTTGGATGCCTGCAGCCAAGTGGCTGGTGGAGAGATGCTTGTGGGAGATGCCTCCAAGGGCCCTGGAGGATGGGAAATGAGGACAGATGGTGGAAATCAAGCGCTTACCCATCTCTCTGGCTTGGGAGGAGGCCAAGACATTAATTTTCCCCCAGCAATGATTCGGGGAAGTCTTTTGGCCACTCCTGCAAAGAGCGGCACAGGATGGGAGGTCCGTCCCGGGGCTGGGAACCGAGGAGCCCGTGGTGTCTCCTGGGCACCAGTGGCGCGACGATGCGTTGGAAGGAGGAAGGGAAGAGCCGGTCTGAGCGGGGCGTTGCTCGCTGGGCTGGGAAGCCACTCCGTTGCACAAGGCAGGAAGGGTGGTGTTCAGGTCCCGGGTGCTGGGTCGGCATCCCTTCGGGTCGGCTGGGGGAGGTCCCCAAGGCGGCGGTGGGGCAGGTGGAGACAACAGGCAACCGGCAGCTCCATACAGCAGGTTTGGTGACATCTGGAGAGGCATAGCATCAGTGAGGATGTCCCTGCCCCGTGTCGCTGCACTGCGGGATGGGGTGCTTCTCCCTAGGATGCTCCCGTGCTTGGATCCTTGCCTGTGCCTGGGACCACACGGTGGCAGGAGAGCAAGCTGTTGGTGGCATGTGTCGCCCTGCCACAGTGCCCAGACCACAGGGAGCATCTCCATGCTCCTGGCAACCTGGGGTGCTGGGGATGGAGCGGAGTGTGGCCCCTTTGGAGGGTGGCCAGGGCTGGAGATGTCCCCACGGGCACTCCAGGAACACAGCTTGGCTGCAACTGGTGCCAGCTCTGTTTGTCTTTGCTCCCCACGACCAGCACCTGGGACCCCGAGACCTCTGCAGAGGCTACCTCAGCATCTCGGATCCTGCTGGGATGGGGTTACCTCCTTGCTTTTCACCACCAGCTTTGGGGGTCTCTCCTTGTCCTTCCCATGGCTTTGGGGCAGCCAAATGCATCGAGGGGGCTGCAGACACCCGGGGCAGGCGGCACTGCCCAGCCTTACGTCCCCACCTCGCCCGGCCCCGCTGGCTGGTTAGACTGGCTGCTGGGGAGTCGTGGGAGAGGCAGACAGGTCCGGGCGGACCTGGCCTCCATCCCAGACCTCCTTCTTGTCTCCAGACAGGGTGTGCGGCAGGCTGGGGTGCCCAGGCTGATCCCGGTGCTGCGTGCTGACCCCGGCCGCCCTGGGTTTGCCTTCCTCTCTCCCCAGGAACCTCTCGCCCTTCACCCCCACCGTCTCCCGCAAGACTGGCTCCAGGGTCAGTAGGATGTTCTCAATGTCCCACAAATCCCCACCACCCAAGGTGCCTCAGCCCAACCGCCTGGACGAGGTGTACGAAGCTCTCAAGAAGGGCCTGACGTAAGTGCAGGGGCTCCCCATGGCTGGGTGGTTGGAGGCGGGGAGCCCCTGAGGGGCACAGGGACAGCTTGCCACGTGGGTTGGGGTTGGCAGCTCTCCCCTCTCATCAGGCAGGGCCATGCCAGGTCTCCTGGACACAGTGCCTCAGGGTCCCGGAGCTGCGTGGGGTCCCACATCCCACCACGTCCCATGTAGAGGCACAAGTGGGCTCCCTTGCCTGGGTGCTGGAGCGGGGATGCGGGGCCAGTTGTACTGGGTTGGTGTGGGCCATGGGCAAGGTGTCCCAGCCTGACCCATGTGGTGTGGTTGCCCCCAGAGCCTACCTGGAGGTTCACCAGCTGGAACTGGAGAAGCTCAGCACCCAGATCCGTGAGTCCAAGAGGAATTCACGCTTGGTGAGTGTTGCTGGGAAGAACCTTCCTCATACCCTTGCTTTGGGGCAGATGGGCAGGGTTGTGGGCATGGCTGGGGCAGCTCGTGGTCCCCCTGTGCCCCGGGACAGACCTGCTTCCGTGGGGCCAGTCCAGGCTCTGGTGCTGGGCTACACGGGGCTCCTGTCCTACTGTCATGCGCTCCCCAGCCCCGTCTGGGTGCTGCATGTCCCCGCTGAGGTGCTATGGGTGGTGGGTGTGCGATGTGCTGGGTCTCCTTGAGTGGGCAGAGCTGCCTTTGTGCTGCGTCTTATCCCTCTCCTCTCTCCTCCAGGGCTTCCTCTACGATCTGGATAAGGTAAGCGGGAGCCGTGCCTTGTCCTCCTCGTTGCCCCCAGCCTTGTGCCAGGGATGTGCTACTGCCAGCCCCTTCTCCGCTTGCCTGCCCCCCGTCCCCTGCGCGGCAGAGTGCCTGGGGGTGGGACGGGGGCAGGCTGGGTCTGGGCAGGGGATGAAGCAGAGACAGACAGGGGTTTGTAGCCCGCTTCTCGCAAACAGAAGCTGTGGTTGGGGAGTGCTGAGCCAAGAGCACCCCAGAGCTTTGCATGTCTCCTGGGAGATCCTCCGGAGGAGGGGAGGCTGGAGGATGCTGCAGCACATGGGTGCAAGCGCAGCCTCTGCTCCGGTCACCACCAGCTGCCACCTCGCACCTCTCAGGCTGAGCTGGTGATCACGATCCGTCCCGGCCGCAGCCTTGGCACGCAGCAGGGCGCATCCTGCCCTGCAGCTCCTCTCCGGAGGGCTTGGGCTGCCTCTCACGCCCTCTCCTCTGCTTTTCCAGCAAGTGAAGTCGATCGAGCGCTTCCTGCGTCGCCTGGAGTTTCATGCTAGCAAGGTGAGAGCTGGGGAGCGGGGTCACCTTGGGGCTCCCTGGGTGCAGCGCTGGGATCGCCGTGCCGTCCCCTGCCCTGTCCCTCACCATAGCCCGGGCCTGTCCTTCCAGATAGATGAGCTCTACGAGGCTTATTGCATCCAGCGGCGGCTCCGCGATGGAGCCCACAACATGGTCAAGGCTTACAGCACGGGCTCGCCGGGCAGCCGGGAGGCACGCGAGAGCCTGGCCGAGGCCAGCAAGGGCTACAAGGAGTACACAGAGGTGAGGCAGCCGGCCGGAGTGGGCTGGCAGGGTGCTGGGTCCCATGGGTGGCTGCTGATGGGTGCCGTCCGTCCGTCTGTCCCCAGAACATGTGCCTGTTGGAGAACGAGCTGGAGAGCCAGCTGGGCGAGTTCCACATCCGGATGAAAGGTAACGCGTCCCGCTCCCTCCCTGCGCGCCTGCCTGCCTGCCTGCCTGCTGCCTGCTGACGCCCCTCTGCCTTCTCTTGCAGGACTGGCAGGCTTTGCCCGGCTCTGTGCTGGTGACCAGTACGAGGTTGGTGGGACTCTCTGGGATGGGATCTGCTCTTCTCCTCTGGTTCTTGGGGTGCCTGTGGGGGGTGTAGGTGGGGCGCTGGCGTGGAAGCATGTTGCAGGGTGGTGGTGGGTGGCATGGCTCCCTGGCCATGCCCGGGGATGCGCAGGGAGCACCCACCACCCCAGGGCTGTGTCTGCCCCATACCCACACCTCTGCGTCCCCAGATCTTCATGAAGTACGGACGTCAGCGGTGGAAGCTGCGGGGGCGCATTGAGGTGAACAGCAAGCAGGTGTGGGACAGCGAGGAAATGGTTTTCTTGCCTCTGGTCACCGAGTTCCTCTCCATCAAGGTAAGGGGCAGGGACTGTGTGGGGTCAGCTGCCAGCCTGCATTCCGGCAGGGCTTCCCTGCAGGACCTCACCTAAACCTCACCCTCTCTGGGGTGGGAGGAGGCCGTCTGGTGGTGGTGGCATCCTGGCACACAGCATGGATGCGCACAGCATCCGTGAAGTCCATGGCCTCACTTTATCCTCTCCTTCCCCAGGTGACGGAGCTAAAGAGCCTGGCCAACCATGTTGTGGTGGGCAACGTCTCCTGCGAGACCAAGGACCTCTTTGCGGCACTGCCCCAGGTAGTGGCTGTGGATATCAACGACTTGGGCACCCTCAAACTCAGCCTGGAGGTGACCTGGAAGTGAGTACCTCAGCAGGCGTTTCTGGCAGCGCACGGCAGGGCTGGGGACAGCTGGCATAAGGTGGCCTGCCCTGGGCTCCCATCCCGAAACTGGGATGCATTATGGGAAGCCAGAGCTGGACTGGATGGCATCCTGGTGTCCTGCTCGCTGCAGAGCAGGGTTGAGACCCCCACCCCGGGTCTCGCACACACCCCTCACCTCCCTGCTCTCCTCCCCAGCCCCTTCGACAAGGACGACCAGCCCTCGGCAGCCAGCACCGTCAACAAGGCCTCCACGGTGAACAAGAGGTTCTCCACCTACAACCAGAGCCCGCCCGACACGCCGTCCCTGCGGGAACAGGCTTTCTATGTAAGTGTGGCACTGGGCAGGGCTGCTCGGGCCAGGGGTTCCATGCGGGGATGTGCCCAGGCGACGTCCCAGAGGGTGGCACGGCTTGGGGACGGGGGTGGGCAGCTCTTCTCCAGCCGTACGGCCGTGGCTCCCCCCGGTACCGGCCCCTGCTCCTCCAGCGCTCACAGCTCCTCTTCTCTCTGCCCAAGAGCCCGGGGCGGGCGGCCGACAAGCATGGTTGGTCCTTGCTGGACATCTTTCGGGAGACACTCTTCGAGAAGCTGTCTCAGAGCTGCTCCTGCGGCGACGTCTCCTCGGCCGAGCTCGGGAGATGGCCGCAGCAGGGCCGCGTAAGTGCGAGGGCTGGAGCCGGCCAGTAGCTTAGCCCAGCGGTGTGGCCATCCCGCAGTAGCCGTAGCTCCTCCTCTCCTACTCACTAGCCCTCGCTGATGCCCAGGGGCCTGATCCTGCCAGGCGGGGTCTGGGGAGATGTTCCCCAAGCTGGGGGAGCCTCCGTCCGTGCGCCCTCGTGCGAGAGCTGGGCACTAGTGAGTAGAAGGCTTGTCTGTGTCCCTGCGCTGGTGGCGTTGGTGTGCTGTGCCGTGGTGTTGGCGTGGTGCCGGTGGGATGGTGCTGGCGTGATGGCGCTGGTGTGACGCTGCCAGCGTGGCCCTGGCGTACTGCTGGCGTGGTGCTGGTGTCACGCTAACATGGCGTTGGCGCGGCACTGGCTCCGTGGTGGCGAACCGCTGGCAGGACGTTGGTGTGGTGGCCGGTGCTGCCCCCATGAGCTGGTGCTTTCGGTGCAGCCACGGCGGGTGGCGTCCTCGGCTCCACGGGCTGCGCTCTGCCATGGCTGCCGGGCACCCCAGGGTGCCGGGATGTGCGTGGCTGGGCCTGGGGAGCCAGACTGGCCCCCGGCATGGCGCAGGGTGCAGGGCTGGAAGGGGCGGCCGTGGTCAGCCAGGTCCTTGCCTCCTGTCCTGCTGTGCCGGTGTATTGTGGCAACTGGCGCTGGTGGTCGCGGTGGTCTCAGCGTCCTCCAGCTCCTGCCCCTGGTTGAAGGGAAGGCAGCCAGAGGAGCTGAAGGGTCTGAGCTGACACCGTTTTCCCCCCTCCCCAGAACATGCTGCGGCGCCAGGAGGAGCTGGAGAACGGCACGGCCTGGTCCATCTCCTCCGAGTCCTCGGATGACTCCTCCAGCCCCCAGCTCTCTGGCAGCGCCCGCCATGCCGCGCACAAGCCCATCGTGCAGCCCGAGGTGCAGGCCTCCGCCCCCGCCATCGAGATCTCCTTCTCCCAGCAGCCGGAGGAAGC
>VXBO01001728.1:0-16206 GCA_013400135.1 Rhinoptilus africanus | reverse complement strand
CTTCCTCGCCCCCGCGGCGTGGTCGGTAGCCAGGGCTGGCCACCCACCCGGCGACAAGTTGTGGCACTTCCACTTGGCCCGGGCCGCCCTCCCTCCTCGGCAGCCTCGGGAGTCCGAGCCCATCGCCCCTCCAAAGCCCATGGCTCCCCCCCAGAGCCCATCCCAAACTGCCCTTTTATTCCCTCCTTTGCATGGGTTCGAAGCACAAAACCCCTTTTTTTTTGTTTGTTTTTTTTGTTTTGGAGGAAATCGCACCCGCGCTGCGTCCGCACGCTTCGCGTTTTGTTCTCTACGTCAACTTTAAATTTCTTTGCTAAAACCTGCCTGGTTTGGCCCTGCCTTAGCTTTGTGAAACGCCTTTGGTACAGGGGTTTTGTCACGCTGTACGCATCCTTTTCTCTTCGGGGTAATCCTCAGGACTTGCCTGCTGGTGAGAATGAGCTCGCTTTCCTGTTTGTGACTTCCTATTTTTTTTTTTTACCCAGTCTTCCCCCCCTCCTCCTTCAATAAACGCATGGCTGTTCCTCACCTCCTGCCAGTTATTGAATCCTGGTAATAAACTCCAGAGGTGTTATTAGAAGCATCTGAAACACTCTTTACCGCTTCCAGTATATGTGGGGTTTTGTTTCAGTGGAGGAAGCGTGTAAATATTTTCTCAAGTTCTTCAGTTTATTGTGCTTGTGCAGAGCCTGTTGAATTTGCAGGAGTCTGTTGGGTGTAAGAAATAGCTCTGTGTTGTATTCAAGCTGTAGTTCTTACTTAACCATACCTAGCATTTTACGTTAGTATGGAAGACGTCATTAGGACTGAAGGAAGGAGAAATTTGAGCATGCCAGCAAAGCGATGCTTTCTTTTTTCTTTAGGCTGATAGATTTTCTTACTTCCATTTCGCTTTGCTTCCTGGGTGTATAGGGTTAGCTCAATCTTAATGTCCTCTATACATACAGTATGCATGAGGAAGGTTATTAAGATGCACAGAGTGGCTCCATTAGCACTCTTGAATCTTGGTGGATATTTCTGAGGAGTAATGTCGGAGCAAAAGGTGCACAAATTGAGTTCCTTTAGCCTCAAGTGGCCTTACAGCTGAAATAACACAGCGAGTCTCGTCCAATTCGGACACAGCTTGGGGAGCTGTCACTACGGCGTTAAGTTTGCTGTGAACTCGTGCCTCCAGCATAACAGGGAAAGAGCTATTTCAAGAGCTGCTTTTCGTATTAGCAGGCTGTATCTTGAATATGAACCGTAGTTAATTTATGTGTATCGTTACCAGCTCTTGCGGCTGCAGGTTGATACCTGCCTGGTGCGCTGCCATGGCCTTGAAAGTGCCAGCAGCAGACCCGCCGTTATTCTTGTGTTTATTCAGCATTTACCTGAAAAAAAAATCTAATTATATGTGATTACTTGCTTAGGAATTTCTGTATAGAGCTTACTCCGGAACTTAATTTTTTTACTTCCCCTTAGTACTTCACGTCCAAGAACTCCCTGCTTTTCTAATGAAGATTTTTGGAAGTTGGGTATTGGTCATTATTAGGCTTATCTGCTCTCTGAGAAGAGCCAACCCGTTCCTTGCACTTATCCCTCGTACTTTGGCAGATTCTTTATCGCTTGTGAACAGCAAGCAGTGTTGAGCTCTGACCTCTGGATAGCTCTTCCTGCTCTGTCTGAATGCTTTTTTGTATGTTAGCTATTTAAGATATATTACATATATTGATTATATTTGCATAAAAACTCCTGGATTCACCCATCCTGGCACGTCTTACTTCTCTTACTTCATCTTTACCAGAGGGGGAATGCTTGAGGGAGTAGTAGAGCATTAGGATCACAAATATTGCTTCTTCCTGTGCTTATACGTGCTCAAGAAATATGTGTAGTAAAGAACAGCCGCAGTGGGTACCTGCACACGTGAAGGCGCACACTGGCTGAGCTGCTGGTCTTCAGCTTCCACAGCGGAGCTGAAGGAAACCAAAGCTTTGATTTGGTGGTTGTTTTGTTTGTGTTAACTTACTGAACTGTACTGATTTGTTTGCTTAACTTTAAACCTCTGCTCATCCATTTGGCTCTAGTTCAGATGCCCGGTTCAGTCTTTGTTGTTGTACTAAACCTTGACATTTCGATACAGCATCAAGCTCTACTGCTCCGCAGTGCTATGTGGTCTTAGGGATGCACAAAGGTCCAGGAAACTTCCTTTTCTTTTTTTTTTTGTTTAAAGGTTGTATTTACTGCTCAAAAAAAAGGGGTTTTTTTTTTCAGCTTTTTTGCTGAAACTTAGAAAGAATCTTTGTCCTGTCCTTTCTGTAACTGAAGATGGTGCTTTTTTTGTACTGAATATTTGAATTTAAAGCATCTGGTTCTGCTTCCAGAAGTGGAAGTGGTTCCTCCCACTTCTCTCCAATAATCCATCATTCTTCAGGAATTAAATGATATGCTTATTCTAGATCGATACTTAATAAGAAAACTAAACAGCTGCTCACCTGAGTGATGTCAGTATTTTCCGATTAACAAAAATAACCTCGAAAAGAAGAGTAGAATAAACATGAGGTGGGTAGGGACTTTTCTGTTTCAGGTCATATTAACATTCAGGTAACTGAACAACTCAATTTTGGTGTCTAATTAAAGCTAAAGCGAAGTTTCCCTCATTCAGTGTTATAAACACTTGGAAACTGTCAAGTCTTAATGTCTTTCCAATATGGTTCTCAACAGGTGAAAATGCAGAAGTAGTACAGAGGCAGCTGTCAAGAATGGCGCGGTTAATGTGTGTTACTTAAGGGAGATCCGTGATAGAATGGATTCCTGAAGAATTACTCCTTTTAATGATCCCTACAGATGAAGGTGTGAGTGATAGATACTTACAGCTGCATTTCATGTGTAAAGGTTTGTTTTTAGAGACCCTTCAGTACCAGTCCTCACACTCTTTACCATCACCTGCCTGAGGAATTCGGTGTGCTGTATGGAGTGGATATTCAGAGGTGAGGCCAGGTATGTTTATTTAAAAGCACAAGTGCAGCGGGCAGTCAGGATGTGCTGACTAGGTAAGACAGGGGAGGGCTACCGTATTGGTAGCAGTGAAGCCAGCTGTGCTACAGGGTATTTTCTTTACACCCTGTAGTTCAGGTGGTATGTCCAAACACGTATTATTTTGTCAGTCAGCTCTCAGCGTTTGCCATAGAAACTAACCCGTGACGTTTCTAAAGCTTCATGGGTTTCATTGAAAAGCTTCGCTCAAAGGTAAAGGCTGAGTAAGGAGACTGTGAACTAAGTTCAGCTGATACTGAAAATCTTATTTTACCTCTCTTCTTTTTTTCCCAGAATCTAAAAATTACAGTGACATCACTGAACTTGTCAAATTCTAACAAAACAGAAGCCAAATCTCAGAGTATTTTGAGTGTGAAATGCACCCTTGTCTTTATTAATATGCTTCATCATTAGAAGCTTGTATATCTCAAACATCAACAGGTAAAGTAGCTAATCTGTAAAGTAGAGGAGAAAGTAGCTTGGTCCAACTATATAAATATTACTTGTCTTAACTGAGATGTCAAAGTAACCCTTATTTCAGGTTATTTATCAGGTTATAATCTTTCAGGTATTTAGAATTAGGTTGCTTCTCTGAAAACTTCTGAAATTCTTCTATTGGATGGTTTGGGTTTTTTTAACCGAAATAAAAAAAATAAAATCGCAAGATAAACCATAACTCACCTCCAGAAAATGGCCACCAAAGTGCACTGGGAGGTGAGAGAGAGGGGTTTGCCTTGGCCAGTATATTTTTTTTCCCTCCCACTTTTAGCACTGGATATATCTANGTGAGAGAGAGGGGTTTGCCTTGGCCAGTATATTTCCCCACCACCACCACTTTTAGCACTGGAATATCTCTGGCTGTAGTAATGGAAGGAATATTGTATAGTTGATGCACTTTGGAACACTAGGGAAATTCCAGGAGGTCGGAGAAATGCTGATGTATCCGTATTAAAAGGAGATGGATTGGGCCAATGTGGCAGCAAGTAACGTAGTGCTGTGCAGAGACACCTGGCTACCGTGGGTATTTGACCAGCTCTGCGTGGTGTTAGTACATACATCATTTACATTCTTACCAGTTCTTCCATTTATTCTTAGTACAGAATTTAGTTAACAAGGAGAGAAAATAATGTAATTATTCCTAGTAAATAAGGCGTTAAGGAAACAGGCTTGTTATATTTATTATTTGAGTTTATTAAAGGTATCTTGATGTTGAGAGCCTGACAGAACATAAAATTTAGTACTGGATGCCATTCCGCTCAGGAATAGTCCAGGAGTGTATGAGACTGAATAGTTTCCATGCATGTTCAGCAAAAACTGGTAATTGGTTGTGACAATTTGTTTTCATTACTGATGGTATTGGTGCAAAATATCTGTTGATTTAAAACTTTTGCGTGAGATAAAGTCGTGGTTCATGGAAAGGCAGATAGCACTAAGGCAGCCATCTCGATTGTCAGGTGAGGTAGATCCACGCAGATGTGTGCGCTGAGGCTGCCGATGGAAAGCTGTACACCTGGGAACAAGGCAATCCAACTGAATTTAAATCAAGGCACATGGTATCCTAGAAAGCAGTGGCTAAACTGCATTTCGGAGTTACAGTGGATAAACAGCTTAAACGTGAGTTTCCAAGGTGATGCTGTAACAAAGAAGCTAAGGTAATTCTCAAGTGCAGTAATGGAATGAGCAGAGGTATGGTTTTGCCTGTGTGGGGTGAAGTCATTACCAAACCACTATGCATGGTTCTGGCGTGAGCACTTAAAAAACAAACAAAAAAAGCACTGTCTCTGAGGGGGATTAGTCTCCAATCTGACAGAGAGCTAAGAAGTAAGGCCATGTAGTGAAGTGTTAAGAGTTTACTGGGCAGCTTCTTGGCAAAACTGAGAGGTGACTTGATTAGAGTCCTCCGACATCTCCCCAGCAAGATAATAGTGGATATTAGTGATCTTTTTCTAATCTTGCTGACAAACACAACAAGAATTTGTAGCCAGATAAATTCAAATTAAAAGCCTAAGTTTTTCACAGAGAAGGCGATTAACCATTGGATTATGATATGAAGAGCGATCATGTATTTCTTCATTTCTTAACATCTTTGAATCAAGATTATGGAAAAAAAAAATCTGGAAATTACTTCAGCCAGCTGCAAGGTACTGAACTACTTTTGTTTCGTATACGTTTAGAGAACTGTGATTCACAGGAGGTCTCAAACTCATTGATCAAGTAAGAGGTGATCATGCTAAAGAAAAAAGATGGGGAGCAGCTCCTTCTTTCACCAGCTGTCTCATTTCACTGACCCTTTTTGAACAGAGATAGGTTTAGGACTTTTCCTTGGAAATCTACAACACGATGAAGCCAGTAAACTTTTCTGAGGAGGAGAAGTGAAGCAGGTATGAGATATATACTGGAGGTGTGTCAAAGTAGTGTCCCATATATTTTAGTCCGAGTTTTGTCACTGGAAAAAATCCTTATCTGTGGCTGTAGCTTTAGTGAGCTGCCGGTAGGACAGACGTTTCTGCTCTGCTGCCAGGCCACGCTGCTGGCTCCTCTTCAGCTTCCTCTCTACCAAGCAGCTCCAGGACCTTGTCAGCAGAGCTGCTCTCCAGCCAGCCCCGAGCCCTCGTCACTAAAGGGGTTCTTCCTTCCCAGTTCCTAGCATGGGAAATGCTCAGTCAGGGGGAAGCAAGGTGATTTTTGTCGAGTCAGTTTCAGCAAATACAGCTTTGTAACACTATTTTTTTAATTTGTTTACTAAAATTATTTATTGAGTCATACTTTATATAGTGCATTGATATGTGATGTGTGAAATTATTTTATATGCAGTGATCCTCGTTTTGAAGTGGATGCTCTGTAAAATACTGAATTAATCAGGAGTGAAACTAGGGAGAGTAAAGCTGCGGAAGGAGGAGTAAACAGCACTCGCTAACTTTGAGCTATGATAACGCATTGTGTGGAGGCTTGACACGAGTGCTTGACACTTTCTGAGCTCTCCAGAATGTTACAGTGAGTAGCCTGATGGTGGGCTAAGCGTGTCTAGGTGGAGATTGCTGAAAGCTAAAAGCGCTTTTTATGTATTACAGATGTTAAAAAGGTGGGAAGGAGGAAATGTAAGCTTGAGAACCCTCTCAGCTGCAAAGCCAACTTGCATGTAACCCACGTGCTCCTCTGGATGGTAATTTCAACAGAAGCACCTGATGCTTGAGTTCGGCAAGTCTGGTTTCTCCTGGCTGTTTGTAAGAAGGCGAATAGGGTCGCTCTGCTGCTGCCACTTGTGTTCTCTGCAGAAATTCCGCCTGTGGCCAGCCTGATTGCTATTCTGTGGTGCGGCTCCAAGCACAGGGCCAGGTTTTTAGGTAGATGGCAGTGAGTTTTGTGGTGAGCCTGTAGCATGTAGGAGAAAGAAATGTGGAAAACACACCACAATGGATGGAAAAACTGTTTTGGTAAGAGGCTGTGGAGACACTGGAGGTTCAGAAAGTGATCGGCAGGTCCAGAGTACTAAGATCCCTAATCCCATGGCTGGGTGCTGGGATGAGGGTGGTAAACCACAGACATGACTGATACTGCTGTCCCTATGCAGCCTTTCCTGCCAGAGCTTTTGGAGACAGACCGCTAGACTAGATGGACACTGATCTGTCCTTGCAGGGCATTTTTTTTTAGTTAGCGTTGGAGAAAGGAGTTTATTTTTATTTTTCCAACTTGCATAAAAGCTATACAAGTGAATGTACAGCTCTTGTTATGTTGGGAATAGTACCAAAACATTTAGGAAAGTAAAAGCTATGGCTTCCCTGGAAAATCAAGTTGGCTTGCATCGGGACTGTTATTACCTCATCTCCTTCCACTTCTGTGCTGGCAATTGCATCACCAGGCAGTGAGTTGCTCAGCTGAATTTGCTTCCTGTGTGTGTCTGTGTCCCAAAAAAGGGGTGGGGGACAACTAGTGGATGTGGAAAAACTGCAGCCCTGAGTTTGATTTAAGCCTTTGTGGAACCATACCTCAAAATATTTTGGGGTAAGTAAAGGCTTTCTGAAAAGGTGGTTGAGACCAGAAGTACTAATGGCAACATTTGGGTATTTGTAAACATTTTTTACTCTTCTGAAATAGAGCAGTAAACTTTGCCGTATGTTTAAAATCACTGTCAAGGGAATTGAATTCTCCCATTGTTTAATGATGAAAGAGACCTCCTTGCTCTGGACTGGCTCCTGGAAGAGCTGGTCGTGGCTGTGGAACCAGTAGTGATTTTTGGCCAATTACTTCACCTTCTTGTGTGGGTTTTTTTTTTTCCTGTCTCCTTGTATTCGATTTGCAAAGCTGTTTCCTTGAAGCCACCTCTAACATCCAGAGATTTAAAATGAAAGCAGGAAATGCTACTGAATTAAAAATGCCCCCCTGGTACTTGTCATAAATATAACAATACTACATTTTAAAACAGGAGCTTGTGCTATGTACTACACTGTTTGCAGTAGAGATGCAATATGAACTTCAGTTTTGTGCTCCCAGTATGTGCTGCGAGAGAACCCTTTAGTTCTCCCTCGCTTCAGGAGTTTTCGGATTACAGATTGGAAAAAAAAATCAAATTTTTGAAAGCTAGTAGTTTCAGTCAAAGCTTATCAGATTATTAAAACCTTTTTTTCTTTTCTTTTTGGAGGATGGAAGAAGTTAGTGTTACCCAGCATTCCTGCTGAGTTTATAACTGACTGCCATTTCTGATCTTTGAAGAGAGATTTATCGCTTCCTGTGGCAATACTGAATACTTGAAAGGTACTCACTGATTACTTGATCTTTGCCTACCTTCCATGTTAATGCACTCCTCTCCTTGCTGCTCAAGGAATGCCTGCTGTTGACTCCTACTTCCCTGAGCTGCTGGAGCATTATATGAGCCCAGAGTCGTTCATACTTGGCTCCTGTAGTGAGTGTGGAAATAGTTTTGTCCTGTTGAAGCAGCTGCATCCTCTCCCTGTTCTACCAGTGTTTTGACCTACATGAAGAAGAATTTGGCAGCTTCCATGACAGTATGATGGAGCAGAATATCAAATATTCAGATGTCTGACTTGCCTGACATGACATCTGTAATGGTTTTGGAGACATCTGCTTTCAGTGGCTTGTGCAAACAAATCCTTAGGGATGTTTTCTCCAGCTCCACCAGATTCAAAGCAGGGAGACAGCATTGAATGTTTGTCCTGCTGCGCTACTGGTCTGTCTTTCCCTGGTTAGAGGTACTTGACCCAGTGCAGTTGCTGGTTGATACGGTGTTTTACTGTTTGTTCTTGTCCCAGAGTTGCCTTTTCAAACAGGTTGTCCCATGCTGGCAGCCAGGGAGCCTTTTCAGCCACCTTCTGGCACCTGTGATAGAGCCTCTTGTTAAGATCCTGAAGAAAAGAGCATGCAGTAGTCCTCCTTTCTTTTTTCTTAGTTTGGATTTTCTTAGTTGGATTTCTTAGATTTTTCTTCTTTATTAGTTTGGATTTACTCATTGTTGTCATGAGTTTTCTCCTGCATATTAAAAAAAAAAAACCAGTAAGGAGGTCCCCTGTCAGTTCTGTGCCTACCTTTTGTGTCTGAATTTCATATAGGAGTCTTGTCTGATGTTGTTTTTTTGTGTAGCCCTTCTTTGATTGACTTCATATCACATGTGGGTTTGTGTCTCCTAAACAGTGAAACGCTAAGCCTGTGCTCTTCTAATGCTCTTCTCTTAAGTTAAATTCTAGGCAGCTTTGTACATCCGTTGCTCTGAAAGTGCAGGTCACTAGCAGATTGCCAAGAATGACACTTCCTTGTTTTGTATTTGAAGCTTAAGTAGATCCTTCATTTTATATAGTGCCAGAGCATGGTAAAATAGTTTGGGTTGGAAGGGACTTCTTGTCTCTGGGGAGACCTTATAGCAGCTTTCCAGTGTCTGAAGGGGGCCCACAAGAAAGCTGGAAGGGACTTTTTACAAGAGCATGTAGTGATGGGACGAGGGGTGATGGCTTCAAAGTGGAAGAGGGGAGATTGAGGTGGGATGTGAGGCAGGAATTCTTGGCTGTGAGGGGGGTGAGCCCCTGGCCCATGTTGCCCAGAGAAGCTGTGGCTGCCCCATCCCTGGAGGGGTTCAAGGCCAGGCTGGACGGGGCTTGGAGCAGCCTGGGCTGGTGGGAGGTGTCCCTGCCCAGGGCAGGGGGTGGCACTGGGGGGGCTTTAAGGTCCCTTCCAACCCAAACCATCCCATGATTCTATGGTTCTTGTGATACCTTGGCTCAATGTAGGGCCAGCTTTGAAGTTAGATGAGGTTGTTTAGGCTTGTATTTATGAAATATTTTCAATAGCTGAAAATGTGCTTGTTACCGTAACAGAAGTACGCTGTCTTTCCACTAAAGGAGGGTGGGAGTGGCATTTCTTCCCTCTGGGACATAACCATGGAGGGGACCACAACAAGTATGCCTTGCAACTTTGAAATACCCTGCGCTGGGAGACTTTGCTCCTTGGGTTGTACGTGAATGGGCTGATACTCCTCGAGTGGTGTTCGAGTTGCTTACTTCAAAACCCCAGGAAGTTGTTTCCTTATGGAGTCAATACCTTGTGAAAAGAGAGGGGTGATGGCTGTGCTTTTCATTGACCAGCCATCAGTTGTACTCTGCAGATATCCCTGTAAACTGGCCTGAATTTGTTTTGTCTATAGTGTAGAAAAGAGCTACAATTATTGCTGGTTTATTTATCTCTTCCTCTACTAAGAGACTGAGTATAGTCTTGATTGGAAACGCATCTCTCTGCTGTTAGGTCAGTTGCCAAGCAGGAGATTAGGTTTTGAAAATTAGAAGAAAACTATTTCTCGTTTCAAAATTTCAGGAAACCCGAAGTTAGGATAGAAGAATAGCAGTAGGTAAAAGGAAGTTTTCCATTCAATTAGATGTGCTCTGTTGAAGATTCCTGATGTGTTTTGTCCGGTGATGAAACTTCTGAGATGATACAGTTCCACATGGGAGGTTTTCGCTTTGCATCAGGTGTCTTCTGAATGCAAAAGTCTCTTCAGTCTTTTTAGTGTTAATTTACAAGTTTTTAAGTTTTAGGAAATAGCAGTCTTCTCCAGGAAGACTGGAGTCAGGAATTCCTTACGAGTCAGGAATAAAAGCTCAGCTACTGTTTTATATGCCTGCCACTACTGCGCCTGAGCTCTGCCCAGCACAGAACCTGGCAAGGATGCAGCTTGCGTCAGCGGTTTGATGTGCCCTTCGCAGTGGAGCACAGCCCGGGTTATCCTCTGAGCATCCCCTTCTCTGGTCAGTCAATGCATATAGCAGATGTGACTTTTTTACAGAGTAGGTGTTAAGTGAGAAGAGATCAACTCTAAACGCTTTTTTAAAAGCTCGCTATCACTGAGCATCCACAGCTCCCAACAAACTTCTTATCAGTAGTGCTCTTTGAAGCTGATAAACAATTAAAAATAGACTTGCCAAGGAAAAAAAAATGCAGGCAGAAACCAGGCTTGAGTGCCCTGTACTAAAGAAATGACAGAAGAACTGGGGAGGGGGGGGGAAAGTACTTAAATTCAAAGGGTGTAGAACTAGTGTGAAATTCAACACTGCTTGGCCCGCATCAGTGAGTGCAGCAGGAATATGTGCCTCGCTTGAGAATGACTCCTGGGGAGCTGCTTGCTCTTCCCAGGGTTTTTAGCATGTATGACCACTGAGGACTGAAAAGGAGTATGGATGAGAAATAATGTGCTGTCTTGCAAATATTGTAGTTCTGTATATGTGAATATTTTAAGCTCTTAATTGATGAGGGTAATGAAGCTAGGTTCACAACTCTTCAAGGAGCCGAGGCTGTTCTTCCTCACAGTAACAGGGTGAGAAGTCTGTTAGAGCTGATTTTGTTACTTCATTGATAGTGTTACTTGCTGCATTGACAGAATTAGCTTGGTCTAATTTACACCCCTTTAACAATAAAAACTGCTTTTGGGTTGCACTTTAGTAATTCCACAGCACAGGAGGAAAAGGGCATCTGAAGTCGGCGTAACCGGCTCTGAACTGTCAGATTGCACTCATAATTTGACATGAGGCATACAGACTGTTAGGTTGTCAGAACTGTAAATGCTAAAGACTTCTAGAAGAGGTATAGAGAAGAGTTTGTAAAAATGAGTTCGTTCTTCCTGGTAAAAAATATTAAACCAATTGAAATACTCTTTTGGTTTTGTTTGAGGCTTTTTTTGATAAGTGAAGGGGTCCTCAAGCAGTTATCAGTGCTGTTCTTAGAGGTGTGGGACTACACGTTTTCTGTTAAAAAAGCATTAAACATTCAAACAGTGCCTTTTCTTTTTTCCCCTTCTCTTTTATGTAGTTTCACTAGTACCACTCATCTGTTCCACAGTGTGTTCTGACATCGAGAGCTGTGTGAAGAATAGCCAGCATGAAGAGAACAAATCAGTCCAGGCAGAAGTGCAGAAGCGTCAAGAACATAAATGTAAATTAAGGGGTTTTAAAGTGTGGTATGCATTCCATGCCGAGGCGGTAGTTTCCTGAACACTTAAAGGTTACACTGTACTGGAAGGAATCCTCTTGCCGTGCTTCTCTTTTGGCTGGCCTGAGTGTTTGGGCACACCAGAGACCTGGTCTGGATGGAAATAAGTGTCTTTTTGGCTGGGTGAGTTCTGGCCTGAATTATTTTCCTGCCCAGTTAGCTGCCGTCTTAGAAATGCTTGGGCTAACGTGAGGAATAGTTGGGGTGCTGTGGGTGGAAATGAGTGGGCAATTTAAAGGCAGGGATGGCTTCTCTGTCAGAGTTAGCGTGCTTTAAAAAAAGGCCTTACTCCTGGTGGAAAGGGATTATTTTTTTTTTTTCCTCCAAGGTCGAGTGCCTTTGTGGGAATTTGCTTTTTGCTTCAGCCGCTTTGAAGGTTGGTTGTAATGGCACTTCTAAGGCTCGGTGTATGAGAACATTTGGAATGTGAGTCCAAAGACATTAGATGTGTGTATAAAACAGATCAAAGTGCTTAAAACTTTAGCACGAGGACCACTGTCTAGGGTTCACCTGGGTTTGATTCTGTTTACGTCTGGTCTAACTTTTATTAATTCAGATTAACTTTTCTGTGGTCTGTGATTCAAAAGCAAGAATGACTTCATTTAGGCTCCAGGAGTCTCTCTTGTCCAACACCCTTCTCCCTCCCATAGGTGTTTCCAAAACTCTCCTGGAATTTCCTGTCCCTGTTGCAACAACACTAGACTACACCTCTGAATTTGTCAGCCTGACATTAAGTAGCACAGACTCTAGTTTTCCTTATATGCGGCAGGGTGTAATTTTTCATGTGACTAATAGTTACTGCATGGGCAGCTGTTGTTCAGGGAGGAGGACCTGTGTTACTGTCCCAGGGAGGAGCGTCTCCTGCTCCTCTTGATTTGAAGCCTGAACTCCCTTGTCCAGGCCAAGCATTGCTAATTAATGAGTCCTTGGGCAAAGATAAAAGGAAGAGCTGTGCCCCAAAAGTTTCTTCTTGGATACTTGTTCATCCAGATTAAGCCTTAGAGGAAAACAAAACCCAAATACTCGTAGCTTATTATGAAGTCTGCCGAATGCCATGAAACTTGTTGCACTGGTCTCTTTTCAGGTGTGGTAGTTTTGATATCATGCAGCGCTGCATCAGATGGCCAGAGAATCCTGCTCTGCTCAGCCTGATCTTGCAGAAACACCTTTTTCTTTTTTTTATTGTTAGCACTTTGCTAATAGCCTAAATGAAAGCCTAAATTAATGGGGGGGGGTGGAATGACCACAAATACTTTGATAAACCTATTAACCTTTTCCAGTATCTACCTACACTAAACCCAAATACTTTTTGTAGTAGGTTTTACAGGCTGTAGGTTTTACAGGCTGTTTTAACCCAAAATAATTTTCTGTTGTTCGGTTTATTTCCCTCAAGTATTCAAGTGGTCTTTTGTGAGCTCCTTCATCACTTTTATATTCTGAAGAACTGTAGAAGGGAGGGACTGATTAGTTTTATGATCCAGCATCAGCTGAAAGTGAATTCCTCTGTAACTGCTACTTTTAAAGTGTAAACCTTTCTGTATTTCACACCTGATAAAATTGCATGTGTCTCCTTCTGAAATGAACTATCAGGTTAGCAAAACAAAGTCTTTCGTAATATTTTAAAAAGGCAAACATTAAAAAAAAAAAGAGGTCAATATGGAAATGTTTAATTCGTATTTCCCCACTTTCACTAGAGAATTCTCTGTGTGACTAAAGAACTAGGGTCATCTAGTGAGGCTGCACTAGCAGTTAATAGAAGAAATAGGGAAAATTGAAAACTAAAATTTAAATGAAAGGTAGGAATTAAAGGAGAAATGAAGGAAGAATGGAACAAGGTTTAAGAACAAGAATATTTACTAAAATTGTCCCTACTACCTTCTCAATAAAACTTCTCCAGATCTAAAGGAAAAGCAAGGAGGAAAAAAAATTGTACTTCCAGAAATAAAGCTGGAATGCTTCCACCAGAGTGCCTTCTTAAGGCTTACCATATCGAGTTCAGAGTTGATTATAGTCCGAGTGATCTGAATATCTGTGGGATTTGTTGTCTGTAACTATTATTATTATTCACAATGCAAGTTTCAGGCAGTTGATGGTTCTGTATTATGCTTTCCTCTCCGTTGTAGGCTACGGCTTGTTGTGGCAGAATTAGCAGTATTACTTCTGGAAGAGCTGCGATTCTGGGGCCTTTTGCTGCTGTCAGGTGCAAGAATTAAGAGGGAGCTTGTTCGGCAAACAGCTGAGGAAAGATATGGAATTGAGTTTCCTTCTGTCTTGCTGGGGAACCCTCTGTATGTACTCTGTTTTCGTCTCTTGCACATGTCTTCCCATTAGTTCTTGATCCCAAGCGATGGGTTAAATTTGTCCTGAGTAACTGCAGAAAACTACAGGTGTGTGCTATTTGCTGACTACAAAGTAAGGCTTGGTGCTGACAGGGTTCTGGTCTTTTTGAATTATTTCATGAGATATGACGAATTTACAGGCTGTATCAGCTGAGATCCCTGGGTGGGAGTGGCGACTAGAAGACTACTTCTGTAGGTCGCAGAAGGAAGAGGGGGGAAAAAAAAAGGAGAAAAAAAAAAAGGCTGGAGGTAGTTGTAGAAATGTCACAGGATGCATTTTGATTTTAATTCTACACCACGCTAGCTGCAGGTAATGAGTGTCCTGTAGCCAGGGAGATGGCTTGGCTGTGCTCTTGGGAGCTCGTAAGGGTAAAAGGTAAAGATGACTTTTGATAACATCTGGCCCAAAGTGTGCTACCTTCATGTAAGTGTAAGTAAAAGGTAACTTTGGTTCGCAGTTAACTAATTGAATGAAATAGTAGTGTGTGGGTTTGATCACGGTTAAATGCTACTGCATTTAAACAGGAAGGTGCCCACAAACTGGCTGTGACCCAGAGGGTTGCAGGATGCTTGAGAGAGAGCAGTTTCGCCGTAGTGTGTACTTGGTGGATGGTGCAGAGCGGAGGGACACAGCTCGGTGTAGCCACCGGCTTCTGGAGTACAAGGTTCTTGGTGCTGTGGTTTGCCTAGAGCTTTAAGCTGGCACTGCTGCTCCAGGTGGCCCTGGCACTCTTAACCTGCTCCTGTATCCCTGTCTGCCCGAGCAGTTGCGTGGGGAGTCGGATCAGGAACTGAATGTGTTCTACCATAATGAATTGTTTTCCCCTGTATTAGTTTTCAGCTGGAATTAGTTCTCGATTGAGTTCATTATGGTGAGTGAATTATTCCATCGATGCAAAGGAAGGGAGGAGGAGAGAGCAGCTCTTTCAGCAGCAGCGCTGTGTTTTCCTCTTATAGGAATTATGAAACCATTATGCAAGTTAAGAATCAGCTCTCCTGTCTGGTTAATGGGGAGAAAGGTGGGTTCCTTTAGGTGGTAATTTAGCGTAGGGATCCAGTTAAAAGCTTTGAGTGACCCTGGAAGAATGTGCTCTTCTACCTGGCCTGTTTTGGGAGACCAGCCTTCCAGCACAGGCACCTGGGTGAGGTAACCACCAGCAGGACTTCAAATGCTGCCAGAACTGACTCTCTGTAGCCAAGCCCTTTGCAGGGCCAGTATTTAAGGAAACCATCCTCTACAACTGTATGCTCTCAGTTGCAGCTGTCATTCCTGTAGCTTTTTTACATATTTCTTGGGGCTTCATGTCAACAGGCCCCTTTTCATACATGGAAAAAGCAATTTATTAACCCATGATGAAGTTCGTTCCTCTGTTCTAGGTTTCTTGCTTTTCCTCTTCCTTGGTCTCTCCAAGATGTGAAAATATTTCTCATAGTACTTGCTTAATAGTCAATTATTGAGACTGTCTTTTTTAATTTAAAACTGTAATAGGTGTTTGTGAAGGAGTATATTTGATTATTTTGTTTTGTTTTCAGTGCCAGTCTTGTAAATGGGCAAGGAGGAAATGAGGAAACAGCTAGAGATGGGCATAGCAGTGGATATGGAATTTAAAGCAGTAGGCAAATGAAAGCTTTATGTTTCCAGCATGAGAAGATTGCTTAATAAAAGAAACTTATCCCAGCTTTCTAGTTTCTGCTGTGGTAGTAAGTCTTCCATGTTTTGCATGGGACAGCACTGTGAAAATATCCTGCCCTGAGTTGTTCACGGGGTGATACCGCTCCTTGATTTGCATTTTTAAAAGAAAAAATAGAGGAAAAAGCCTGTTTGGATCCAGCTGAGCCCCTTCTCTTGAGTGTAGTACCATGGCTGAACCACCTTGAGTTGAGCAGCTTTACAGCCATGTTTGTGAAGCGCAGAGACCAAACTAACAAACTGCTTGGGGGTGCGTGGCCTTACGCAGAGATATTCAAGCATCTTCCTACCGCTTTCCCCACTGCATCAGGATTTTGTGATTCTAGTGCCACACTGTGTGGAGAACAAGAATTGGCGTGGTTTTAAGTTGTGAGAGGGGATCTGTGAGAAGAGGTTGCACATACAATGCACCTTGTTCATACTTTGGATTTGTTGCCCATCTAGGGGTGCTACTGATATGCCCAGGAGATTGGGAGCAATTAATAGTGAATAAGAGTAGGGCTAGGAAAGGCTGTACTTAACGCCTTGTGTTTTATATATGTCTGTTTGCCATCTTCATCTCTTATCAGGGAAGGCCTGCTGGAGGAGATGGAAAGGCTGTGCTTACCTGTTAAACTGCCTTATTTTTGACTACGCTTAGTTGGAAGGTGTTTCAGATGACAGATGTCAAGTGGCTCGAAA
>VXBO01001727.1:13690-28406 GCA_013400135.1 Rhinoptilus africanus | reverse complement strand
CAACAGAGACAGCAGTTTGTGCAACATTTCATTGATCCTGCTTCAAGATCTTCCAAATTAACTAAGAAAGTCATTGGAAACTGTTGAGAAACTCCTTGGAACCATTTGAAGGACTTCAGGGCACCTGCTGCCGCCAGGAGAGGTGAGAATTCCAGGAGGCAAGATTTCTGGCAAGATGTTCTTCCATGTGGGCACAAATGATACTGCCAGGGGCAATCTGGAGTGTATAAAAAATGACTATAGAGCTCTGGTGGTGGCAGTTAGGGGAACAGGGATGATGTCTTTTCCTCAGTCCTGCTGATGAGGGAAAAGGGTATAAGGAGGAGGGCACTGGTACTGTGTATCAACTGTTAGTTGCAGAGTTGGGTTTCTGTGACAATGGGAGCCTATTTAAGGATCAACATCTGCTTGGGAGAGATGAGATCCATCTCACTAAGCAGGGTGAAGTTATCTCTGACAGTAAGTCTGAACTGGTAAGAAAGGCTTTAATCAAGATCGACATGGGAGGGATAAAGTTAACACCCGTGAGGGACTGAAAAATAGGGTTGACAAGCAAAGGGCCAGGGGTGAGGTGAACAAAAGGAAATATAAAATCAATAAAACAGATCTTAAGAGAGTCATCTCAAGCATTTTCATGTAAGCGAGGAAGAGCCTAGAAAACACAATTAAGGAAAAAACTCACCAGACCTTTTCTGTGAAAATGGCACGCCAGAGTACCTCAGCAGACTGCCTGTACAGCAAGATATGTGTCATGGAGAATAAACATGAGAAATTAGACATTATTTACTTGCAGGTTTATGATCCTGTTGGGATCACAGAGGTGTAGTGGAATGTCTTGCATGGCTGGAGTGCTGCAGAAGAAAGATACAGGATCTTTAGGATGGACAAGCCAAGACAACAAGGAAGAGGAGTTGACCTTTATTTGAAAGAGCAGTTGGATTGCACCAAGTTCTGAGGATGGATGATGAGCCAACTGAGAGCTTATGGCTAAGGATTAGAAAGCAAACCAGTATGGGTGACAGTGGATGTCTGCTATAGGCCACCTGATCAGGAAGACCAAGTAGATGAGGCTAGAACTGACTTACATTTACAGACCATGTTTCTCATGACTGAATTCAACTGTTGTCGTATCAGCTGGAGGAACAACACATCAGGAAATAAGCACTACCTGATGTTCCTAGAGATCATCAATAACAGGTTCCTGACTCAAAAGACAGAGGAGCCAATGAGAAGATACGTTCTGCTGAATCTCATACTCACAAAAAAAGAATGAACCATTGGGAGCTTGAAGGTCAAAGGTAGCCTTGGCTGCAGTGACCACAAGATGGTGGAATTCAGGAATCTGAAAGGAGGGAGCAAGGCAAAAAGAAAGACCACAGTCCTGAACTNGAGCAAGGCAAAAAGAAAGACCTCAGTCCTGAACTTTGAGAGGACAGTCTTTGGCCTCTTCAAGAGCCTGCTTGGAAGAACCCTATGGGAAATGGAATCACGGAAACACAGAATCACAGAATGGTTTGAGTCAGAAGGGACCTTCAAGTTTGTCTACTTCCACCACCCCTGCCATGGGCAGGGATACCTTACACTAGACTGGGTTGCTCAAAGCCCCATCCAACCTGGTCTTTAACACTTTGAGGGATGAGGTATCCACAACTTCCCTGGGCAACCTGTTCCAGCACCTCACACTCTCATAGTAAAAAATTTCTTCCTAATATCTAATCTAAATTTACCCTCTTTCTGTTTAAAGCTACNAACCAGTATGGGTGACAGTGGATGTCTGCTATAGGCCACCTGATCAGGAAGACCAAGTAGATGAGGCTAGAACTGACTTACATTTACAGACCATGTTTCTCATGACTGAATTCAACTGTTGTCGTATCAGCTGGAGGAACAACACATCAGGAAATAAGCACTACCTGATGTTCCTAGAGATCATCAATAACAGGTTCCTGACTCAAAAGACAGAGGAGCCAATGAGAAGATACGTTCTGCTGAATCTCATACTCACAAAAAAAGAATGAACCATTGGGAGCTTGAAGGTCAAAGGTAGCCTTGGCTGCAGTGACCACAAGATGGTGGAATTCAGGAATCTGAAAGGAGGGAGCAAGGCAAAAAGAAAGACCACAGTCCTGAACTTTGAGAGGACAGTCTTTGGCCTCTTCAAGAGCCTGCTTGGAAGAACCCTATGGGAAATGGAATCACGGAAACACAGAATCACAGAATGGTTTGAGTCAGAAGGGACCTTCAAGTTTGTCTACTTCCACCACCCCTGCCATGGGCAGGGATACCTTACACTAGACTGGGTTGCTCAAAGCCCCATCCAACCTGGTCTTTAACACTTTGAGGGATGAGGTATCCACAACTTCCCTGGGCAACCTGTTCCAGCACCTCACACTCTCATAGTAAAAAATTTCTTCCTAATATCTAATCTAAATTTACCCTCTTTCTGTTTAAAGCTACTATCCCTTGTCCTATCACTACATAGCCTTGTAGTGATAGCTTTCTTGTAGGCCCTCTTTAAGTACTGGAAGACTACTATAAGGTGTCTGCGGAGCCTTCTCTTCTCCAGGTTGAACAACCCAAACTCTCTCAGCCTGTCCTCATAGCAGAGGTGCTCCAGCCCTCTGATCAGCTTGGTGGCCCTCCTCTGGACTCACTCCAGCAGGTCCATGTCCTTCTTATGTTGGGGGCCACAGACCTGGATGCAGTACTCCAGGTGGGGTCTCACCATAGTGGAAGTCCCACAGAGGGACAGAATTACCTCCCTCAACCTACTAGCCACACTTCTGATGCAGCCCAGGATATGGATGGCTTTCTGTGCTGCAAGTGCACCTTGCCAGGTGTATGTGGTCTGTTTGAAGTGGAGTTAATTTTTCCTGTAGCAACCCTCATAGTACTGTGCTTTGTATTGGTAGCTAGGAAGGTCTTGGTAACACACCAGTGTTTTGGTTACTGCCAAGCAGTGCTTGCATAGCATCAAGGTTGTCTCTCCAAAATTCTCCCTGTCCAGTAGACAGGGGGTGGGCAAGAACTTGGAAGGGGACATAGCCAGGACAGCTGACCCAAAATGACCAAAGTGGTATGCTATATCATATGAGGTCTGTGCAGCAATAAAAGCTAAGAGAAAGGAGTAGGAAGCAGGGGGTATTTGTAGTTTATGACATTTGTCTTCCAGAGCAACCACTATGCATACTGAAGTCCTGCTTCCTGAGAAGTGGCTGGACATTGAGACATCACCTGCTGATAGTAANCCTCCTCTGGACTCACTCCAGCAGGTCCATGTCCTTCTTATGTTGGGGGCCACAGACCTGGATGCAGTACTCCAGGTGGGGTCTCACCATAGTGGAAGTCCCACAGAGGGACAGAATTACCTCCCTCAACCTACTAGCCACACTTCTGATGCAGCCCAGGATATGGATGGCTTTCTGTGCTGCAAGTGCACCTTGCCAGGTGTATGTGGTCTGTTTGAAGTGGAGTTAATTTTTCCTGTAGCAACCCTCATAGTACTGTGCTTTGTATTGGTAGCTAGGAAGGTCTTGGTAACACACCAGTGTTTTGGTTACTGCCAAGCAGTGCTTGCATAGCATCAAGGTTGTCTCTCCAAAATTCTCCCTGTCCAGTAGACAGGGGGTGGGCAAGAACTTGGAAGGGGACATAGCCAGGACAGCTGACCCAAAATGACCAAAGTGGTATGCTATATCATATGAGGTCTGTGCAGCAATAAAAGCTAAGAGAAAGGAGTAGGAAGCAGGGGGTATTTGTAGTTTATGACATTTGTCTTCCAGAGCAACCACTATGCATACTGAAGTCCTGCTTCCTGAGAAGTGGCTGGACATTGAGACATCACCTGCTGATAGTAAGTAGAGAATAAAATCTTATGTTTTCCTTTGCTTCTGCATGTGGCCTTCACCTTTGCTTTATTAAACTGATTTTATCTTGACCCCTGAGGTTTTTTCCATCTTATTTTATTCCTGCATTGTCCTGCTGAGGAGGGGAGTCATAGAACAGCTTGCTGAGCACCTGATATTCAGCCAAGCTCAACCCACTGCACCAGGTCATGTTGAGCTGCTCAACCAACACTCTCAAGTATTTCTCCTCAGGGCTGCTCTCAGTCTCTCCTCTGCCTAGCCTGTATTTGTGTTTAGGATTGCCCTGATCCATGTGCAGGACCTTGTACTTGGCCTTGTTGAACTTCATGAAGTTTGCACAGGCCCACCTCTCAAGCCTGTCCTTCTGGATGGCATCCCTTCCCTCCAGCTTGTCAACTGCATCACACAGCTTGGTCTCATTGGCTAACTTGCTGAGGTTGCATTCAATCCTACGGTCCATGTCTCCAACAAAGATGTTAAACAGCACCAGTCCCAGTACTGACCTCTGAGGAACACCACTTGTCACTTGTTTCCAAGTGGCCATTGAGCCATTGACCACAACCCTTTGAGTGTGGCCATCTAGCCAGATCCTTATCCACCGAGTGCTCCATCCATCAAATCCATGCCTTTCCAATTTAGAGACCAGGATGTCATGCGAGACACTGTCAAATGCTTTGCACAAGTCCAGGTAGATGACGTCCAGGTAGATGATGTCCAGAAGAGCTCATTGATTTTTCAAGGATCACCTCCTCCAAGCTCAGAATTGGCTCACTGCCATATGTAAGAAACCAAACAGAGGTGACAAAAGGATGCATGGATGGACAAGGAGCTCCCAAGAAAACATATAAAGGAAGGGAGGTGACCTGGGAGGAATACCAAGAAGCTATCTGAGTGTGCAGGTGTGGTATTAGAAAAGGCAAAGCCCATCTCAAAGGTGGTGAGACATACAAAGAACAACAAGAAAAGTTTCTACATGTACATAAGCAGCATGTGGTCTTTGACAAGGAATATGTAGGCCACTGCTGAATGGGGCAGGAGACCTGGGCATAAAGGATAAATAAAAAGCCAAGGTACTCAGTGCCTTCTGAACCTTGGCCTTTAATTGTAAGAACAGCCTCCAACAATTCCTATGCCCCAGAGACCACTGGGGAATTTTGGCACACTGGGATGTTTTCCTCAATTGGAGAAGGATCAGACTAGCAAATGCTTAAACAAACTGATTGCACAGAAGTCCGCGTGTCCTCATGGGATGCACCCACAACTGTGACAGCTGGCCCATGTCATTGTGAGAAGACTCAGTCATCTTTGAGAAGCTGTGTAGACTGGTAAGGTTTCTCAGAAATGAAGAAACCAAATGTCACTCTTATCTTCCAGAAGAGCAAGAAGGAGGACCAGGGTCAGCAGTTTAAATCTGTCAGTTACTGAGTGCTACATAGCAGTTCAATTTGCTCTACCATTTCAGGTCTAGATGTCTATTTCCCCCCTAGTCTAGGAAAACTTTTAAAGATGAGCCTGCACATCACATTTTTTTATTGTTTTTGCCAGTTGTTTTTCTTGGATCCACCTGTGGAAAATTCTCTGGTCTGTTGAACCCCTTTTCATGTATTTTAAAACTATATAATTAAATGTGTAATATCTCTTGTGCCCAAGAACATCCTTCTCTTTGAGGTGCCAGAGACACACATCCTTCTGAAAAATGTTTAACAGCTCTGCAGTTAGCTCCTCTCTGTAGAAACTTCCCCACCCTCAACTTGCTTTTGTCTTCAGAAAGGTGTTCTTAGTAACAAACCCTACATTTCCTAGTAGGGAAAATTATGTTTTCCAAATATTGGTAGGGAAATAAAGCTTTCTAATTATTAATAATGCTTTAGCATGGAAATTCATGTTTTAAAGTTAATAGTGATTCTTTTGATGTGAATGGAAACCATTTTATTGACTTCAACTGGCATTAGTTTGGGTCCACAGCCCACACTCTTCCACTGGTCATTCAGATTCTGTATTTTCTAATATGGTGTGGGGTTTAGTTCAAAGTCTTTTAAACCGTGCTTTGACAATCAAACATTGCTTTAATCTAACCTTACGTTTTCAGAGAAATGTATTTTTGTAATCATGTTTATTTCTAGGTCACACAGTCACAGCAACTTTAACACTGACATCAAACTCTCTTCAATTCATCATTATAACTGAAGCTGTATCTCTTAATGTAAAGAGATAAACAGGTCTCATCCTGGAGTTCATGCAGTGATGATTATGAGCAATACCATAAGCAGAAAAAGGGTTATAGAGGACATCAGGGATACCTTTCCTTAGATTTTTTTTCTTTATATATATTAGATTCAAATTAGCAGGCATTGTGTAACTAAGAAAAATCTGCATGTTTCCTTGACCTAATGAACTGTCTTCTGAAGAACTAAATCTAAAATTTTCAGTGGACCTGATCTGATATGAATTTTTTTTCAGTCATGTAAACAAATACACAAGTACCTACCCTGATGTTTTGGACATTAAAGCAACCCTTTCTTCTTGTCTTAATATTTGACAGATTCATGTGTCTTGCGGGCTTAAGGCATGTCTTACAGACTGGGGGCATGGTCACATGGAGTCTAGTAACAACCTAGTGTATCTTTAAAAATTTTATTAGTAGTACATGTCGGAAAGTAAGTAATTTTGGCTTCAGACTGTCATTTCTTGTCTGGGAGTTTTTGACTCTACATCCATTTAAATTCCCACTAGACAGCAGCTAGAAATAACTGGTATCTCTTCTGTGAGTAGTTTTGAGGGCTTTTTTTCTTGTTCTTAACTACAGAAGAGTTTATTTGTGTCTCTGGAATGTCTTGAAATTGTTGTGTCAGCAACTTATGATACTGAAGCAATCAAAGCTTGATAGAAATTTGAAAATAGGTATTCCTATTATTAAAATAGGAATTACACCACCAGAAATAGCAGAGACAAGGTAGACATTAGTAAACAAAGATACAGTGGAGGAAATATGAGAAAAGACAGCATTATTCCCTGCTTAAATGCAGCGTTTGTAGTCTAGATGACACTGAAAACTGAAATAGGAAGAATCTGAAAGACATAGTTGAAGAGGATGGGTCATTGATCATGACTGTGAAAATTCTGCAGAACAGAATTGGCTCTTGTGAAGAGAAATAAACACTGAGAAAGAATGCTGGAAGTCCAATGGCACTGGGTGCAAGTATCTGTTGTGAGCTTAGCAGATGTTTCTCTGAGGATAATCTTGTAATGAATACAGTTAAACACTGCAAAAGCCAAGTGCAAGATCCCTTTTCATGCATACCCAAAACTCAGACCTCCAGCATAATCTTCCCACTTCTACTGCCCTCTGGTTTTGTATGTGTGAGGGACCCTGTGCATTGTCTCTTTGGATTCCATAAGCACACAAAGCCATTTGGATTCCAAACTGCACAATAAGGCATGAGCTGGAGTCTGCTATATTTTTTCTGTCTTCCTTCAGAAGTTGACACAAGTACCAAAGTAGAATACAAGAAGGAGAAGAAAACTCCATCCCTTCTCACTCTAAAAGTGCTATACCTTTGTGTATGGCATTACAGTGTGTACTGGTCTTTACCCTCTGAATTGAGGCTAGGACCCTGAACAGAGAAGTGTCATTTCACAGCTGTTTCCTTAGGCAAAAATTCTGTAATTCAACTTCAAAGCTGGTTTGGGTTTTGTTTTTTTTTTTTCATATTATGTGTGTAGCACCCTTCTTTTCTTTCCTTTTTTTGAATTTTTTGCCAAATGTCATTGAAACTTGCCAAAGGATTGGAGAATTCAAAGGGAGTACATTTGCTGAAAACATGTGAATTCGAAATATTCTCTTGATTAAGGAATTAGAATGCCCTTCAGCCTTATTAAGAAATAGAAGAGCCATATAAGATGGAGAAGTTATTAATAATTTAACTGAAAGAAAAAAATTCAATCAGCTATAACATACAATTAGACATCAGAGAATCTGTCCACCACCTAGGAAGTGAAATTCCTCTTTCTACAGAACTGCTAGTTTCCCTAATATAAAATCTAAGCCCTTTCAACCTCAATTCCATTTTTACCTCCACAAATATTGTGACTTCAAAAAAACCCAAACCCCCAAAACCTCTTCTCTGCTTCTTGCAGTGTAGCAGCTCTCTTAGGTCATACTTGTGAACAAAAAGAACCCAGATTTGCCACCTTTAGTTCTACAGGCATGGCAGACATAACAAAGCAGTAGGACTGCTTTGTTATAACAAAGCAGTAAGAGAGAGGAAAATATTGCCCTTGCACTGACAGCTATATGTTGGAACTGAAAAATCTGTAGTGAACTGTGAAAAACTGTGATGTCAATTACAGTTTGAAACATATATTTTGGCTGGGAAATGTAATAACCTGCATAATTGATGCTATATTACATGTACCTTTACAAGTGTAGTTAATATCATAAAGTGAAAAGTGATGACTCTTTCAAGTACACATTTGTGATTGCCTTTAGGAAGGTTGAGTAATTCTTCAAAGCTACCATCTTGAATTTTCTGGAGAGAGGAATGAAAGGAACTACTTTATCATCCACTTCATTGTCATTCAGAACATCTTTGACAGCCTGAGTTACGTCCACAAAACACTGTTATTTCTTACTTATACCATCACAAACTTCCCATATCTAGGCATTTTACCCATATCCTTCAGTGTAAATTCCATGTTCCTGAGGACTTGAAGAATGCAAATGTCATTCCTGTCTTCAAGAAAGGCAAGGAGGACCCAGGGAACTACAGGGAAGTATACTTTACCTCAATACCTAGGAAGGTGATGTAGCAAATAATCCTGATGGATACCAAGTTGATCATGAGCAAGCACTGTGCCCTTCAGCATAGAAGGCCAACAACCTCCTGGGTTGCCTTAGGAAGGCCATTGCCTGCAGATGAAGGGAATGGATTCCTTTTCTCTGCTCTGCCTGGTAAGACACATCCAGGTCTTTTGTTCAAACCTGGGATCCCCACTACAAGAGAGACACAGATGTACTGGACTGGGTCCAGCAGAGGATCACAAAGATGATGAAGTGACTGGAGCATTTGTCATGTGAGGAGAGGCTGAGATAACTGGGAGTATCAGTTTGGAGAAGAATGGTCTCACAAAAATCTTATACATGTATATCAATATGGGATTAGGAGAACCAGACTTTGTTCAGCGGCGTATAGTGACATGATGAGAAGTAATGGGCATAAACTAAAAAAAAAAAAAGGAATTCCAATTAAACATAAGAAAACTACTTTACTATGACGGTAGAGTGAAACTCTGGCACAGGTTCCCAGAGAAGCTGTGGAACTTCCATTCTTGGACATAGTCAAACTTGTCTGGAAACACTCCTCCTTGAGTAACCTGCTGTAACCGACCCTGCTCTGAGCAGAAGTGGGACTCCTGAGGTGAGATACAGTGCTGTGGTGCAGTAAATCTGTCACAATCATGCGTGTGGGTGTGTGTGCCTGTGTATTTCTAAGTGTACACATATTCTCAAAAGAATTGTAGCCTTACTGGAAAAGTCGATAGTCATGAAGGGCAAAACAGATTCTGGCTGATGTGCTGTATATCAAAACTGCCCTGGGACTGGCCAGCAAATGCTCTGGGACTGGAAATGGAGTAAGCAGGAACTTTTAAGTTTGGTTGAAAAGGATGAGAAAAGCAAAGCATTGAAATGTAAAAGGTTAAGGGCAGCTGCCNGAAAAAAATGTTTTGTTTTAAATCTTCTTTAGCCTTAGCCATCAGTTTACAAGAAAGCTATCTAAGATATCCACCATGACTGCCAGAGCTAAAGCACTGGGTAGATAAATTAAAAGTATTTTCATATTTCTGCCTAATAGCACACTCAGCCCACAGATCATAGTCAACTTTCAACTCTGAAGGGAAATTTTAGGAAGATATGATAGATACTTTTATCTTCAAATAATCATTTTATTTGGAAGATCTTTATTTCAGGAGGAGTTATTTTGTAATGGTACTAGAGAATGTATACTTCCTCCTTGTCTCACGTGAAAGCCATGGAATGAGACAGAAATATATTTAGCACAGGCGGGTAAACCTGCACTGAAGAAGGAGTTAGCTCTTTGTTGTCTTTCCAGTATGGAATCAACTGTGCTGCTAGAAAAAGTGAGGGTGAGGAGGTCATGAAGGGGGATGGACATTGTTTTCCTTAAAGTGTTCAAGGTTACTTAAGCCAATCAAGTTGATGTCAGTCACACCAAGAATAAGACAAAGTGAAATGGAGTGTTCAGTGAGCATTTTTTCAGATTCACTATTTAATCTATAAAGCTAGGAAAGTAATACTACAGAGTTATCCCAAATAGATCACTAACAGCCGTTAACACAGCACTAAATATAAGCATAAGAGGATTAGTCTGGTTTTGAATATTCTAATCTTTCCATATCCACACTGCAAATAAAAAGTAGGAAAGGAAATTTTCTTTTTGTTTGTGTAACAACAAAAAAAATGTAAAGTGCATGTATGCTTAACGTTTGCTTGGTTTGACTTCTCAGATCATATCGTTTTGGAAAGGGGAGGGTGCCATGCCATATTTGTGCACTGCACCAAAATACCTTTTTTTAGGGAGTGGTTTAAATTAAAAACATTGTAAAACATTACGAAACAAACACATCTTAATGGAAATCAAATGATGCTGAAAAACTTTCATCTTTTTTCACATCACCATTATCCAGAAAGCCAACTGCATCCTGGGCTGCACCAAAAGAAGAGTGGACAGCAGGTCGAGGGAGGTGTTTTTTCCCCTCTACTCTACTCTCATGAGACCCCACCTGGAGTATTGCATCCACCTCCGGAGTATTCAACACAAGAAGGACATGGCCCTGTTGGAACGGGCTCAGCAGAGGGCCACGAAGGTGATCAAAGGGATGGAGCACCTCTGCTATGAGGACAGGGTGAGAGAGTTGGGGTTGTTGACCTGGAGAAGAGAAGGCTCCAAAGTGACCTTATAGCAGCCTTCCAGTACCTAAAGGGGGCCTACAGGAAGGACGGGGAGGCACTATTTATCAGGGAGTGTAGTGATAGGACACGGGGCAACCACTTCAAACTGAAAGAGGGGAGATTTAGATTGGATATCAGGAAGAAATTCTTTACTGTGAGAGTGGTGAGGCACTGGAACAGGTNAAGAGTTTAGTGCACTGCCTGCTGGTCTGGTTTAAGCAAATCAGAAGAAAAGGTGTTTCCTTATCTGGAATGTTAATGAGGGAGAAGCTGAGAACTCTGCCAAGCAGAATTGTGCCCTGCATGACAATTTGTCATCCTTGGACAGTGGTTATGCTTCTTCAAAAGATTCTGTGACATTCTCAAACTCAAAACTATAGGAGAATGATAATTCATCCACTGAGGAAGCCAGTGGGCTTTCAACTTTAAATAGTAATGAGACAATATGAGCTACTGTTATGGACTACGTAAGTCTATAACACTCATGAATGTAGNTGAAGAAGGAGTTAGCTCTTTGTTGTCTTTCCAGTATGGAATCAACTGTGCTGCTAGAAAAAGTGAGGGTGAGGAGGTCATGAAGGGGGATGGACATTGTTTTCCTTAAAGTGTTCAAGGTTACTTAAGCCAATCAAGTTGATGTCAGTCACACCAAGAATAAGACAAAGTGAAATGGAGTGTTCAGTGAGCATTTTTTCAGATTCACTATTTAATCTATAAAGCTAGGAAAGTAATACTACAGAGTTATCCCAAATAGATCACTAACAGCCGTTAACACAGCACTAAATATAAGCATAAGAGGATTAGTCTGGTTTTGAATATTCTAATCTTTCCATATCCACACTGCAAATAAAAAGTAGGAAAGGAAATTTTCTTTTTGTTTGTGTAACAACAAAAAAAATGTAAAGTGCATGTATGCTTAACGTTTGCTTGGTTTGACTTCTCAGATCATATCGTTTTGGAAAGGGGAGGGTGCCATGCCATATTTGTGCACTGCACCAAAATACCTTTTTTTAGGGAGTGGTTTAAATTAAAAACATTGTAAAACATTACGAAACAAACACATCTTAATGGAAATCAAATGATGCTGAAAAACTTTCATCTTTTTTCACATCACCATTATCCAGAAAGCCAACTGCATCCTGGGCTGCACCAAAAGAAGAGTGGACAGCAGGTCGAGGGAGGTGTTTTTTCCCCTCTACTCTACTCTCATGAGACCCCACCTGGAGTATTGCATCCACCTCCGGAGTATTCAACACAAGAAGGACATGGCCCTGTTGGAACGGGCTCAGCAGAGGGCCACGAAGGTGATCAAAGGGATGGAGCACCTCTGCTATGAGGACAGGGTGAGAGAGTTGGGGTTGTTGACCTGGAGAAGAGAAGGCTCCAAAGTGACCTTATAGCAGCCTTCCAGTACCTAAAGGGGGCCTACAGGAAGGACGGGGAGGCACTATTTATCAGGGAGTGTAGTGATAGGACACGGGGCAACCACTTCAAACTGAAAGAGGGGAGATTTAGATTGGATATCAGGAAGAAATTCTTTACTGTGAGAGTGGTGAGGCACTGGAACAGGTTGTCCAGAAAAGTTGTGGATGCCCCATCCCTGGCACTGTTCAAGGCCAGGCTTGATGAGGCTTTGAGCAGCCTGGTCTAGTGGGAAGTGTCCCTGCCCATGGCAGGGGGGTTGGGATTAGATGATCTTTAAGGTCCCTTCCAATTATTCTATGATTCTATGATTTTATGATTCTATGATTATCAATTGTCCTAGCAACAATGAAAAAATATTAAAACTGCATAAAAAAAATTGGTAACAAAAGCCTTGTTGCTAGTTCAAATAAGTATTATTGCTACAGAATGCACTGTGAAAAGGGCTCATATTTTTTAAAGATAAGGTCACACCATGAAGACTCATTTCAATTAAGAGATAGTTTCATGGGCACAGTCATGAAATAAGAAAGCTATGTTTATCCAAGCATACCCTCTGTATTCTCTATAGGTAGACTTATATCTTTTAGGAACCACCTTTTACCAAAGTATGACCTAGACTGATTGATGGAAAGATACATTAGCAATATTTTCTCCTGTGGCTGTATCAAGTTAGACTGAATACTGGTTGATACATCAGATATTTATGATATCTTCAGACTGCATTTTCCTGCTGGTGTCCTTCAGCTTGGGTGGTGGTTCCTTGATGACTCCTTTTTTGTACTTTTTAAGCATGTCAAGTGCTTGGAACACTTGGAGGTCTTTAATTGAATGTTCACTGATTTGGTCTCTGAGTGACATTTAGCTGACCTGTGTAACAGCTTATAGGTGGATTGGGCATTGAGGGTAGTTTTTTGCCATGGTACGGGTTTTTTGGTTTGTTTTATGAAAAACAATGGAAGCATTTTCTATTGACCAACATGGGAAATGGTTTGCAATATGTTCAGTGCTTATAGACTGCAGTACTCAGCCATCATTGCTGAAAGTAGTATGCACTTTCTGGTAAATATACATATTATGATTTGAGGTAGAGACTAAGATAATTCGATTTTTTTTTTTTTTTCATTGCTTGAGTACATATTATAAATAAGCAGAGTTCTGCTGAAACAGTTCAGTGGAATATTTCTCATCTCACTTCTTAATATTTTCAGACTATTAGTTCAGTTCCCCCTAAGTGTTATTAGTAGCATGGTAATTTCTCTTCTCCATATATCTGCACCTCATTTCTTCATTAACAAGCCTTATCAGACTCACGTCTGTTTTTTCTGTGTGGATAGCTTTCCTATACATTTATACGAATTTTATGTATATATACATACATACTTATACATACATAGGTAGGTAGGTAGCAAGGAAGGAAAGGAGGAAAGAGAGAAAGAAAAAAAAAGACAAAACATGAAGAAGAGAGACTGAGACAGAAAGAAAAGACTGAGATAGTCTGAGATAGGAAAAAAACAAAACAAAACAAAACAAAACAAACAAACCAACAGGCAAGAAAACGAAAAAAAAAAAAAAAGAAAAAAAGAATAAAAGAAAAAGAAAGAAAGGAACATCTGACCCCTCAATAACCAACAGCTTCCTTGTCTGATACTCACCTGAAATCCAGTAACCCATATTCAGAGCATTGGCCTGAACTGCACAAACTCGGGGCTATTTTCTTGAACAGACTTTAGACTTGTACAGCTGTCTCCACTGAGGTACAGTGTGATCTAACCATGTTTTTTTTGGGTATTCTTTGATACAGACTCATCTCCCAGCTCGACTAGTGCAGAGGACTACTTCTGAAAGGTGTAAAAGTAGTCTTAAAACAATGCTTTGCCCACTTGGACAGTTCCAATCTTGAATATGGTACAACATGGATAGTCCCTTCATTTAATTTGCAGTTCTTCAGGAAAATTTGATACCCAAGTGATATTCAGACTCTTTCCTTGCTCATTTAGAGCTGATGTTCTATGGGCAGAGACTTATAAACACTGAAAGTTACCAAGACCTTAGAAACTCATCTTAAAAGTGAGCCGTTCATCTCACTCACTAGTGCATGTGATGAAGAGCCAGAACAGATTAATATCACCAGGACTGTGTCAACTGTGAAGTCACTGATGAAAAAAGAATGCCTTTTTTTTTTTTCTAATCAGTGTATAAAGCAATATTAAAAATGCCCAAGAAAATGTTATTATGGAAAGACAGTATCCTATGGAGAAAGACGGTGCAACCCTTTAGGTATTCATCTTTTGTTTTGACTTAACCTTTCATATCTTCAGTCACCTATGTTGTCTCTATCACTGATTGCTTCAATTGTATGTCACACAGCTAATCTCAGTGTTACCCAGAGCCTGTTGAGCAGTTTTGCAGTATTATTAATTGCATTTTGAGAATGAGCTTACTCTTTTCCTTGTTG